>OZ024706.1:9343004-9666681 GCA_964016945.1 Microplitis deprimator
CACCCACATGCACTGCATGGTTAAAGGGTAAGCAAATGTGAGTCTATGCTCATATTTCGCTTTTATAATATATAGTAGAGTCAGAATATACAAATAGGGTTTACGCAGCGAAAGTATGCCCGAAAGGGCGTAGTATCGGCCTCCTGTCAAACGGAGGTCGACTTAACCGTCCCATTACATTAATTAATTGATTATAGCCATGATAATAGTGCTTAATATAGTATATCGCAATTGATCAAAGTGAACACTAAATTATGTACTAACTAGTACAGCTTAAGCTTGGTGGTTTGTTTACTAGCTCAATGGTAATTCTTTGAAGTACTGTAAGCCGTATTTTTATTAGCCATGCTTATGAGCACACAACACACCATTCATAAAAAGTTTATAGCTTTTAAACATGCATTTAATAGGTGGGTTTGCAAAAATTTGTCCGAAGGGACGTTTTTTACGAGTTACCACATAATTTAGTGGTTTAATAATAGGTAATGCGTAGTACACATCGAAAATATAAAAGCTCTATCGCAGCAATGAAAGGTTTAGTTTCGAAAGCACCACTCGCAGCGGGTGACAGTGACTCTTACGAATAATGAGTTTATTCAATTTCGGAGAAACAAGTGAGTTAGAAGATTGGCTTCGAGTGACAGTGGATTGGTGGATTTGAGACTACCAAATGCTTCCCATTTGGATTGCCCTTATTTGGAAATGTGAGTTTTAATATTAATTTTGTTTCTTTGCAGATAATATAACGTGTGTAATAATGCCCGTCGAAGATGAGAGAATGAGAATAATGGATTTCATCAATTTTATACAAAAGCCAGACTCACTAAGCTGCATCATTCAAGAATATCATGCGATGGTACTTCGGCAGGAAGACGGGGAATCAAATTCTGCTAATCAAGCCGTAAATAGGACGCAAGACAAAAATAATCTCCTACCAATCATACGTTTGATTTACAGCCGAGTAAATCTCTGTAGTAAAAAGAGGATCTTAAGTGCAAGGTATGTTGACGGATATAAACATAAGCGGAAGTACATCGTCACTACAAACTCATGTGAAAATAGCATTAACAAATACTTACAAATGGTGTGGGATATGAATGTTCAAATCGTAGTTATGACATCTCCATACGCGGTAAAGGATAATTTTTATCGATTCTGGAGTTTGAAAGAACGTACTGTAATAGCTTGTATCAACTTTCAGATAGAGACTTTAGAAATTATTACAAAACCCCACTTTGTTTTAACCTCGTTGGTTCTCACTGATCAAAAAGGTCAATCACGCAAGCTATCACATTTTCAGTATATTGCTTGGCCAGCTGATGGCTTTTCCCATGACCCAAAGGTCTTTTTAGATTTTTTTTTCAATATTGACAGCCTGTACGCTGAATTGAAAAAGCGTAAGACCTTCGGAAATGTTGGTCCCATAGCAGTTGATTGCATTGACAATAATAGTAGCTCGGAGGTATTTTGTGTCCTCGATATCTGTCTTACCGAACTAAAAAAGTCTGGAATGCTATCTATAGCAAACGCTGTTAAAAAAGTTAGACAGCAAAAATATGGTTGTATATACCAATTGAGCGATTATGTCTTCTGTTACCAACTAATCCATGCCTATCTCTTAATGAAAATTGATACAGTTAACGTGTGATGGAGCACAGTCCATTGTTTATAATTTTCTTATCTTGTATCTGTTTAGAAATATTTAGAGCATGTCTGCATTCTAAGCCTAAATGTTATAGAAAGGACACTTTATTTTCGAAAATATCATCATGTATTTTAAGATTTGAATTATAAATATGAATCACAGAATTAAAATCTGCAATACCGAAAGATAAAGCCAAGTTTTCTCAAAATAACACAAATCGTAAACAAGTAGATTATCCCAGGCGAATGTAGTGTGTTAATTTCAAATTTCAGGCACATGGTGATTATTCTTCGTTCTAAACTTATACGACATACTTTATCAAATGCTACGTCGCTTCTCTCAAATGAATGTATGTTGTTTTTTAGTTTTTATAAATAACTAAAATATTTAATGTTTTTATTCTTACAAGAATTTATGTTATATTTTTAGGGACAGAGGTCAAAAAGGTATTGTGAATATTGTCAAACAACTGCCCTTCAGGTAGTCGTGTTAATGGATATGTCACTTAAGTACATGTAAACACGCCATCTACAACTATTTGTGTAGAATATATCTTTTTCAGCTTACTATAAGTTTGATCTCTCTGCGATGGAATACTGTATGACCACACTAACTTTACCGGTGACAAATCGAAAAAGCTACAAGCAAGTGTTATTATAACTAGGAATAAATGATAGTAGTTCCGGTTTTGTTGGGTGGTCGCATGCTGTGCTTCCACGTTTTACTAAGTAGCCTTAAGTACCCTTAGAATGACGCAATATTAAGTCGTAGTATTTAGATTAAATGGAATAAAGTGTTCGTTTAGTTGGCAGATTTATCTTGTGATCTCATCTGTTAATAGTTAATAGAAAGCTAGTGCCTATTTTGTATTAAATCCTTCTGATTTCATAATAAAGTTATGAATTGCGGTTTGGCTGGCAATCATTTGCAAATTGAAACCCCTGGTTCTAACTTTACCGATCTCAACCTCCTTGTAAATAAAGAGGATGCGAAATCCTGACCCTGAAAATAGCGCAAAGTCATAAACACAGGGTGAGAATTCTAAAATGGAGGTATGCTACACATTTCAGAATAAGTTACATGTGCGTGCTATACATAGTTCTTGATGTAGAACATAAATGGTCAGTAAATGTGTACTGTCGTTAAGCACCGTTCTGTGGACCTTATGCTTGAGGCTCAACATTTTGTCACGATGGGTTCTAGATTAAGGAGTTAGACTGAATTTTTGTTATGAATTTTCTCTTGTATTGAGCCCAAATATTTTAACGCGCATCAACATTTCTTTCACTTCAAAATGGAAAAAAAGTGCTAAACTAAATGACATATAAACTGCAATTGATGATACAACGTTATCGTATGACCAGACCAAAATATACAAACGATAGCCTATGACCCCCACGTAAGAATTGGGAAAATCCGAAAACAGAATTCGTAAACAATTAGTGTTATCATTACATAGTAGGCATTCAAAACACTGCCACCAAAGATGATTTAAATAAAGAACTCAGATAAAATGTATCAGTTCTTAAATACAGTTGATCCAGAATAGAACCGAAAAATATTTCTCAGCGATGGATAGTTCAGATGGTTCAAATCTTCAGCTTCTGCTTGAGATAGACTGGGAGCGACATCACGCGTATACTGGAGAGAATATTTTTCACGTAATTGCAAAAAAAGGATGGTTGAAGATGCTGTACGCACTCGAGGGGCTCGTAGATGAAAAAATCAAGCAATGGCTGCGAAAGCGGAACAATCACGGCACTACTTGCCTTCACATTGCAACGAAAGTACATAGAGGACAGCGAGCGATACGGTTAATAGAAAAGTTAGTGGAATATGGAGCGGATCTTAATGAAAAAGAGCATTGTGCTGGTGACACTGTACTCCACATGGCAGTAAAGAAGCGAGACTATGAACTCGCTACATGGCTGTGTCAGCAGCTAAGTATCGATTTGGAAGTAGAAAATTTTTGCAGCCACACGGCGTTTCAAGTGGCATTGAAAAGAGATGACAAAAAGATGATGGAGATTCTTGAAACTCATGGTGCAATTACTCAAGGAGTAAGCGACAGTGAAGAAGAAGAAGAAGAAGAAGAACAACAACAACAACAAGAAGAAAAAGAAGAAGAGGAAGATGAGAGTGTTTCAGAATAGTAACTGACAGTGTGGAAAACAAGTCATATAAACATAAGTGTTGTAACGTGACGCAAATAGGATTAGTGATTTATGAGTATGTGACGCAAATAGGGTAAGAGTGTCTAGTCGGGTAACTACCCGGCATAGACAATGTAGAGTTAGTTAGTGTTGTTTTTTCTATCGGAGTGAGTAATTAATCACATCCAATATGGGAGAGTTAAGACTTAATATTATCAGAGATAAACCTGCGGTAGAAACTAAATACGTAGATTTATATTCTAAACTAATTAAAATTGTGTCGCAAAATAAATAGTGTAGACATAAGTATTATGTGTACGTATCGCAAATACCACAAATGTATTTTATTGATAGAAAGTACAGCTCCTAGATGTAGACAATAGAGTTTTATTTTGTGTGTTAATTATAACTCGTAGGCTAATTTGTGTAAAATTACTTTATATCTTAAGAAGCGACTATAATGTAAGAAATAATGTAATTATTGTTATAGAACCTTATCAAAATGTGGTTCTCGAATGTTTTGGTTATTCTTTAACCGGAGTGGTTCGAATTTCACATCCGTAATGGATGAACAAAAACCAAACATGATGTGTTTGTTGTTGAAATGTAGATATATTGTAATTTACTATTTGTAACTTGTTTGTAAATCTCCAGAGAGTCTTTGATGCTCTAGACGTAGGGTACATGGTTTCGAATACTGGCGAGAACAAGATTTTTTCCACCTATCCCAGGTTACTGCTTTGGGAGGTCGCCACAGGAAAGCCGCCTGTACTCGGCCAGGTTTTCTAGGGTTTTCCTGGTCGTTGTGATAGGCTTGTTTGCAAGCCTAACACAAGCATATGCAGTACAGTGAAGCAAGACGGTCCCAGCCGCAAAAGTAGGTAGGTCTTTAGGACACAAACTAGCAAATTTTAATGGCAAACCTCGCTCTCTCTCTCCTTCGCCGTAAAAGGCAGATAATAGGTAATAACTGGCAGATAATAATGAAAGGTAGCTGACGACAAGAGTGTTAAGATTTTCACAGAAAATGTATACCGCAACCCACTAATAATAATAACTCAATACATAGATCTATATGTCATATTAATGGCAGTTTGTTTGTAAATCATGCGTATCATGTAAGTTTTTTTGTTATATTTTATTTTTCATGTTTATAATAAAAATAACTAGAACTAATACGCTTTTTTTCTTCAACTTCAATACCATACTCATAACTTTGATTCGAGTGTCAATAGTGAAATATAACAGGACCCTGAGGACGCGCTGAATTTTCACTGACACTCTGTGACGTAATGGAGCTACAGTTCAGAAATCTAATGATGATCACTTTTAGCTTTTGAAACTGAAAATTTCTTGGTGGAGTGCAATCCTAGTCTTCCCTAGTCTACCGTTGTCCATTTTGCATAAGGATTTCGTACAAAGTTGACAATGGTCGACTAGGATAGCACTCCATCACGAAATTTTCTTACTTGACATAGGATAGGTAGAAAAACAAATGACGTCAAGACGGACCTGCTGCTGGCGTAATTTCCGGTATGCTGAATTAACGAGTCGATTATATGGGATACGACATGGGTTATAATGAAATACTACTTTTGAATAAAATTCAATTTATATAGCTTTTCAAATTACGAGTATGATAAAATAATATTATCAATTTGCAATTAACTCAAGATTCTATCAGTTTATCTTATATATATAATGGAAAGTTTTCTTTCTTGGTCTTGGATGCTTACGACACTACCAAGAAAATAGCTAAAACATCACGTTTTTTAGTTTAGCATGCAAAACAATGTTTGATCCATAAACTCTCATAATTTATATTATTTTTAAATAGAAAATAAGTACTTATTATATGTTGAGATGAGCTATAATCGTGATATCAAATTGATCATAATTTTTTTTCTGCTTCACAAATAACATATTTCAGTATAATTTGATAATTCACAAAAAATGTATTACTTAATTCGACACAACACAATTTCTTTACAACTCAAATATTTTTAAATTAATTTTTTCATTAATGTGTTATATTAGTAACATACAGGGGGAGTATAAATATATATATATATATATACCCCTTCTACGTTACTAATATAATGAAATCATTATGAAAAATCTTATTCTTCTCACGAAGTACATGTAAATTTTTTTCAACAACGTGCTAGTAAAATATATTTTATCACTACGGTGTTAAATGAATCTATTGCACGACTCATGATGCAAAGCATCATAGTATGCTTTACGATCGAAAAATTTTTTTCGCCTTACTTCGGCAACTATTCATCCAATATTACGAAATCCTATTATTTACATGTCTGTTATGATTTATAAATATTAAACAACTATTTAATTTATTACTAGTCGTAATTAATGTTCAGCTCACTATGGATGCTAATAAACAAATTGTTTTTCATGGATACATTTTAGTTCAACTCTTATCATTTATCAAATGAAGTCATAAACTCTAAAACAACAAATTATCTTTTACATTTAAACTATGCGTAATAATCTAACGTCGTCACCTATAATATATATATGCCTTTGATATTAACATAACACTGTAGTAGTGATATAATTTATTCATAAATTATTCTATATATAAGTTATTAATTCAAAGTATTGACTCACAGTTTTTAGTCATAGTAATAATATTGAGACACATAACGTCAAACTAAGCTGGCAAAATTAATATGATGGAATGTCTCTATGACTCAATTATTCTTCATACATTTTATAAGTCAAAAATAATACATCAAATTAATTTATATAAAATATTTTTAATATTAATTAAAATCAATACCATAATGGAAATTGAAAAAAAATTCATTTATAATCATTCATATTTTCTTTTTTTATGTAACATTACACGTGTTGATTCTTTTTTTTGGTACTACTAACCTATGATTCATGATTTCTTCGGCTGGCATCACTTACTTATGGCTTACGTTGCTGCTTAATATTAGAAGTTCCCAATTGAAAATATAACGCATTATTTTTTACTGCACTTGAATTAATTTTTTTCTTTTATTGAATAAAATGAAAAATCATGAAGCTTTCTAAAGTTTGAACAAAAATAGTGAACGAAATTTAAGAAATGCCGCCTAGCTGTAGACAGAAAATAAATATAGATTTCTTGGATTTCTTATATATCGCGTGCCAAATGCCAAAAGGGCGTATAATTTTTTTTTCTGGTGCATATTTTTTTGTAAGCATGTTCTAAGCCTAATCCCAGTCAAAATCTGAAATGTGGTTTTAGCCTAGATTCAGTAGCATTGGGAGGGTAAAATCATACTTCCAAAGTGATTTTATCCTCCATAGCCTAAAATTTAATTTTAGACTGTATTTTATTGGACTTATAAATTTTTCAATTTTTGTCAGTCGACTAAATTTTTTTAAGTCCACAATAAAATTGTAAAATTATTCTGGACTTGGGAAATTTTTCAACTCTTTTCAATCCATTGAATTTTAGTAAATCCTAAATTTTTTCTTATTTATGTTTATTTTGTCCTGACGGTTTTAAAATTTCAATTAAATGAATATTTATTTTACCCAATCGATAGTCAAATATTTTCTTAATAATAACTATTTTTAATCAATACTTTAAGTATTTTTTCAAAGTTAGAAAGAAAGAACAAAAAATGTCTACTATGGTCTAAATAAACTATTGACTACACTCTTATAAACCAAAAAAAAATTGTGTTAAAATAAAAATGAGGAATATACGTTGACTCTTTAGAAAAAATAATTAAATTAACTCATCAAATTTATTTTTTTTAATTTAATAAATTTCGATAAATTAAAATAAATAGATATCTAAAACGATGGCTTAGTTAAAATATTTATTATTTATTGTTAATATATTTTAATACAATTAATTTATTCAAGTTCTTCAGTATTAATTAATTTCACAGCTATAAACATACGATCACAAATTTCTACTGAAATACAAATTGATGTTAAAATCGATTCTGACTGTTTTTCTTTATACTATAAATTAATTTACAAATATTTGTAACGTTTTTTATTTAAAAATTCGCGACTATGGTAGCCATTTTTGTCTTATAGTGGATATCCCCTTCGTCCCTTCGTTCCCCTTACCAACCAACGAAGATCTGATAAGGATCTCTTCCACAATTAAAAAGAAGGTTTTGGAGGGTATTTTTACATTCCTTCTGACTTTAAATTTACCCTACATTTGGTAAAAGCGGACAAAACTCCCAAAATTAGGTCAGATTTACAGTTCTGCTCAATAGCTTGTCTTATTGCTCGAATGTGATTCTACCCTCAATACCCTTTATATAACTATGATTTCAGCCTCAATTACCTAATTTAGAATATGGGGGGCAAATCCACATTTCAAAATTTGACTCGGGAAAAATGAAAAAAAAATTTCCAAAGCCAAAAGGGCGTAAATCTTAAGATACGCCTTTTTGGCGTTAGTGCGCCAAAAATTTTTTTCTGCAGATCTTTACGTTTCGAGCGATTCTAAGAAGAATGGCAAAACAAATTTTTTTTATACGCCCTTTTGGCATGGAACCCTATCTAACTGCTATAATACGCCCTTTTGACATTTGGCACGCGATATGATAAGAAAAATATTAACATTACATGTGGATATTGGAATTATGACAAATAAATTTTTTACAATACATGTCGTTGTTTCATTGGCTAGGTGATTCATGTTCTCCTACCCAAATCATGCCTCTTAGATAACAGGAGGAAATATTATATGCTGAACATTTTGTTTTAACAAGTCCTTGTGCGGATGACTGTAATGACATCTACCAAGGCGTGGCTTAGTGACCTTATTAAAATACCCTTGTTGCAATACTTAGCAATTCTTGCGCAAGAATTGTGTACAATATTGTCAAGATTATGATATACAGTATTGATAGAACTTTTGTCCAAAAAACGGAAACAGATTTCTTGCGCTAGAATTGAGCTACTATTGCACCAAATGTTTACTCCAGACACTTACGCCAGATTGCACCAGAATATGGCAAGAACCCTTGAGCTCCTGTAAAACGACCACTGTGACTTCGATTTATAGATTCGATGAATCAGGATAACTAGAAAGGTATTGAATAATAGTAGTTTATGCTACATGTGAAATAAGGAGCGACTATCTTGACAATCATGTTGTCACGACATGAGCGTAAGGTTTGTGATGCATTGGAATGAGGATGAGTGTAGTAGTTTCTACTAGCCGTAGGTGATAAAGCGACCTCACGAGCTATTTATGTAGAAGAAAATTAAATGAAGTCACTGGTCATGACATCATATTGCTACGTTAGTATAATAAAGTTAAAACTGTACAGTTATAGGATACTTAGCACAAAAATGCTGTTGAGCAAAACGTATAGGCAAAACTGAATATATTTAGCTCTTCTGAAACGGTTAAATCGTTCGAAAATTGAACTTTCAAAGCAAGTATTGCAAAAAATGGTGATTCACTGTAATATGGTAAATATATTATTCTCAATTACTTAATTATTATTTAAAGTGTTACAATACGTATAGGTATTTGGTCAACAAGTAATAACATATTTTATTGAATCATTAAGTTAATTACGCGCTTTACTGTTCAAATTTGAGCTTCGTTATTTTTATCAGCAAAAGAGACTCTTTGTTCAATTCCACAAATAGTTATGGCCAGTTATAAATTAGTTTATAAATATAATTTTTTCCTGGATGACTGGACTATTTAACGGACCATTTATTCATTACATGGTTCAGTGTATAGTTCATCGTCAACTGTAATGAAAGTGTTCTGCTATATTGCAATTAAGAACTAAGTTTCATGGCAAAGAGAAGACTCTTGCAAATTATGTAGTTTTATGCTGAGCAAATTCTTCGGATGAATCAACGATTTTGGTGAGTATTAGAAATAGGTAAGTAGTAATTCTTTATTTTTTGGTAGTATGAAATTTACTTCGTTTTTCATAATAAGCATTTTAAAGCGCGCGTTCAAAAAGTAGCTACAAATAATTTAGTAGGAATAATTTTGGCGCCCAAATACTCCCGTATGAAAAAACAATATATGGTTAAAATATAGAAAATCATATATGTTTGCAACAAAAAAATATATGATATATTATATTGTATACTATCAAAAATCATATAGCGATTTTGGCCGATTTAATATAAAATTATATACAGTAGTAAATATATGTATTCCATATATGTAACATATGTTTTTATACATGTTCAAAGTATATTTTTCATATATGATGAATATTATATTTTTTAATAAAAAAAAAATATATCTGAAAATATAGTTAAATTGACCACATATATTTTCTGATATTTATCATATATTTTTACATATATTTTGACCATAGATGTTATTTTCATACGGGCTTCTTTCGATATCGTTATTATCCTTCCAACTTTAAACTCAATAGCACTTAAAAGAGTTAAAAATTATATCGCGCGTTTTTTTTAGACCTTCGCTCGTAAATCTGTGATTTGCACCATAAACGTCTGGGTGAATATTTGAAAAATAATAAAAGTATATTCAATCAAAAGAACTAAATTCAGCAGTTTTAGGCCACTAATCGAACTCAAAGTCACTAAAACTTTTTTTAATTTCACGAAATCGACTTCAACTTTTTAGTAGCTTCCCAACTATTCGATTTCTATCAGATAATCACTTTTTCCTAAACGTTTCCAAGAAATTTCTTCCCTTACTGTATGTATGTATAAACTGAAATATTTTGTTAGCGATAGTAATGCTCGCAGGAATCATCAACTGAAATTACATCGTCGTGTCATAAAAGATGATGTGATTTTGAGTCTCAATGTTTGACGTTCTCAATAAGTGATATGTACTTCGAATATACACTCATTTTGAACCACAAAAAGAGATTCAAGCAGTCGACGTCATCACATCTAAGTACTCCAGTAATACTTTTCTCGAAATATCAGAGCAGAGAACTTCATAATAACGAGCTAGAGAAGAAGAAGGTTTTATCTTGATCATTCATTAGTTACTCTTAGTACTTAAGCCGTTTGTCCATCGCTAAGCAACTTCGAGTCACTAATAATGGCTGAGATATTGTCAGATTTATAAAAAGAATAGAGCAGTCGTAAGCGCAGACGACCTCATTATTGATCTCATTTGGTTGATCTACCAAATATCTATTTGCAAGAATTTTTTTTTACCGTGTTCAAGAAGTAACCCTGTCAAAAAAATCGATTTGAGAATCCAGCCTAGATTCCTATGTGGGTTCCCACACAGCAATTTCGGATAGATGCCCATATAGTTTCCTGTAGGAACGCAGCATAGATTCCGATATAGATTCTCATATGGGTTCCTATGAAAATCCACACATTCATGAACGTGTATCAATAAACAATAGACATAGAAATCCCGCTACCCCGGATCTTATAGAAATTTTTTCTATACAAACCCAGATTCCTATATGAATTTCCCACACAAAAATCCATATATCCACGTTCCTATGTCGTTCCTATATAGGAATCCAGGTGCCCAGTTTCCTATGTGATGTTCCTACATGAGAATCCAGGTACCCATGGTTTCCTACATGGGTTCTAACATAAATCCATACTTTTTTATGTGGATTCCCATGAGCTTCCATGCAATTTCACATGGATTTTTTTGAAAGGGAAGATATAATCGCAAGCTTCTATTATAGTTATTCTTGTATCTTTTCAAAGTATCCGACCGAAACACATTATATTGAGTCGTATAAAAGAAATCATATCTTGTCACTGTTTTGGCTAGTTCCGATGGACAGTGCGTTATTATTTAACGCTGTCATTGCAATTAGCAAAGCAGAATAAGATTATCTACATTTCTGTGGTAACCATAAATGTTGGTGACCTCTATGATGTCAAATTATTGAACTAGAATACACCACATCGAGCAGCCTTGTAGAACCTGCACCTTGTTAGCCTGTTTTAACGCCTCTCGGAAACGAGTGTATTTTTATTCTGCATCGTCTCTGTGAGAAGTTAGAATGGGGCAAGATTATCAACGTTGTCATCGTGATTGGAAGTCTTATTTATTTCTACGGATTTGGAGTATTTGACTGAAGCGCGCTACATCAGAGCCTGGAAGAAATAAAGTCTTGCTTCTCTGTTGTTGCCTCACTTAATGTCAAATGCATTTTTATCCTGTACTGATATTAAGAGTAGCAAAAACAGGTCAAGCTTATCTACATTTTCACAGTAACCATAAATTTTCTGGACTTTAATGGCGATGAAGTATCGATCCAGAGAACATCACATCGAGTAGCCTTGGAAAAGTTGAATCTTATCAGTTTGTTTTGGCACTCCGAATCTTTCAGTGCATTTTTCTTTATTCTGCACTGTAGTAACGGGTGGCTAAAATAGAATAAGAAAGTCAACTTTAGCACGGTGGTTATAAATCCCCGTGAAAAATGAATCATACATGGCCATGCATGGCCATACATGGAGCATATGTGGCCATACATGAGCATACCAACTTTTTTGATACAGTCATGCATGGCCATACATGGAGCATATGTGGCCATACATGAGCATACCAACTTTTTTGATACAGTCATGCATGTCCATATACAGTCATACAAAACCATGTATGGCCATACATGGCCTTGTATGGTTCATATATGGCCATGCATGACTGTATTGAAAAAGTTGGTATGCCCATGTATGACCATATATGCTCCATGTATGACCATGCATGGCCATGTATGATTCATTGTTCACGAGTATAGATATATAAGAATTTGAGCTGACTATTACAACTACTTATAAACAGAATGTTGTAGTGTAAAAAAAATTAGAAATATTCTTGATATCACTAACAGCATATTGATGATTATATTTTGCTTTTTCGAAAGTGATTATATTCTTTGAACCTTACGTAGCACAACTTGACTTCGTTATAACTGTCGGTCGCATAGCCTAGTCGTCAAAGCGTCGGTCTTTCGTGCGTAAGGTCCCGGGTTCGAATCCTACTAAAGCGGGCGTGGTCATTAATAAGTCTAGCGTTTTTTCTCTGAATTAAAAATTTCCAATTCTATTAGGAATTCAATTATTCGCATATCTGATAATCTTTGCGTCGCCAAAATAATTAAAAAAAAAAAAAATTAAAAAATTTTTTTTTTAATTTAGTTAAAATTTCTATATATAGTCATATCAAGTCATATATGGCCGTATCAAGCTATGTATAGCCATACATGGCCATGTATGGTCATATATTGCCATGTCTGGCAAATTTTCATACATGGCCATGCATGGAGCATTCATACATGGCCATGTATGATTCATTTTTCACGGGATCTTATTTATTTCTATAGATTCGGAGCATTTTCAACCGGAGCACGTCACATCGAAGATCATAGAAGAAATAGAGTCTCGCTGCTCTGTTTTTGTCTCGGATAGTGTCAAGTGCATTTTTATTCTGCACTGACGTTAACGGTCGCAAAAATTGACCAGCTAATCTTCATTTCTGCGGTAACCATCAACTTTATTGATTTCTACGGCGTCGGAATATTGACCAGAACACAACACATCGAGTAGCCTCGAAGAAATTAAATCTTGTTGGCTATTTTAGCACCTTTCGATTACCAGTGCGTTTTTATCCTGCACTGTAGTTGCAGGTGTCAAAAATAGACTAAGATTATCTACAACAGCACATCAATCCTTACATCCAATTACTTTTTCCGGCTTCAGGATATCTCTGATTAGGGAAAATTATTTGAAATGATTTAAAACAATTTGAATCGACTAATATATAGATGAATACTTAGCATGAATTAAATAATTTTTCTTAATCAGGGATGGGATTAGAGCGCGACGCATCGAGTAGCATTGAAGAAATTAAATCTTATTGTCTGTTTGATCACCTTTCGATTACGAGTGCGTTTTTATTCTGCACTGTAGTTGTGGGTGTCGAAAATAGATTAAGATTATCTACAACGGCACATCAATCATAAACCCAATTGATTTTCCTGGCTTTGGAATATAGGACCAGAGCACGACCCATCGAGTAGTAGTGAAGAAATTAAATCTTGCTGCTCTATTTTTGCAGCTTTCAATAGTAAATGCGCTTTTGATCTGTATTTCTATTGATCGCTGCAAGAATGGACCAAGATTATCTACAGCAGCACGTCAATCATAAATCCAATTTATTTTTCAGGATTCGGAATATAGGACCAGAGCACAACCCATCAAGTAGCATTGAAAAAATTAAATCTTGCTGCTCCGTTTTAGTTGCCTTCAATAGTAAGTACGTTTTTAATCTGTACTTCTATCGAGCGCAGCAAGAATAGACCAAGATTGTCGACGATGGCGTTGAAGAAAATTAAATCTTGCTGCTCTGTTTTAGCATTCTTCAATAGCAATTGCGTTTCTAGTCTGCATTGCTGTCGAAAGCTGCGAAAATAGACCAGTTACTCAACGTGTCAATCACATTAATTATGTTCTAAGAGTTTTTTATTTTCAAATCGCTAAGCTTTACTTATTCTTGTTTATCAGTAATATGAATTATTAATAACACATACATATGAAGGTCACAATAGCAATTACTCGAGGTATCAATTTAATTTTAGCCATTGTAGGTTTATCAAACCGTAATACCAATACAGTGGTCTCAGTTCTGATAACAATGCCAATTATTGTCTATTTTCCTTTAATTCTACGTCATACTTAATTCCGACCTCATAAACGAACTATTGGATTACGGGAAAATTTTTAATATTTCTTGTTATTCTAAATAGGTAATTAACAGCTATTTATGTACTATTATACCTAGATTGTATAAAGAATTTTCGAATAAGGAAAATAAAAAACAAACCTATAACTTGCTCATTTATTTTTGCTTTGTTTTGGCAAGTTCTGGAATCTAATTGCCGCAAGTTAGCTCGATTCCGTACATGATTTGTTATTCCATAACATTGTTGTTATCAAACAATAATTTATTTTATCAACCAACGTAGAACTGTTGGAAGAATAATTGATTTCCTTTCTTGAGTTTACGCAGGATTGCATAAGGTTGCTATTAGGGATGCCATTACTTCCCTATGAGCCATCAAATCTAATTTTTGGTCTGTTCTAATTATTCTAAACAACATGTGCGTTTCTATTCCGCTATGATGTTTAGACTAATCAACGTCAGTCAAGAAAATCATCGAATTCGTGACTCCCAGCGTCATCCATGATCAATAGATTGTTGGACTTCAAGACGGAACACCGAATGGCGTCGATCAAAGAAGATGGACTGTTTGATCTAGTTTAGCTGTTAAATATTGCTGCTGCGGTTTTTATCTGCATGAGCAATTTTAATGGCTAGGCTAAGTCAAAACAGTCAATATCATATGAAAAATTCTGTAAGAGGCTTGAGAACAAAGAAGATTAATCTCTCGTTGTCTATTTTAGTAATTCCAGGGACGTTATGAGTTGCACCATGTCCATACATTCCTTGAATTACGATAATGCACAATGATCTCCTACATTATCATGACCATGTTGATTAACTTTGTTGCTTTTACGTTCATTGTTTTTCAGAATATAACGAGAAGACACAATATCATAAGACATGAAAAGAAGAAGATAGTCAACGTTTTCTAGAAACCTCTGTATCGATATAATGACTTGTTATTGATTACAATGCGTGTGTGAATGGTGAACTGGAATTATAACAAGTGGTGCAAATGAAGATCATCAAGTTTTAAGTGTCTTTCTCGATGTTCTCAATGGCTAATGCGTATTTCGATAGCATACCCACTTTGAATATCTAAAAAGAGACTATAATAATCAACGTAAACTCTCTAGAAACTTCTACTTTTCATGAAGTATTAAAACGAAAAGCATCATATCCATCGATCATTACAATGATTCCATTAATCACTTAGTTTTTCTCGAATTTCAGGATGAAAAAGTAAGCCATCATTAATTTTTTCCGATTACTTTTAATTGTCAATGTGTTTTTACTTAGCATTGCTGTAATATCTGAAATCTTTTGTTTCTCTTAGATATACTAGGTTGTTGGAACTCAAAATATGAAGGAGCTCTGAATAAAAAATATTGAATCGTTGGTCTTTTTTGGCTATTCCGAATAGCCGATGCATTTTCAATCAGCTTGGCCGTTTTGAACAAGTGTATTGACTATCTTGAAAAAACGGAAATTTAATCTTCGGTTTCTGGTTTGGTAAATTCGAAGAGCCGATGTATAAACTTGACTAATCACGGCGATTCGAAAATACCGAATCAAGTCAAGATGTCAACATCGATTTGCGGATTGGAATATCAGATCGAAAAATACCATAACAAGGAGTTGAGAAGAAAGAAGCCTTGCTTTTGGGCTGTTCTGGTTATTCTTTGTATCTTATGTGTTTTATTATTCATGAGATCATAGATTAGCTAGAATGGACCAAGATTATGTCATCGTCATCACCAGAACAAGAAATTGAATCTTGGCTTCTGTTTTAGCTACCTTCAAGGGCACTTGCGTTTTTACTTCGTAAGGACCTTATGTGTAGCTAAAATAGACAAGATTATCTGCGATGTCATCAACTCTAGAATAAGCTGAAGTCATCAATGTCGTCATGAATAAATTTTATCGTATCTTGAAGAAACGAAGATTTAATCTTGGGTTTCTCTCTTTGTAGATTTGAAAAGCCGAAGTATATACTTGACTCTTCTTGGCAATTCGAAAATATCGAATCAAACCAAGATATTAACATCGATATACTGCTTGAAGTATGAGATCGCACAGTACCATAGCATGTAGTTTAGAAGGAAAGACTTGATTTTGGGCTGTTATGGTTATTCTGTGTGCTTTATGTGTTTTATTATTCATAAAGCCATAGTGTAACTGGAATAGACCAAGATTACGTCATCGTCACCACTATAACAAAAAGTTGAATCTTGGCTTCTATCTCAGCTATAATTAAGGATACTGGCGTTTTAATTTTGTAAGATCGTTGCAAATAGTTAATATAGACCATATTATCTGCGTTGTCATCAACTCTAAAAGAAGCTGAAGTTTTTAACATTGTCTAAGATATTTTTCATCAATTGTCTAGACAAAACGAAAATTTAATCTTGGGCTTCTGTTTTGGTAAATTCGAAAGGTCGGAGTGTGCATTTGAACCTTCTTAGCAGTTCAGAAGTACTGAACCAAGTCAAGATATTAATATGAATATGCTGTTTGTCGTATTGGGTCGCAAAATAGCATGAAAAGTAGTTTAGAAGGAAGAAGCCTTGATTTTGGACTGTTCTAGTTATTCCTTATACTTTATGTGTTCCATTATTCATAAATATATAGGATAACTAGAATAGACCAAAATTACGTCCGTCATCATCATCAGAACAAGAAATTTAATCTTTGCGTCTGTTTTAGCTATTTCCAACGGCGCTTGCGTTTTGACTTTGTAAGGCCATTGTACATAGTTAAAAGAGACAAGATTATTCGCGCCGTCATCAACTCGAGAATAAGCTGAAGATGTTAATATTGTCTGGAATAAATGTCATCAAGTGTCTTGAAGAAACGAAAATTTGATCTGGAGTTTCTGTTTTTTGGTAAGTTCGAAACCGAATGATATACTTGACTTCTTGGCAATTCGAAAATATCGAATCAAGCCGAAATATTAACATCAATATGCCGTTTGGAGTATAAGATCGTAAAATAACATAACAAGTAGCTTAGAAGAAAGAAACCGAGTTTTTGGTCTGTTCTAGTTATTCCTTATACTTTATGTGTTTCATTATTCATAAATATGTAGCATAACTAGAATAGACCAAGATTACGTCGTCGTCATCACCAGAACAAGAAACTGAGTCTTGGCTTCTGTTTTAGCTACCTTTAAGGGCACTTACGTTTTTACTCCGTAAGGATCTTATACGTAGCTAAAATAGACAAGATTATCTGCGTTGCTATCAACTCTAGAATACGCTGAGCTTGTTAACATTGTTTTAACTAAATTGTATCAAGTTTCTTATGAAATAGTATATTTTATGTTAGGCTACTGTTTTAAGTACTCCAAGTCGACATTGCATTTTTACTTTGCAAGACAGTTTGAAATTACTGAATCGTACCACGATTTTTCATCAATATACATTTTGGAGACTTTCACTGGAAAAAACCATAACGAGTGACTCAGAAGAAAGAAGTTTCATTTTGGCCTGCCCTAGTTTAATCTTTGTCCCTCATGTGTTTCATTTTCATGAGATCGAAGCATAACTAGGATAGACCAAGATTACCTTAATCGTCATCACCAGAGCAAGAAATTGAATCCTTCTATTTTAGCTATCCTCAAACGGACCTGCGTCTTCGTTTTGCAAGATCGTTGTGAATAGCAAAAATAGACAGGATTATCTGCGTTGTTATCAACTCTACATTATGCTAAAATTGTCAACATTGTTTTAAATAAATTGTATCAAGTGTCTTGTGAAATAGAAAACTTTATCTTGGACATCCGTTTTAGGTATTCCAAATGGTCATTGCGTTGTTACTTTGCAAGTCAGTTTGAAATTACTGAATCGTGCCAAGAACTTTACATCACTATGCATTTCGGACATTTCCAACAGAAGACTACAGAACGACTGGCCTTGATGAAAGAAGATTTAATATTAGACTATCTTAGTTATCTTTGTATTTCATGTTTGAAATAATCCATGATATCATTGGATAACTAATATAGACTAAGATTACCGCCATTAACATCGCAAGAACATATCCTGCGGATTTCTAGGATTCTTGGAAAATTGGACCAGAAAACTACTACTTGAGTTCTATTTTAGATGCTTTCATCGATGCCTACGTTTTCAGTCCGTATTTTCCTTGAAAGTATCAAAAATAGTCCTGGATGTTTAATTTATTTATAGCATCATCACATTGTAATTCGATTTGCATCCTGTTTATGAGACCGTATTTACTTCTATTGTTCAAATGTAATAGGAATTTTTTTTTTCCTTATTTGCTATCGTCCCAATTGGGCCACGCGCCAATGTAATGGGCATTGTTATCGTTATACAAACACAAAGTTACAATATTATCCTGGTTATGTAAATTTAACCAAGCATCATTAGCTGTTAATTAACCACAATTCTGATAACAATGATGAAATAAAATATTTCAATATTTTATACCCCACTTTTGTACTAAACAAAGAAATTGTATGATTCATTGCAGGAAATATAAATGTATTAAATTGCGGTTCGCTTGCGCGATAACAACAGGATATACCTTATTGGTAGGAAAATTAAATTTAGCAGAAAGTCAATAAATTATCAATGAAGTCTATTATATCAATGTAACATATTTGCCGCGAGTTTATCCTCAAAACATATTTAATGGGATTCTCCACTTTTAACACACACTGGTGTGGTAACCTAACATTTTTTCATTTCCAAGCAATACTTTTCAACTTACGCTCATAATTAAAAGTGGGCGTAAGATATATTACATTTAACGATACAGTAAAACCATTACTATCACAAAGTAACTTTTTCAAATGCGTTACTAACAAAGTTCTCCAATTGCGTATTCGAAATGTAAAGAAAGATTTTGTCTCAAAGGTATCGAATATTATTTGCTAACGAAAATTTCTAGATGAAGATCACTCCTAGTCTTCTTTAGTTTATAAATTTATGGAATTCTAAAGGAACTTAACGAAGAATGGACTAGGGGTGATTTTCAACGAGAAAATTTCAATTTGGCAATCTATTGGTAAACAGGTTCAAAATGTACATCAGTCAGCTGCTATGACTCATAAGAAATCAATCGATGTTTGGCTGGCAAGTTATGCCGGCTCAATTACCATTCGTTGATGAACAGTAAAACGATTTTTCTTCAAGTTTTATTATGTTAAATTTAATTGATGAATAAATTGTAGACTATATAATTCTTAAATGATTATTTGATATGTATAAAATTCAAAGTATAGAGCTTTCTAAAGTTTGAACAAAAATAGTGAACAAAATGTAAGAAATGCCGCCTAGCTGTAGACAGAAAATAAATATAGATTTCTTGGTTTCCTTATATATCGCGTGCCAAATGCCAAAAAGGAAGTGCAAATTTTTTTGTAAGCATGTTCTAAGCCTAACCCGAGTCAAAATCTGAAATGTGGTTTTAGCCTAGATTCAGTAGCATTGGGAGGCTAAAATCATATTTCCAAAGTGATTTTATCCTTTAAGCCTAAAATTTAATTTAAGACTGTATTTTGTTGGACTTATAAATTTTTCAATTTTTGTCAGTCGACTAAATTTTTCTAAGTCCACAATAAAATTGTAAAATTATTCTGGACTTGGGAAATTTTCCAACTCTTTTCAATCCATTGAATTTTAGTAAATCCTAAATTTTTTCTTATTTATGTTTATTTTGTCCTGACGGTTTTAAAATTTCAATTAAATGAATATTTATTTTACCCAATCGATAGTCAAATATTTTCTTAATAATAACTATTTTTAATCAATACTTTAAGTATTTTTTCAAAGTTAGAAAGAAAGAACAAAAAATGTCTACTATGGTCTAAATAAACTATTGACTACACTCTTATAAACCAAAAAAAAATTGTGTTAAAATAAAAATTAGGAATATACGTTGACTCTTTAGAAAAAATAATTAAATTAACTCATCAAATTTATTTTTTTTAATTTAATAAATTTCGATAAATTAAAATAAATAGATATCTAAAACGATGGCTTAGTTAAAATATTTATTATTTATTGTTAATATATTTTAATACAATTAATTTATTCAAGTTCTTCAGTATTAATTAATTTCACAGCTATAAACATACGATCACAAATTTCTACTGAAATACAAATTGATGTTAAAATCGATTCTGACTGTTTTTCTTCATACTATAAATTAATTTACAAATATTTGTAACGTTTTTTATTTAAAAATTCGCGACTATGGTAGCCATTTTTGTCTTATAGTGGATATCCCCTTCGTCCCTTCGTTCCCCTTACCAACCAACGAAGATCTGATAAGGATCTCTTCCACAATTAAAAAGAAGGTTTTAGAGGGTATTTTTACATTCCTTCTGACTTTAAATTTACCCTACATTTGGTAAAAGCGGACAAAACTTCCAAAATTAGGTCAGATTTACAGTTCTGCTCAATAGCTTGTCTTATTGCTCGAATGTGATTCTACCCTCAATACCCTTTATATAACTATGATTTCAGCCTCAATTCCCTAATTTAGAATATGGGGGGCAAATCCACATTTCAAAATTTGACTCGGGAAAAATGAAAAAAAAATTTCCAAAGCCAAAAGGGCGTAAATCTTAAGATACGCCTTTTTGGCGTTAGTGCGCCAAAAATTTTTTTCTGCAGATCTTTACGTTTCGAGCGATTCTAAGAAGATTGGCAAAACAAATTTTTTTTATACGCCCTTTTGGCATGGAACCCTATCTAACTGCTATAATACGCCCTTTTGACATTTGGCACGCGATATGATAAGAAAAATATTAACATTACATGTGGATATTGGAATTATGACAAATAAATTTTTTACAATACATGTCGTTGTTTCATTGGCTAGGTGATTCATGTTCTCCTACCCAAATCATGCCTCTTAGATAACAGGAGGAAATATTATATGCTGAACATTTTGTTTTAACAAGTCCTTGTGCGGATGACTGTAATGACATCTACCAAGGCGTGGCTTAGTGACCTTATTAAAATACCCTTGTTGCAATACTTAGCAATTCTTGCGCAAGAATTGTGTACAATATTGTCAAGATTATGATATACAGTATTGATAGAACTTTTGTCCAAAAAACGGAAACAGATTTCTTGCGCTAGAATTGAGCTACTATTGCACCAAATGTTTACTCCAGACACTTACGCCAGATTGCACCAGAATATGGCAAGAACCCTTGAGCTCCTGTAAAACGACCACTGTGACTTCGATTTATAGATTCGATGAATCAGGATAACTAGAAAGGTATTGAATAATAGTAGTTTATGCTACATGTGAAATAAGGAGCGACTATCTTGACAATCATGTTGTCACGACATGAGCGTAAGGTTTGTGATGCATTGGAATGAGGATGAGTGTAGTAGTTTCTACTAGCCGTAGGTGAGAAAGCGACCTCACGAGCTAGTTATGTAGAAGAAAATTAAATAAAGTCACTGGTCATGACATCATATTGCTACGTTAGTATAATAAAGTTAAAACTGTACAGTTATAGGATACTTAGCACCAAAGTGCTGTTGAGCAAAACGTATAGGCAAAACTGAATATATTTAGCTCTTCTGAAACGGTTAAATCGTTCGAAAATTGAACTTTCAAAGCAAGTATTGCAAAAAATGGTGATTCACTGTAATATGGTAAATATATTATTCTCAATTACTTAATTATTATTTAAAGTGTTACAATACGTATAGGTATTTGGTCAACAAGTAATAACATATTTTATTGAATCATTAAGTTAATTACGCGCTTTACTGTTCAAATTTGAGCTTCGTTATTTTTATCAGCAAAAGAGACTCTTTGTTCAATTCCACAAATAGTTATGGCCAGTTATAAATTAGTTTATAAATATAATTTTTTCCTGGATGACTGGACTATTTAACGGACCATTTATTCATTACATGGTTCAGTGTATAGTTCATCGTCAACTGTAATGAAAGTGTTCTGCTATATTGCAATTAAGAACTAAGTTTCATGGCAAAGAGAAGACTCTTGCAAATTATGTAGTTTTATGCTGAGCAAATTCTTCGGATGAATCAACGATTTTGGTGAGTATTAGAAATAGGTAAGTAGTAATTCTTTATTTTTTGGTAGTATGAAATTTACTTCGTTTTTCATAATAAGCATTTTAAAGCGCGCGTTCAAAAATTAGCTACAAATAATTTAGTAGGAATAATTTTGGCGCCCAAATACTCCCGTATGAAAAAACAATATATGGTTAAAATATAGAAAATCATATATGTTTGCAACAAAAAAATATATGATATATTATATTGTATACCATAAAAAATCATATAGCGATTTTGGCCGATTTAATATAAAATTATATACAGTAGTAAATATATGTATTCCATATATGTAACATATGTTTTTATACATGTTCAAAGTATATTTTTCATATATGATGAATATTATATTTTTTAAGAAAAAAAAAATATATCTGAGAATATAGTTAAATTGACCACATATATTTTCTGATATTTATCATATATTTTTACATATATTTTGACCATAGATGTTATTTTCATACGGGATTCTTTCGATATCGGTATTATCCTTCCAACTTTAAACTCAATAGCACTTAAAAGAGTTAAAAATTATATCGCGCGTTTTTTTCAGACCTTCGCTCGTAAATCTGTGATTTGCACCATAAACGTCTGGGTGAATATTTGAAAAATAATAAAAGTATATTCAATCAAAAGAACTAAATTCGGCAGTTTTAGGCCACTAATCGAACTCAAAGTCACTAAAACTTTTTTTAATTTCACGAAATCGACTTCAACTTTTTAGTAGCTTCCCAACTATTCGATTTCTATCAGATAATCACTTTTTTCTAAACGTTTCCAAGAAATTTCTTCCCTTACCGTATGTATGTATAAACTGAAATATTTTGTTAGCGATAGTAATGCTCGCAGGAATCATCAACTGAAATTACATCGTCGTGTCATAAAAGATGATGTGATTTTGAGTCTCAATGTTTGACGTTCTCAATAAGTGATATGTACTTCGAATATACACTCATTTTGAACTACAAAAAGAGATTCAAGCAGTCGACGTCATCACATCTAAGTACTCCAGTAATACTTTTCTCGAAATATCAGAGCAGAGAACTTCATAATAACGAGCTAGAGAAGAAGAAGGTTTTATCTTGATCATTCATTAGTTACTCTTAGTACTTAAGCCGTTTGTCCATCGCTAAGCAACTTCGAGTCACTAATAATGGCTGAGATATTGTCAGATTTATAAAAAGAATAGAGCAGTCGTAAGCGCAGACGACCTCATTATTGATCTCATTTGGTTGATCTACCAAATATCTATTTGCAAGAATTTTTTTTTACCGTGTTCAAGAAGTAACCCTGTCAAAAAAATCGATTTGAGAATCCAGCCTAGATTCCTATGTGGGTTCCCACACAGCAATTTCGGATAGATGCCCATATAGTTTCCTGTAGGAACGCAGCATAGATTCCGATATAGATTCTCATATGGGTTCCTATGAAAATCCACACATTCATGAACGTGTATCAATAAACAATAGACATAGAAATCCCGCTACCCCGGATCTTATAGAAATTTTTTCTATACAAACCCAGATTCCTATATGAATTTCCCACACAAAAATCCATATATCCACGTTCCTATGTCGTTCCTATATAGGAATCCAGGTGCCCAGTTTCCTATGTGATGTTCCTACATGAGAATCCAGGTACCCATGGTTTCCTACATGGGTTCTAACATAAATCCATACTTTTTTATGTGGATTCCCATGAGCTTCCATGCAATTTCACATGGATTTTTTTGAAAGGGAAGATATAATCGCAAGCTTCTATTATAGTTATTCTTGTATCTTTTCAAAGTATCCGACCGAAACACATTATATTGAGTCGTATAAAAGAAATCATATCTTGTCACTGTTTTGGCTAGTTCCGATGGACAGTGCGTTATTATTTAACGCTGTCATTGCAATTAGCAAAGCAGAATAAGATTATCTACATTTCTGTGGTAACCATAAATGTTGGTGACCTCTATGATGTCAAATTATTGAACTAGAATACACCACATCGAGCAGCCTTGTAGAACCTGCACCTTGTTAGCCTGTTTTAACGCCTCTCGGAAACGAGTGTATTTTTATTCTGCATCGTCTCTGTGAGAAGTTAGAATGGGGCAAGATTATCAACGTTGTCATCGTGATTGGAAGTCTTATTTATTTCTACGGATTTGGAGTATTTGACTGAAGCGCGCTACATCAGAGCCTGGAAGAAATAAAGTCTTGCTTCTCTGTTGTTGCCTCACTTAATGTCAAATGCATTTTTATCCTGTACTGATATTAAGAGTAGCAAAAACAGGTCAAGCTTATCTACATTTTCACAGTAACCATAAATTTTCTGGACTTTAATGGCGATGAAGTATCGATCCAGAGAACATCACATCGAGTAGCCTTGGAAAAGTTGAATCTTATCAGTTTGTTTTGGCACTCCGAATCTTTCAGTGCATTTTTCTTTATTCTGCACTGTAGTAACGGGTGGCTAAAATAGAATAAGAAAGTCAACTTTAGCACGGTGGTTATAAATCCCCGTGAAAAATGAATCATACATGGCCATGCATGGCCATACATGGAGCATATGTGGCCATACATGAGCATCCCAACTTTTTTGATACAGTCATGCATGGCCATACATGGAGCATATGTGGCCATACATGAGCATACCAACTTTTTTGATACAGTCATGCATGTCCATATACAGTCATACAAAACCATGTATGGCCATACATGGCCTTGTATGGTTCATATATGGCCATGCATGACTGTATTGAAAAAGTTGGTATGCCCATGTATGACCATATATGCTCCATGTATGACCATGCATGGCCATGTATGATTCATTGTTCACGAGTATAGATATATAAGAATTTGAGCTGACTATTACAACTACTTATAAACAGAATGTTGTAGTGTAAAAAAAATTAGAAATATTCTTGATATCACTAACAGCATATTGATGATTATATTTTGCTTTTTCGAAAGTGATTATATTCTTTGAACCTTACGTAGCACAACTTGACTTCGTTATAACTGTCGGTCGCATAGCCTAGTCGTCAAAGCGTCGGTCTTTCGTGCGTAAGGTCCCGGGTTCGAATCCTACTAAAGCGGGCGTGGTCATTAATAAGTCTAGCGTTTTTTCTCTGAATTAAAAATTTCCAATTCTATTAGGAATTCAATTATTCGCATATCTGATAATCTTTGCGTCGCCAAAATAATTAAAAAAAAAAAAAATTAAAAAATTTTTTTTTTAATTTAGTTAAAATTTCTATATATAGTCATATCAAGTCATATATGGCCGTATCAAGCTATGTATAGCCATACATGGCCATGTATGGTCATATATTGCCATGTCTGGCAAATTTTCATACATGGCCATGCATGGAGAATTCATACATGGCCATGTATGATTCATTTTTCACGGGATCTTATTTATTTCTATAGATTCGGAGCATTTTCAACCGGAGCACGTCACATCGAAGATCATAGAAGAAATAGAGTCTCGCTGCTCTGTTTTTGCCTCGGATAGTGTCAAGTGCATTTTTATTCTGCACTGACGTTAACGGTCGCAAAAATTGACCAGCTAATCTTCATTTCTGCGGTAACCATCAACTTTATTGATTTCTACGGCGTCGGAATATTGACCAGAACACAACACATCGAGTAGCCTCGAAGAAATTAAATCTTGTTGGCTATTTTAGCACCTTTCGATTACCAGTGCGTTTTTATCCTGCACTGTAGTTGCAGGTGTCAAAAATAGACTAAGATTATCTACAACAGCACATCAATCCTTACATCCAATTACTTTTTCCGGCTTCAGGATATCTCTGATTAGGGAAAATTATTTGAAATGATTTAAAACAATTTGAATCGACTAATATATAGATGAATACTTAGCATGAATTAAATAATTTTTCTTAATCAGGGATGGGATTAGAGCGCGACGCATCGAGTAGCATTGAAGAAATTAAATCTTATTGTCTGTTTGATCACCTTTCGATTACGAGTGCGTTTTTATTCTGCACTGTAGTTGTGGGTGTCGAAAATAGATTAAGATTATCTACAACGGCACATCAATCATAAACCCAATTGATTTTCCTGGCTTTGGAATATAGGACCAGAGCACGACCCATCGAGTAGTAGTGAAGAAATTAAATCTTGCTGCTCTATTTTTGCAGCTTTCAATAGTAAATGCGCTTTTGATCTGTATTTCTATTGATCGCTGCAAGAATGGACCAAGATTATCTACAGCAGCACGTCAATCATAAATCCAATTTATTTTTCAGGATTCGGAATATAGGACCAGAGCACAACCCATCAAGTAGCATTGAAAAAATTAAATCTTGCTGCTCCGTTTTAGTTGCCTTCAATAGTAAGTACGTTTTTAATCTGTACTTCTATCGAGCGCAGCAAGAATAGACCAAGATTGTCGACGATGGCGTTGAAGAAAATTAAATCTTGCTGCTCTGTTTTAGCATTCTTCAATAGCAATTGCGTTTCTAGTCTGCATTGCTGTCGAAAGCTGCGAAAATAGACCAGTTACTCAACGTGTCAATCACATTAATTATGTTCTAAGAGTTTTTTATTTTCAAATCGCTAAGCTTTACTTATTCTTGTTTATCAGTAATATGAATTATTAATAACACATACATATGAAGGTCACAATAGCAATTACTCGAGGTATCAATTTAATTTTAGCCATTGTAGGTTTATCAAACCGTAATACCAATACAGTGGTCTCAGTTCTGATAACAATGCCAATTATTGTCTATTTTCCTTTAATTCTACGTCATACTTAATTCCGACCTCATAAACGAACTATTGGATTACGGGAAAATTTTTAATATTTCTTGTTATTCTAAATAGGTAATTAACAGCTATTTATGTACTATTATACCTAGATTGTATAAAGAATTTTCGAATAAGGAAAATAAAAAACAAACCTATAACTTGCTCATTTATTTTTGCTTTGTTTTGGCAAGTTCTGGAATCTAATTGCCGCAAGTTAGCTCGATTCCGTACATGATTTGTTATTCCATAACATTGTTGTTATCAAACAATAATTTATTTTATCAACCAACGTAGAACTGTTGGAAGAATAATTGATTTCCTTTCTTGAGTTTACGCAGGATTGCATAAGGTTGCTATTAGGGATGCCATTACTTCCCTATGAGCCATCAAATCTAATTTTTGGTCTGTTCTAATTATTCTAAACAACATGTGCGTTTCTATTCCGCTATGATGTTTAGACTAATCAACGTCAGTCAAGAAAATCATCGAATTCGTGACTCCCAGCGTCATCCATGATCAATAGATTGTTGGACTTCAAGACGGAACACCGAATGGCGTCGATCAAAGAAGATGGACTGTTTGATCTAGTTTAGCTGTTAAATATTGCTGCTGCGGTTTTTATCTGCATGAGCAATTTTAATGGCTAGGCTAAGTCAAAACAGTCAATATCATATGAAAAATTCTGTAAGAGGCTTGAGAACAAAGAAGATTAATCTCTCGTTGTCTATTTTAGTAATTCCAGGGACGTTATGAGTTGCACCATGTCCATACATTCCTTGAATTACGATAATGCACAATGATCTCCTACATTATCATGACCATGTTGATTAACTTTGTTGCTTTTACGTTCATTGTTTTTCAGAATATAACGAGAAGACACAATATCATAAGACATGAAAAGAAGAAGATAGTCAACGTTTTCTAGAAACCTCTGTATCGATATAATGACTTGTTATTGATTACAATGCGTGTGTGAATGGTGAACTGGAATTATAACAAGTGGTGCAAATGAAGATCATCAAGTTTTAAGTGTCTTTCTCGATGTTCTCAATGGCTAATGCGTATTTCGATAGCATACCCACTTTGAATATCTAAAAAGAGACTATAATAATCAACGTAAACTCTCTAGAAACTTCTACTTTTCATGAAGTATTAAAACGAAAAGCATCATATCCATCGATCATTACAATGATTCCATTAATCACTTAGTTTTTCTCGAATTTCAGGATGAAAAAGTAAGCCATCATTAATTTTTTCCGATTACTTTTAATTGTCAATGTGTTTTTACTTAGCATTGCTGTAATATCTGAAATCTTTTGTTTCTCTTAGATATACTAGGTTGTTGGAACTCAAAATATGAAGGAGCTCTGAATAAAAAATATTGAATCGTTGGTCTTTTTTGGCTATTCCGAATAGCCGATGCATTTTCAATCAGCTTGGCCGTTTTGAACAAGTGTATTGACTATCTTGAAAAAACGGAAATTTAATCTTCGGTTTCTGGTTTGGTAAATTCGAAGAGCCGATGTATAAACTTGACTAATCACGGCGATTCGAAAATACCGAATCAAGTCAAGATGTCAACATCGATTTGCGGATTGGAATATCAGATCGAAAAATACCATAACAAGGAGTTGAGAAGAAAGAAGCCTTGCTTTTGGGCTGTTCTGGTTATTCTTTGTATCTTATGTGTTTTATTATTCATGAGATCATAGATTAGCTAGAATGGACCAAGATTATGTCATCGTCATCACCAGAACAAGAAATTGAATCTTGGCTTCTGTTTTAGCTACCTTCAAGGGCACTTGCGTTTTTACTTCGTAAGGACCTTATGTGTAGCTAAAATAGACAAGATTATCTGCGATGTCATCAACTCTAGAATAAGCTGAAGTCATCAATGTCGTCATGAATAAATTTTATCGTATCTTGAAGAAACGAAGATTTAATCTTGGGTTTCTCTCTTTGTAGATTTGAAAAGCCGAAGTATATACTTGACTCTTCTTGGCAATTCGAAAATATCGAATCAAACCAAGATATTAACATCGATATACTGCTTGAAGTATGAGATCGCACAGTACCATAGCATGTAGTTTAGAAGGAAAGACTTGATTTTGGGCTGTTATGGTTATTCTGTGTGCTTTATGTGTTTTATTATTCATAAAGCCATAGTGTAACTGGAATAGACCAAGATTACGTCATCGTCACCACTATAACAAAAAGTTGAATCTTGGCTTCTATCTCAGCTATAATTAAGGATACTGGCGTTTTAATTTTGTAAGATCGTTGCAAATAGTTAATATAGACCATATTATCTGCGTTGTCATCAACTCTAAAAGAAGCTGAAGTTTTTAACATTGTCTAAGATATTTTTCATCAATTGTCTAGACAAAACGAAAATTTAATCTTGGGCTTCTGTTTTGGTAAATTCGAAAGGTCGGAGTGTGCATTTGAACCTTCTTAGCAGTTCAGAAGTACTGAACCAAGTCAAGATATTAATATGAATATGCTGTTTGTCGTATTGGGTCGCAAAATAGCATGAAAAGTAGTTTAGAAGGAAGAAGCCTTGATTTTGGACTGTTCTAGTTATTCCTTATACTTTATGTGTTCCATTATTCATAAATATATAGGATAACTAGAATAGACCAAAATTACGTCCGTCATCATCATCAGAACAAGAAATTTAATCTTTGCGTCTGTTTTAGCTATTTCCAACGGCGCTTGCGTTTTGACTTTGTAAGGCCATTGTACATAGTTAAAAGAGACAAGATTATTCGCGCCGTCATCAACTCGAGAATAAGCTGAAGATGTTAATATTGTCTGGAATAAATGTCATCAAGTGTCTTGAAGAAACGAAAATTTGATCTGGAGTTTCTGTTTTTTGGTAAGTTCGAAACCGAATGATATACTTGACTTCTTGGCAATTCGAAAATATCGAATCAAGCCGAAATATTAACATCAATATGCCGTTTGGAGTATAAGATCGTAAAATAACATAACAAGTAGCTTAGAAGAAAGAAACCGAGTTTTTGGTCTGTTCTAGTTATTCCTTATACTTTATGTGTTTCATTATTCATAAATATGTAGCATAACTAGAATAGACCAAGATTACGTCGTCGTCATCACCAGAACAAGAAACTGAGTCTTGGCTTCTGTTTTAGCTACCTTTAAGGGCACTTACGTTTTTACTCCGTAAGGATCTTATACGTAGCTAAAATAGACAAGATTATCTGCGTTGCTATCAACTCTAGAATACGCTGAGCTTGTTAACATTGTTTTAACTAAATTGTATCAAGTTTCTTATGAAATAGTATATTTTATGTTAGGCTACTGTTTTAAGTACTCCAAGTCGACATTGCATTTTTACTTTGCAAGACAGTTTGAAATTACTGAATCGTACCACGATTTTTCATCAATATACATTTTGGAGACTTTCACTGGAAAAAACCATAACGAGTGACTCAGAAGAAAGAAGTTTCATTTTGGCCTGCCCTAGTTTAATCTTTGTCCCTCATGTGTTTCATTTTCATGAGATCGAAGCATAACTAGGATAGACCAAGATTACCTTAATCGTCATCACCAGAGCAAGAAATTGAATCCTTCTATTTTAGCTATCCTCAAACGGACCTGCGTCTTCGTTTTGCAAGATCGTTGTGAATAGCAAAAATAGACAGGATTATCTGCGTTGTTATCAACTCTACATTATGCTAAAATTGTCAACATTGTTTTAAATAAATTGTATCAAGTGTCTTGTGAAATAGAAAACTTTATCTTGGACATCCGTTTTAGGTATTCCAAATGGTCATTGCGTTGTTACTTTGCAAGTCAGTTTGAAATTACTGAATCGTGCCAAGAACTTTACATCACTATGCATTTCGGACATTTCCAACAGAAGACTACAGAACGACTGGCCTTGATGAAAGAAGATTTAATATTAGACTATCTTAGTTATCTTTGTATTTCATGTTTGAAATAATCCATGATATCATTGGATAACTAATATAGACTAAGATTACCGCCATTAACATCGCAAGAACATATCCTGCGGATTTCTAGGATTCTTGGAAAATTGGACCAGAAAACTACTACTTGAGTTCTATTTTAGATGCTTTCATCGATGCCTACGTTTTCAGTCCGTATTTTCCTTGAAAGTATCAAAAATAGTCCTGGATGTTTAATTTATTTATAGCATCATCACATTGTAATTCGATTTGCATCCTGTTTATGAGACCGTATTTACTTCTATTGTTCAAATGTAATAGGAATTTTTTTTTTCCTTATTTGCTATCGTCCCAATTGGGCCACGCGCCAATGTAATGGGCATTGTTATCGTTATACAAACACAAAGTTACAATATTATCCTGGTTATGTAAATTTAACCAAGCATCATTAGCTGTTAATTAACCACAATTCTGATAACAATGATGAAATAAAATATTTCAATATTTTATACCCCACTTTTGTACTAAACAAAGAAATTGTATGATTCATTGCAGGAAATATAAATGTATTAAATTGCGGTTCGCTTGCGCGATAACAACAGGATATACCTTATTGGTAGGAAAATTAAATTTAGCAGAAAGTCAATAAATTATCAATGAAGTCTATTATATCAATGTAACATATTTGCCGCGAGTTTATCCTCAAAACATATTTAATGGGATTCTCCACTTTTAACACACACTGGTGTGGTAACCTAACATTTTTTCATTTCCAAGCAATACTTTTCAACTTACGCTCATAATTAAAAGTGGGCGTAAGATATATTACATTTAACGATACAGTAAAACCATTACTATCACAAAGTAACTTTTTCAAATGCGTTACTAACAAAGTTCTCCAATTGCGTATTCGAAATGTAAAGAAAGATTTTGTCTCAAAGGTATCGAATATTATTTGCTAACGAAAATTTCTAGATGAAGATCACTCCTAGTCTTCTTTAGTTTATAAATTTATGGAATTCTAAAGGAACTTAACGAAGAATGGACTAGGGGTGATTTTCAACGAGAAAATTTCAATTTGGCAATCTATTGGTAAACAGGTTCAAAATGTACATCAGTCAGCTGCTATGACTCATAAGAAATCAATCGATGTTTGGCTGGCAAGTTATGCCGGCTCAATTACCATTCGTTGATGAACAGTAAAACGATTTTTCTTCAAGTTTTATTATGTTAAATTTAATTGATGAATAAATTGTAGACTATATAATTCTTAAATGATTATTTGATATGTATAAAATTCAAAGTATAGAGCTTTTTGAATTATCAATCAAATCGGACTACTTATGCAATAGTTAGACCTTACCCTTTTGAGGAACTACCATTTCAAACAATTTAAAATGTTAAAGACTCATACTTGAGTACACTTATCTCTGTCACAAGGTATTAACGCAAAATTCTGAGGCAAGATTTTCGTAGCACTCGCACATAATATTGTACAACAAAACATTGAAGATGTCTCGCTCAAGATGTGTTAGTAAAGTTACTTATGCGTATCTTGATCGAGTCTTGCAGCAGAAACTACTTGCAGCCACTAACGCATGTCTTGCGCCAGTAGATCTGCTCAAGAAATGTCATATCACAGTATCGATATATTTGACTTCTATCTCTGCCTCTTCAACCCAGGATCATGTATCGTATGTCAATGGAAGAGATAAAAAGACAGAGACAGAAGTGAGATCGATAGTGTGAAATGACACTTCTTCAGCAGATCTGGTACAAGAAATGAGTTAGTGGCTGCAAATAATTTCTGGTGCGAGATTAGCTCAAGTCACTGTACCAGTGTATCTTGAGCAAGATATCTTCAATATTCTTTCACTATTCTTGAAGTACAACATAGCACGAAGTTTTTTTCCAGTCTTGTAAATGACTCGTTATTTGGAAATTTTTACCAGTGTCTGCATTGGATTTGCAGACAATCCGATATGAATTCGTTTGATTGTGTACATTTTTGCTGATAATGCAATGAAGGATAATCTCACAAAAATCATCTAATCAGTTTTAAAAGGGATCAATAGCTTCATCAAAAAGATCTTTTTCTGTCAGTATCTTTAAAATGATTATTTATAGAGAGATGTAAATGAAAAATTATTATTTTGTAAATTATTTTCATCAACGAAATTAAAGGAAAATTTGATTTCATAAAAAGAACTGAAAATTTTTTTTAAATTACGTTTTTTATTAGTATCTGAATGAGGGGGTATATATATATATATATATATATATATATATATATATATATATATATATATATATATATATATATATATATACTCCCTGAGTGAGCTACTAATGAAAAACATAATTTAATAAAAACTTAATAAAAAAAAAAATGACGTCAATAACAATAATGAAAATAAATTCGATTGAGCACATAAGTTTTCAATTATGATTTACAATTAATAAATATATACTTTTTAAGTCATCGAATGTAAATTGGATATAGAAACTTATAGTAAACAAAATGAATGATTTTAAACGATTAAATAATTCTTATTAAACTCTTGATTCATTATATCGAAGTTATGACACGTTCTTAAAAACTGAAGTATAAATGACATTTTAGAGATAATATAAATAGACAACGACATTATTCATGTAATCACATGAGAAAATAAATGCCTTGTAACTATGAAACATCTTAGTAGTGATATAATTTATTCATAAATTATCCGTACAGTAAACTACCGCTTATCCGAACGATAATTTTCGAGTTTTGTAATTATCTAGGTCATTACTTATCATCTTTTTCGTAGTTCTCTATTGTTCATTTTCGAAATAATCTTATCTTATTTATCTTTCTTTCGGTATAAAATATCTAAACTCAATTCGGATATGCGGTACTCTATATTCTATTTCACATCTTAGATTTTCTTAACATTCATTCAAAATTATTCATTTTCAGTGGCTGATAATTTTTCTTACATCTTTAAAAGTATTTTCGAAGCTTAAAATTCACTTTCACTTAGCAAAGACTGTCTGATATAATATTGGATTATTCGCGGTTTTTGACCCATTCGAATGGATTCTTTAAGATCTTTTGGATATTCTGCTTAAAAAATCTGATAGATTCTTACAGCTGTATGTATAAACTGAACATGCCCAGATAGCAAAATCACGTCTTGATGAGTTCTGAATGAGTTCCTATTTATGATTTGGACGTCTCATCAACACCTTAAAGAAGTCTTAAAGAAGTTCTCAAGATGTCGAATGAGCCACCTAGCGAACTCAGACGTCTTTAAAAAGAAATCTCAAAGAGTTCTTTTTTCTGACTTCGCAATTAAGACTTTAGTATGAATTTACCATGACGTCTTAAGGAGCTCCTAATTTTGACTTCATAAAGAAGTTTAAAAAAGAATACATTTAGACGTCACAAAACTGACGTTTTATTTATGGAGTCTTCAAGAACTCTTAATTAAGAATTCTTAGAAATGACACCTTTAAGAAGTCATTGTAAGACGTCTTGAGGACGCTTTCAAAAAGACGTCGTAAAGCAGTCATTCCGACTTGAATGCTGTCTGAGTGTATACTTAAGTACATTACTTCTCATAGAACTCATTCATTCTTATAAAATCTTCATGAGAATTTATTGGATTTTATGAGATTTACTAAACAGGGTAGCGATAAAAATATCCAAGAACAGAAATATCCACCGTCAGACACTAGGTCCATCAGCAACACCAAGATATCTGAGGTATTGGATATTTTTGTTGGGTAACTTTTTAATTGGATATTCTTGCAATAGATATTTTCACCAAAAACCTTTCCCTTTATACAGAATTCAAGATTAGATATTTGTAAGCCTTTTTCTCTCAACTGAATCTTTAATCGAAGTGAAATAGAATAAATCAGAAACTAAAATACAATCTATCTACCATTTTCCAGTCTTTTTATTGAATATTAGATATATACTATCAAATATAATAAAATCATAATAAACTCAAAAATTTTAATCATTAAGAGGTTAACCGTTACGACCATTTAATTTTACACTTAAATGAAAGAGTCTTCATGTGAACTGTGCGGGCAAACTAACAGTTCAACAAATGACCAGTCGCAGCGCTAGTTACATAAGCCGACAGGAAGTCGTATAATAAGCGAGTATATATCGTGACTAGAGTAGTAGATAAATATAAGTATAAACAGAAACCCAATTGTTCAAGGTTCAAGTAGTCCAACAATATTTTTGTTTTAAATAACCTAGAAATTTATTGTGTGTTCTGTTGATTTTATAAAAAATTTTTAAAAGTATTTTTGTATAAAAATTTTAATATTTTAAGAATTCAAGAATGAGAAAAGTTTGCGCTATTGAAAGTTGTACAAGTGGTCGAGGTAATGAGAATCACGACACAGATGACGATAAGCCTCGTCAACTGTCTTATTTTTCCGTAGGGGTTAGTAAATACATTGATTTTAAATTTTAAGATTATCAGATTTAAAATTATATTACTAATTAACAAATTACTCTGCAGTGTCCGACAAAATTAAAACGTTGGTCAAAATCTTCAGGGTTAAATTTGAAAATCACAGATTACATTTGTCAATTACATTTTAAGAAAAATTACATTAAAAATTGTGATCAACTGAAAATTAGGGATATTATCCATTTTTCTGATCGACCGAGAAAATATCTACTGGACAACGCTCTACCAACAATCAAACATCAATCAAAAGTTGACGACGAACAGCAACAGCCAGTGCAAGTACCAGCGAATGTAGATGTCCAGGAACAGTCAAGTCATTACGATTATGTAGAAGAACAGCAAAGAACTCTACACGATACCGGTGAAAATCACCAAGAACTAGTGTGTGAACAAACGGAACAAGAATCCTCATATTCTTTGAATGAATTAGCAGATAATATTATAAGTAGTTATGTACTGCCAAAAAATTGGTATTTTTCAATGAATCCATATGGAATTTACTGTGTTCGCTTTAATCCTGTGAAAATGCGGAAAATAAATGAACTTCGTATAAATAATGATATGTCTATTACTGTATGTACATAAACATTGCGTTACTATTTCCAAAAGGAATTATATTTTTATACGCCCTTGTAAATTTAGACACTAAATTTAAAACCGAACGAGCGCATAATTTTCTTTTCATTGCCAATCAAATTTTTTTTCTAATTTTCAACTGCAGAATAAGTTTATAATATAACTAGAAATTTAAAAAAAATTTACACGGCCTTTTGGTTTTATATTTAGTAACGAAAGCTAAAAGGGCGCCCAGTGAACAAATGACCTTAAATTGACATCATATATTGGTCATGGGTCATACCACGATTAAAAAAAATGACTTAATCGATGCTAAGTGTATATCTATAAATTAGTCGATTCAAATTGTTTTAAATCATTCCAGATTGTTTTGAATCATTTCAAATTATTTTTTAAATCAGGATATATTATAATACACTATGACCTATATATGATGTCAATTTAAGGTTATGTGTTCACTGGGCATATAAAAATATAAATTCATTTGTAATTATTGACGTGATATACATAGTGTATATATATATTTTTTTTTTGAATTTAAATTAATATATAATTATTTTTTAGATAATTTGCTCAAATAACCAAGAAGAGAATATCAATGAGAAATTAACATCAATTGATGATCTTTATAAATACTTGAAGCATGTGGAAAAGTGGCCTTTGTGTGTTGGAACTCAGATGGAAAAAATGAAGTAAGACTAATCCCTGATTAAACAAAATGATTTGATAGGATTAGAAATGATTAATTTATTAATGATTTTTAATCCTTCTAAGTCATGCAAATCCTTTTCGAAATTTCATCATTGATCAAAGCTTAACTAAGAAATTTACTTTTTTTACAATGACTGTCATGTTAAATTATTTAAAAATTATTGAGATATTTTCAAAAATTTAATAGCCTCGGAATCAATTGCGAAACAGTTGGCCCTCATTTGACTCACGATTCGCGCAATAACGTCCTTAAATAATCATACTGCAATGTAATATTAAACTCTATTTTAAAATTTTATTTTTAGATATTCCCCGGAATGCAAAGGAGTAGTTTTTGGTAAAGAAAAATACATAAGACGGCAGAGAAATCCTCGATGTTATACCTGTCGTAAACTTCGCAGACGATTTTTAATGATGATATTGCGAAACATTCGAAATTTATGAAAAATTAGTTATCTCTGCTTTTGTAAATAAATACAGTGCTCCCTCTCTATAATTCCCCTCGCTATGATTCTACTTCCCCTCATTTTGAGGAGAATGTGTTCCCCTACTCTCGCTACATTGTATACAAAATATATTTGTGTACGTTCAGAAAGACTACGCGCGCATTTCTCTGTGTAGTACTCTTAAGAAAAAGTGGGGTCCCTCTCTAAGAAGGAATTCTTAGAATTTTAGCCCCGAGTTGGGAATTATAGAGAGGGAGCACTGCAGTAAAAAATTTATCTATATGTTAAAAAAATGAATGTAGCAAAGCTGCCTTTTACCGTCTGGTCTTTCAATGCTTACCCCTGGTAGCTGTCCTAGTCCAAATTTTGGAAGTACAGTATATATAGATAAAAAATTTAGCTGTCTTCTGCTTGACTTTCTCAAGATTTGCTCCAGAATTGATCAATATTGCCACTAGGGACATTTTACAAAGACGGTCTTGGCTCTACGAAAAAATTTACGTTGTATTTTTCCTCCCTGATAACATTTTCGGTCGATTCATAATTTAATTAATTGACCATTGGGGTATTTTTTAGAGGCTTGGTCCAGTAGCCTGTAAGCCCTAACCCTAAAAGTAGAAATCTTAGTCAAGATTTATAATAATAGAATAGATCTCAAGATTTGCTCCAGACTCGATCACGATTGATCTTAAAGAACCATAGTCACTCACTAGTCGAAATCATCAAATTTAGGACTGAACTAGTCATTCTGTTCCTCAGATTGCCAGATTTGCTCAGCAAATGTTTGCCTTTCATGCCGTTAAATAGCAGCCATAGGTTTCGGTTAAGTTGAATTCCAAGTTGCTGAGCAATTTTCCTTTCAATTTGACGGCAAAAATGGATCAACTTTAGACTTGTTAGTTTTTTTCTATAAAATGAGTGCAACATACTGTGGGAATTGACAGAAAGTAGGCAATAAATATTGCAATTTAACTTTTGCTGGCATTTTTCAGTCTAATGGATGCGAATTTCGGGCGAGTTGAATTTTCAAGTTGATGATAATTTGCAAGCAAAGTGACTTTTGGAGACTGAATTTATTATAAATTTTTACTAAGAATGCTTCTATGTACGAACCCATGATTTCGCGTGGGCCAACAAGAATCAGCTGGAATGCGGCTTTCTGTCCCACATTCTACGGTACCATATCCTTGAATTGATTATCAAGTTAGTTCAAGCGATTCAGATCAATGACAGGACAGCATTTCTTTGATTGAACCCCCCAAAGATTCCTTCTACCCATAAATTTTTGTAATTCATAAAATCGTAAAATTTTAGCGGGCGCCGAAGCGAAAATCTTGAGCCAGATTTCAGAGGTAGGAAACGATGAATCTGTAGACGTATTAACAGGCCATACAGAGACATCTGCTAGCGAATTTTGAAGCTTGTACACAACTTTTTATAGATGGTAAGAATGTTGCAGACGAGTTTCAAAGATAAGCCTTCTCCTTCTTAATATTTATTAAAATCATAGATGTCACTAAGAATGGACATTTTTATCAATTCAACCTTCAATATATTATGAATTCATAGATAATTACAAGCATGTCGATTAACAATTCGTCGAAACAATGAATAGTTAAAAAAATTTTTTCTCTCTAGAAAAAAAAATGTCATGCTTTAGGTTATTAAGAATTTATTATACCCTACGCCTGGCAATTATCGCTGATCAGTCTCCGAGCTCACGTGTTCTAACTCACAGTTTTTTTATCTTTAAATTATCTAACATCATGTCTCTAGTATTCAAAATTCATCTGATTATTTACAATTTTTACTTGATCTCTGCAGTAGAAGGTTTGTTACATAATTAATTATAATAAATATTTTATTTTTTAAGCCTTCAGAAAACCTGATGATTATTGAATTTGTTAAATAATTTATTTATTTAATTATTAAATAATATTTTAAATTAAAAAAAAAATAGATGCAAATTACTGGACTACTATAGGCGCAGATGAATTAAAAAAATCGTTGTCATACTCGTGGAATAAAAATATTGCAAAAAATGTGATATTATTTATTGGCGATGGCATGAGTATTGATACGATAACGGCAAGTAGAATTTACCATAATGGCGAGACAAGTTATCTTGCATGGGAAAAATTACCTCATGTTGGTTTATTGAAGGTCAGTCTACAATAAAAAAACGTATTATTAATTTTTGCGTTCAATAATTTACGCAAAACTTATTAATAACAGTATTCATTTCTTGTATATATAAATATTTATATATATTTACCTTTGTTATCAGACTTACAATACTAATAAAAAAGTATCAGATTCAGCGTCGACGGCAACAGCGCTTTTTAGCGGCGTCAAAACGAACTACAATGTAGTTGGTGTCGATAATAATGTAGCTCTGAATGACTGCGAAAGTAGTTTACGTTCAGAGTATCAGACTCGATCGATTCTCGAATGGGCGCAAAAGGCTGGAAAGGATACTGGTTAGTATTACATTAGATCTGGGTAAAATGGGCAGGTCGTTAGATCCACAGACGGGATTTGTCGGGGGAATAGTGCAGGCAAACTGTATTGAGAAAATTCAAAATAATGATAAACTTTGACATAAACTCTTACTGATTGCTAAAACTACACTATACCCTATCAAAAATTCCATATGGGAATTTAGCCTAGATTCCTATGGTTCCCACATGGCGTTTTCGGATGGACTCCCATATGGTTCCGTATAGGAATCCAGCATTGATCCTGATATAGATTTTCACATGGGTTCTTATGAGAATCCACACCATGCCAAGTTCATATGGGAATCTAGTATGGATCCACATGGGGATTTTTAACAAGATTTCCTATGGGAATTTACACCATGTCGAAATCCATATGGGAATCTTGTATAGATTAGGAATTAGGAAATATAACAAAAAGCGTCACGTTATTGATACAAATTCCATAAAAAGCGTAGGTGCTTTCGTAAACTTTCCTGAAATACAATACCTTTGTAAGATTCCTAACTTAGTGTTTTATTGAAATTATTTGTAATAACCCGGAACCTGGGTGTCAATATAGGAAATTTAACATTCCAAACAGTACATTTTATAATACGTTTCAGAAATTTTTCAAGTTCAAGTTACGATTTTTAAAGTTCAAATATTGATGTTTCTTGCATAGAAAATAAATTTTAATACTTCCCAAATAGAAAAATGACGTCTTGATGAATTCTGAGTGAGTTCCTCCATATGATTTGGACGTCTCATCAACATCTTGAAGAAGTTCTCAAGATGTCGAATGAGCCACCTAGCGAACTCAGTAAGACGTCATTAAAAAGAGGTGTCAAAGAGTTCTTTTTTTTGACTTCGCACATAAGACTTCAGTATGAATTTACCGTGACGTCTTTAAGGAGCTTCTAATTTTGACTTCATAAAGAAGTTTAAAATAGAATACATTTAGACGTCACAAAACTAACATCTTATTTATGAAGTATTCAAGAAAACTTAATTAAAAGTTCTTAAAAATGACACCTTTAAGAAGTCACTATAAGACTTCTTGAGGACACCTTCAAAAAGCCGTCATAAAGCAGTCATTCCGACTTAAATGCTGTCTGGGTTATCTTATAATTATTCCTGTTTTAATTATAAATGGAAGAGTTACTATTTAGAATAATAGTATTTACTGATCATTTTATTATTATATTATTTGTCGTTTCTTAATTTATGTGATTTACTCTTTTCCGTGTATAGAAACCCAGATTCTTATATACATTTCCCATAGAGGAATTCATTTATCTGAATTTCTACATGGGAATCCGAATACCCATGGTTTCCTACATGGATTTTTATAGAAATCCGTATTCTCCTACATTAGTTCCTACTGATTCTTACATAAATCCATACTTTCCTACATGGATTCTTATGCAATCCAACATGGATTTTCTTGATAGGGTAATCTTATGATAGTTATATCTATTGGTGTATTAAATGAGTCCTGTATTGTATAGTTTAGATTTAGAGTCTACATGTCTTCATTTACTTTCCGCTGAGACGCTACTAAATTTTCCAAAATTTATGAAAAACTAATGCGTTATATTAATAGGTTTTGTCACGACGACAAGAGTAACACATGCTACGCCAGCTCCTTTGTATGCTCACTCACCGAATCGTAATTGGGAATGTGAAAACAAAGTCCCAGTTGAAGCTAAAAAATGCAAGGACATTGCGCGTCAATTGATTGAAAATGATCCGGGAAGAAACATAAAAGTTATCATGGGTGGTGGGCGCCAAATGCTTAAGTCAAATGTAACGGGAACTAAAATAGATCCGATTGATACGTGGGCATGTTACAGTAGCGATGGGCGAAATTTAATAGAGGATTGGGCGCGTGATAAGGCTCTCAAAAAGGTCAGGCACCAGATTGTCCAAAATAACGAGCAACTGAGGGCCGTAGATCCTGATGATGTAGATTTTCTTATGGGGATCTTTGCCAATGGACATTTGAATATGGACTGGGAGAGAGTTGATGGCCCAGAAGGGCAGCCTAGTCTCGAAGAGATGACCACAATGGCAATTAAGGTCCTGCGGAAGGCGCCCAAGGGTTTTTTGTTAGTGGTGAGTTTTAACATGTTGCTAAATTCGTTTTGAATGAATTCGTTGATAAATTTCGATGGGATTTGATTAGGTTGAAGGTGGACTAATTGATTTTGCTCATCACCGCGGGCATGCTGCTCAAGCACTCCGTGAAACTGTCAGATTATCGGATGCTATCAATGCAACTTTGAAGATGGTCGATTTGGATGATACTCTGGTGATTGTCACTAGTGATCATTCGCATTCCATGGCATTCAATGGGTACGCTGACAGAAATTCTTCAATTTTAGGTAACTATTATTATCAGGGAACTCAGAGTGTCTTAACCTAAAATATTTGCACTTATGGTAACTCATAACAAACCCGCAGCTTTTCAATTTTTTCAATTATCATTCAAGTTAGTGAAAAATTTTTGAACTTTAGGCATCGCTCAAAAATCAAAATACGACGGAATACCGTACACTTCATTGTCTTACAATACAGGAGGACCCAATAATATGGCGTACGAAGTAAAAAACGGCAAAGCAACTCGGATAGATCCCAGTAATTACAATACATCAGATTATAAGTACAGCCAACAAGCAGCTTTTATTAGCGACGAAGCTTATCACGGCGGCGGCGATGTTCCGATTTATGCTATAGGTAATTATCAAAATACTTTTATACATAAAAAATCTCAACTAAAGAATCGATAATTTTTTAGGACCTTACGCACATTTATTTCATTCAACGCACGAACAAAATTACGTTGCACACGTAATTAGCTATGCAGCGCAAATCGGGCCGCACGCCAATGCTGCTAATCAGCTAAACCGGAAGTGGATTGTGATAATTACATGTTCTATCATATATGTAGTATACTATTGCTCAAATATATATTTCTGATACTATCAGCGAGGAAATATTTTAGAATATAGCTTATCTGTGCTCATTTGATCTTTCATTTTTCAACGAGATAAGATATTTAAAAATCGCGACTTATCGTAATCAAGTATTTGTTTTTTTTCTATCTTCAGTATTTTTTTCCGTCTCAGTTAAACTTTGCAAAAATAGTAGTAAAAGTGTTAGAAATAATTAATAATAAAAATAAACAAAAACAATTTTGATAACTCAGAGGTATTAAGTGACATAATCGCACGAACAAAGTAAACATTGATAAAGTTTATTTTATCAGTATTTTTGTTCTAAATATAGTTTTTGATGTATTTTTCTAGTGAATAAAGCGAAATGATTTAAAATAACTTTAATCCAAACTCTTTTTATTTTTTTACAGTAAAACATTTGTTCAAAATTTGCATATGAACAAATTTTTCGTTCTATTTAACCCACATTTGATTAATCAAGTGACAGAATATTATTACTAGCAGATTCCAAAAATTTATAAGATTGTGAGTTTTCGATAGCATAATATCTTGTAGGAAGAAAAATATGATGGTTCAAAAGGTTATCTTTTTTTATCGGTGTAGACAGTTTTAGAATTGGGAATGAACAATCTCTGTCTTTGTTCCAATGTTAAATGTCGTACGTTTCGAAAAAATTAATCTTTTTGTCACTTTTGAAAAAATGTCACTTGTAATTATATATTTTCCAGCAAAAACGTTAATGCTTCGAAAAAAAAACCCTATGTAAAGATTAAAAAAAATTTAACTATAAGTCTCAAAAATTGCAGAAAGACCAATAAAAGTCTACTAGTTTCAATACGGTCTTTGTCACTTTTGACTACAGTCAAAAAAAAAAATTCGTTCCATGTAAAAAAAATTCGTTCCAAAAAGATTCCAAAAACGTTCCGCGTGTAGAACTTCTAAACATGAGACCGATTAATACTTAGAATGGAACTTTTTTGGAACGTTAGTAATTTTAACGTTAAAAAACAAAAGTTTTTATGAGCAAATTTAAAGTTAGAATAAAGACGTTCTTGGAACTAAATTGGAAAAAATTCAAAAGTAGTGATTTTTGAACTATTTTGGCATGTTTCTAGAACGTCTTTATTCTGCAAAAGATGCAAAAGTAGTGATTTTGGAATTTTTTTGGAACGTCTTTTTTAGTCTATAAAGAAGTCAAAAGTGGTGATTCTAGAACTTTTTTGAAATGTCCGTAAAAAATTCCAAAAAAGTTCCAAGGTCTTCTTTTGACTCTGAATTTGTTCATAAAAACTTTTTTTTTACCATCAAAATCACTTACTTTCCAAAAAAGTTTCAGTCGAAGTTCTACTCTGTCTCATGTTTAGAAGTTCCACATGCGGAACTCTTTTGGAATTTTTTTGGAACAAATTTTTTTTACACATTATATAATGCAGTTTATATTTATTGGCATATGCAAATAATAAAAATTACTAAGCATTAATAGAAATTCAATTTTCAACACGGAGAGAAAAACATGGAAATTTTTCCAATTTTACTCAGGAAAAATTCCCTTGTTGACATAGCAAATTTTGTTTTATCAACATGGGAAAGTTTACTAGGGAAAAATGAGAGTATGACCATATTTTATAGGAATTTTACCCATATATTATAGGAATATCTGCCATGTTGCCATTGCAAAAATTTCCATGTAGACATGGGAAAATTCCTCTGTTAATATCGCTGAAATTCCTTTATTGGCATGGGTATTTTTACTATGTCAGTATAGGAATTTTTCCTTGACAAGGAAGAAATTGCTCTGCTAACATAGTAAACATTCCTATTTTGACATTGTAAAAATATCCATGTTGACATAGGAAAAATTTCCATGTCAATGTAGGAAAAATTGCTATGTTGCATGAGAAAAGTCCAAAAGAAGCTAAAATAAAAAAATAACCAAATATTTTGGTCATTTTTATCATTTAGGCCTTAAAGCGATAAAATAGGGATGTGTGAAGGTTTAAAGATTCACGAAAATAGAATTTCAAAGTTTACGAAAAAATTTGGTGTAATTTAATTAAAATTTTTTTGTAGCACCTATCAATGAACAAATGTTTTTATAAATTCGATTATTATAAACGAGTTCGTAAAATTAAATTACATCGTGTTTCCGACAGTATATAGTGATCAGATCAATTATTTAACTTTGATTTATTTAATAAATTACGTAAAAAAAAACATCAGTTTACAAATATTTCAGTCTTACATACATGGGAATTTTTACTTTGTTAATATGGGAAATTTTCCCATGTTGGCATTGAAAAATTTCCAATGTTATTAAAGGAATTCTAGCAATTTTAACACAGGAATTTTTTCAATGTTGACATGGAAATTTTTCCCATGTTAACATTGGAATTGTTCCTATATTACATAGTTATTTTTCTAATGTTGACATAGGAAAATTTACATTGATAATATAGGAATAATTCCTATGTAACAAAGCAAAATTTATCATGTGACATAGTTTCAATTCACATGTTGACATAGTAAAATTTACAATGTTAAAAAAAGAATTTTCCCCAAATAAAAATTGGAAAAATTCCCATTTTTTCTCTCCGTGAAGATAATAAAAATTCCACAATTTCAATAGCGTTTCAAGTTTACAATATAAAATTAGTAATTTTAACTCATATTTTTAAGTAAGCTTTGCTATATTTTTTTTTCCATATACGATTAATTTCTATTATTTATTCCGCCTAAAGACCATGAATGAGTTCCAATAGAAATCAATAAAAAGATAACGTGTTATCTGGTCAAATCGTAAATTTCCGATTCATTTGAATATAAATTAATAATAAAAGTCCGATTATTTCCGATAAACTCTTAAGTGGATTCATTAACCAGAGATTAAATATTTCTATAATTGTACTTTACTTTCCAGATAAGACAATGCAGCCATATAGGGGAAGGGGGGCAAAAGGGGGTAGGGTAGGCAAAACGGGGTACTCCCAAAATTTGGTGAAAAAAAAATTTTTTTTTTTCGTCTAATTACTGTATATCCGATATTTTTGAGCATTTTCAGCCCTACGCATGATACCTGGTGCAAAATGGACCAGCCCAAAAATCGAACAAGTGATTCTATTGAATTTTTATCGTCAAATTAAAAAAAAATTTAATATATTTCCGCATTTTTAGACCAACCCATAACACCTGGGGCGAAATGGACCAGCCGAAAGTTTTGAAAAATGATTCTTTCATATTTTTATCGTCAAATTGAAAAAGAATTAAAATGTTAATTCATTTTTCGGCTGATTTTCTGTAGTTGGGGCAAATTTGGCCACTAAAAATATTCGAAAATAATATTTTATTTTTTAATTGATAAGAATTCAATTAAAAAAAAAAAAAAAATTATCATTTTTTGGAGGGGGGCCTCTCTGCTCCACAAAAAAAATTTTTTCTCCCTTCGTACTCACCAATGATGTATAATTGTTCTGTATGTATTTTACATAAAAAAAAATTTAATTTCATGAAATTCGATCAATTTTCAGAAATTTTTTTTTTTCAACTTTTTTAAAGGGTACCCTATCCCATTTTGCCCGCCAAAAGTAGAAATTTTATTTATTAACGGCAGCTTAAAATTTTGTCTATTTATCTTGGATATCATTAAAAACAAAAAGATTTGGCGTATTTTAGTCATGGAAAACTTAGTATTTCCATAGGTACCCCCTTTTGCCCCTCCCTTCCCTACGATTGTATTAATTTTTACTGCGATGCTTCAAATTAATAATTGTGTAGATAAATAGAAAGACGTCATTCTTTAAATTAATGACAATTTATTGTAATCTCCGCCTGGCTGTCCTTGCAAGTATGTACTCAAGCTTATGTATTCTTATCCATAATTTTTTATACTATTACTTATCTAACTCACTATCAATGGTCTTTAAATAAATTTATAATTACAAATATTTAATTAACGATTAGACGAAACACTGAGTAAACAAAAAAATTCCACTTTAAAAAAAGTAAATGTTCATAGTTCGGGTTTATCGGTCGGTGAATTCACGCGTTTTAATCCAGTTTTTTTCTCTAAATTTTCTAACATCATGTCACTAGTATCCAAAATTTATCTGCTTATTTATAATTTTTACTTGATCTCTGCAGTAGAAGGTTTGTTTCATAATTAATTATAATAAATATTTTATTTTTTGTCTCTAGAAAACCTGATGATTATTGAACTTGTTAATTAATTTATTTATTAATTAATTTATTTATTTACTTATTAAATAATGTTTTAAATTTAAAAAAAAATAGATGCAAATTACTGGACCAATATTGCGACAGATGAAATTAAAAAATCGTTGTCATACTCGTGGAATAAAAATATTGCGAAAAATGTAATATTATTTATTGGCGATGGCATGAGTATTGATACGATAACGGCAAGTAGAATTTACCATAATGGAGAGACGAGTTATCTTGCATGGGAAAAATTTCCTCATGTTGGTTTATTAAAGGTTAGTCTACAATAAAATAGTAGATTATATGATACACTATAAAAAGAAACCCGTTTTAGTCCACACCATCGTGGTGTTACGGTGATCAGTGTTCAATTTCGCTCTGAAAACGGTGATAAAATCACACCCGTACGGCACCTTAAGGTAGTTTTCTTGCTACAATATTGTCAAAAAGTCATGAGTGATTGCTTTTGTTTGATACTGTACTGACAATTACCTTAAGCATTATTATGTCTCACTAGAAATTAAACTTTCGCTACCAAAAATCGCTTATGAAAAATCTATCAACATATTTTCTTTATTCATTCTTTTCATTATAGATTAATTAATATATATTATTGTTACGTGTTATTAGACCTATAATACTAATCTGAAGGTACCGGATTCAGCGTCAACGGCAACAGCACTTTTTAGCGGAATCAAAACCAATACTCGAGTAGTTGGAGTTAATAATAATGTAGTTCTAAATGACTGCGGAGGTAGTTTGAAACCCGAGCATCACACTAAATCTATTATCGAGTGGGCGCAAAATGTAGTAAAGGATACTGGTTAGTTCCCGATATAAAATTTGATTGTTATCTATTAAACAGTTTTTATTATTGAACAATACTGCATAGACTTATGTAAATAATTAGTGTAGCAAAGCAATCTATTAGTGATGACGATGTTAGTGTGTAAATTATGGTATGTTTATAGATGAGAAAAAAGCATTAATGTGTAATATTAACAGGTTTCGTAACGACAACAAGAGTTACACATGCGACACCAGCTGCTTTGTACGCTCACTCACCGAATTGTAATTGGGAATGTGAAAACAAAGTCCCAGTTGAAGCTAAAAAATGCAAGGACATTGCGCGTCAATTGATTGAAAATGATCCGGGAAGAAACATAAAAGTTATCATGGGCGGTGGGCGCCAAATGCTTAAGTCAAATGTAACGGGAACTAAAATAGATCCGATTGATACGTGGGCATGTTACAGTAGCGATGGGCGAAATTTAATAGAGGATTGGGCGCGTGATAAGGCTCTCAAAAACGTCAGGCACCAGATTGTCCAAAATAACGAGCAACTGAGGGCCGTAGATCCTGATGATGTAGATTTTCTTATGGGGATCTTTGCCAATGGACATTTGAATATGGACTGGGAGAGAGTTGATGGCCCAGAAGGGCAGCCTAGTCTCGAAGAGATGACTACAATGGCAATTAAGGTCCTGCGGAAGGCGCCCAAGGGTTTTTTGCTAGTGGTGAGTTTTAAGAAGTTGCTAAATTCGTTTTGAATGAACTCGTTGATAAATTTCGATGAGCTTTGATTAGGTTGAAGGTGGACTAATTGATTTCGCTCATCACCGCGGGCATGCTGCTCAAGCACTCCGTGAAACTGTCAGATTATCGGATGCTATCAATGCAACTTTGAAGATGGTCGATTTGGATGATACTCTGGTGATTGTCACTAGTGATCATTCGCATTCCATGGCATTCAATGGGTACGCTGACAGAAATTCTTCAATTTTAGGTAACTATTATTATCAGGGAACTCAGAGTGTCTTAACCTAAAATATTTGCACTTATGGTAACTCATAACAAACCCGCAGCTTTTCAATTTTTTCAATTATCATTCAAGTTAGTGAAAAATTTTTGAACTTTAGGCATCGCTCAAAAATCAAAATACGACGGAATACCGTACACTTCATTGTCTTACAATACAGGAGGACCCAATAATATGGCGTACGAAGTAAAAAACGGCAAAGCAACTCGGATAGATCCCAGTAATTACAATACATCAGATTATAAGTACAGCCAACAAGCAGCTTTTATTAGCGACGAAGCTTATCACGGCGGCGGCGATGTTCCGATTTATGCTATAGGTAATTATCAAAATACTTTTATACATAAAAAATCTCAACTAAGGAATCGATCATTTTTTAGGACCTTACGCACATTTATTTCATTCAACGCACGAACAAAATTACGTTGCACACGTAATAAGCTATGCAGCGCAAATCGGGCCGCACGCCAATGCTGCTAATTAGCTAAACCGAAAGTGGATTGTGATAAATACATGTTCTATGATATATGTCGTATACTATTGCGCAAATATATATTTCTGATGCTATCAACGATGAAATATTGTAGAATGTAGCTTATCTGTGCTCATTTGATCTTTAATTTTTTATCGCGATATAGTATATTGTGTGACAAGGGATGAAACGTGACGGTTTCAGACTAGGGTGAGGTTGGCTGCCCGAGTCGCAGGTGAGGGCTGACATCACCCGCATTCCGAGATCGTGTTTTATCCTGATTCACACACTATATTTTTCATGATTATCTGCATCGAAACTTGAAGATTCAGTGTCAGCAGCCAGTAAGAAACAAGATCATTTCAAGCTGATGATGCGGATAACTGTTAGAGAATGAGAAATATGTGATTTACAGTCACTTATTAAATAGTAAATAAGACAAAAATATTATTTTCACTCATTTTTTAGTAATTTTATTTAGCTAATTAAAACTGTCACTTAAAAAATAAAATGAGTAAACTGAAGTGATAAGTAGACAAATGAGAGTAATAAGGCTGCAAATGAACATTAAATATAACTGACACCGGGCAGAAACAATTGTGTTTCTTCCCAAAGGAAGAAACACGAATGTTTCTGCACGCTGTATGAAAGTATTCTTGAATTACGAATTCGCTAGCAGTTGTTTGCAGCATCGGCTTGTAACTAGTCTGTTACGACGGGCTGTAGAGACACTGAACTTCAAGTTTCGATGCTGGTATCATGAAAAGATATTTAAAAATCACGACTTATCGTAGTCAAGTACTTTTTTTTTTTCTATCTTCACTATTTTGTTCCGTCTCAGTTAAACTTCGCAAGAATACCAGTAAAAGGGTTAAAAATGATGAATAATTAAAATAAACAAAAAAAATGTTGATAACTCAGAGGTATCAAGTGACATAATCGCACTAACAAAGTAAACATTGATAAACATTATTTTATCAGTATTTTTTTTCTAAATATACTTTTTGATGTATTTTTCTAGTGAATAAAGCGAAATGATTTAAAATAACTTTAATCCAAACTCTTTTTATTTTTTTACAGTAAAACATTTGTTCAAAATTTGCATATGAACAAATTTTTCGTTCTATTTAACCCACATTTGATTAATCAAGTGACAGAATATTATCTCTAGCAGATTCCACAAATTTCTAAGATTTTGAGTTTTCGATAGCATAATATCTTGTAGGAAGAAAAATATGATGGTTCAAAAGGTTATCTTTCTTTATCGGTGTAGACAGTTTTAGAATTGGGAATCAACAATCTCTGTCTTTGTTCCGATATTAAATGTCATACGTTTCGAAAAAAAAATTTTTTTTGAACGTATCAAGTGTTTGAAAAACGTTCCGCATGTAGAACTTCTAAACATGAGACACATAAGAACTTAGAATGGAACGTTTTTGGAACGCTAGTAATTTTAACGTTAAAAAACAAAAGTTTTTATGAGCAAATTTAAAGTTAAAAAAAGACGTAATTGGAACTTTTATGAACTTTTTTTTTAGTTCTATAAAAATCAAAAGTAGTGATTTTTAAACTATTTTGGCATGTTTCTAGAACGTCTTTATTCTACAAAAGATGCAAAAGTAGTGACTTTGGAATGTTTTTGGAACGTCTTTTTTAGTCTAAAAAAAAGTTAAAAGTGATGATTCTAAAAGTGTTTTGGAATGTCCATAAAAAAATCCAAAGGAAGTCATTTTTTGACTCTAAATCTGTTCATAAAAACTTTTTATTCCTATCGAAATCACTAACGTTCCAAAAAAGTTCCAGTCGAAGTTCTAATCTGTCTCATGTTTAGAAGTTCCACATGCGGAACTCATTTAGAATCTTTTTGGAACAAATTTTTTTTACACATTATATAATGGAGTTTATATGTATTGGCATATGCAAATAATTAAAAGAACTAAGCATTAATAGAAATTCAATTTTCATGATAATAAAGATTCCACGATTTCAATAGCTTTTTAAGTTTACAATATCAAATTAGTAATTTTAACTCATATATTTAAGTATAAGCTTTGCTATATTTTTTTTTCCATGTACTATTAATTTCTATAATTTATTCCACCTAAAGAGCATGAATGAGTTTCAATAGAAATCAATGAAAAGATAACGTGTTATCTGTTCAAATCGTAAATTTCCGATTCATTTCAATATAAATTAATAATAAAAGTCCGATTATTTCCGATAAACTCTTAAGTGGATTCATTAACCAGAGATTAGATATTTCTATAGTTGTACTTTACTTTCCAGATAAGACAATGCAGCCATATACGACTGTATTAATTTTTACTGCGTTGATATCAAATTAATAATTGTGTAGATAAATAGAAAGACGTCATTCTTTAAATTAATGACAATTTCTTATAATCTCCGCCTGGCTGTTCATGCAAATCTGTACTCAAGTTTATGTATTCTTATCCATAATTTTTTTTACTGTTACTTATCTAACTCACTATCAATGGTCTTTAAATAAATTTATAATTGCAAATATTTAATTAGCAATCAGACGAAACACTGAGTAAATAAAAAAATTCCACTTTAAAAAAAGTAAATGGTCATAGTTCAGGTTCATCCGTCGGTGAATTCACGCGTTTTTATCTAGTTTCTGTTTTTTAAATTATCTTACATCATGTCACTAGTATTCAAAATTTATCTGATTATTTATAATTTTTACTTGATCTCTGCAGTAGAAGGTTTGTTACATAATTAATTATAATAAATATTTTATTTTTTGTCTTTAGAAAATTTGATGATTATTGAACTTTTTAATTAATTTATTTATTTACTTATTAAATAATGTTTTAAATTAAAAAAAAATAGATGCAAATTACTGGACCAATATAGCGACAGATGAAATTAAAAAATCGTTGTCATACTCGTGGAATAAAAATATTGCGAAAAATGTAATATTATTTATTGGCGATGGCATGAGTATTGATACGATAACGGCAAGTAGAATTTACCATAATGGAGAGACGAGTTATCTTGCATGGGAAAAATTTCCTCATGTTGGTTTATTGAAGGTTAGTCTACAATAAAATAGTAGGTTATAGGATACACTATAAAATGAAATCTGCGCTAGTCCACACTATTAAGTATTATTATGCCTTACGGGAAATTAATCTTCCGCTGCCAAAAATTATGGAAAATCTATCAACGTATTTTCTATACTCATTTTTTTTTTTATGCATTAATTGATATATATTATTGTTACTTGTTATTAGACCTATAATACTAATCTGAAGGTACCGGATTCAGCGTCAACGGCAACAGCGCTTTTTAGCGGAATCAAAACTAATACTCTAGTAGTTGGAGTTAATAATAATGTAGTTCTAAATGACTGCAGAGGTAGTTTGAAATCAGAGCATCACACTGAATCTATTATTGGCTGGGCGCAAAATGTAGGAAAAGATACCGGTTAGTTTCCAAAATAAGATTTGATTGTTATCTATTAAACAGTTTTTATTATTGGGCAATATTGCAAAGACTAATATAAATAATTAGTGTAGCAAAGCTATGGTATGTGTATACAAGTGAAAAAAAAACATTGATGCGTTTTATTAATAGGTTTCGTAACGACGACAAGAGTAACACATGCGACACCAGCTCCTTTGTATGCTCACTCACCGAATCGTAATTGGGAATGTGAAAACAAAGTCCCAGTTGAAGCTAGAAAATGCAAAGACATTGCGCGTCAATTGATTGAAAATGATCCGGGAAGAAACATAAAAGTTATCATGGGCGGTGGGCGCCAAATGCTTAAGTCAAATGTGACGGGAACTAAAATAGATCCGATTGATAAGGGGACATGTTACAGTAGTGATGGGCGAAATTTAATAGAAGATTGGGCGCGTGATAAGGCTCTGAAAAAGGCCAGGCACCAGGTTGTCCAAAATAACAAGCAACTGAGGGCCGTAGATCCTGATAATGTAGATTTTCTGATGGGGATATATGCCAATGGATATATGAATATGGACTGGGAGAGAGTTGATGGCCCAGAAGGGCAGCCTAGTCTCCAAGAGATGACCACAATGGCAATTAAGGTCCTGCGGAAGGCGCCCAAGGGTTTTTTGTTAGTGGTGAGTTTTAACATGTTGCTAAATTCGTTTTGAATGAATTCGTTGGTGAATTTCTATGGGCTTTGACTAGGTTGAAGGCGGACTAATTGATGTCGCTCATCACCACGGGAATGCTGCTCAAGCACTCCGTGAAACTGTCAGATTATCGGATGCTATCAATGCCACTTTAAAGATGGTCAATTTGGATGATACTCTGGTGATCGTTACTAGTGACCATTCGCATTCCATGGCTTTCAATGGCTATCCTGAAAGAAATTCATCGGTTTTGGGTAATAGCTTTTTTGACACTAACAAAAATATCTTTCAATCCCATATTGATAAGCACCCTATGATAACCCTGATTTAAAAAAATAATTTTTTCGATCTCGCATGAAAATTTGTTTGTTTACGATGTTTAAATAAGCCTCTCCAAAAATCAGCTCGATAAAAAATTTTTAAGAGGTCGCTCACGAATTTTGAAAATATAAAAAATTATCGAAATTCGGATTTTTGATTTCAAAATTTTTTTTTTCTCGTGGCAGCAATAGTTTATATTTGTAAAATCATGACTACGCTGAAAATTTAAACCCAAAATTCAAATATTTAAACCTCGCTCAAGAATTTTGAATATTTCCGAGTGCTGTCTTTTGAACGTTTTCGAGCGACCCTTGAATATTAATAATAAAGCTTCTCGATTTTTTCACCATCAATTTACCTGACAATGAATGAAAATATAACCCGAGAAATAGAAATAATAAGTTTTTTACATACTTATTTATTTTTTAATTCAATTTGTAGATTTTTTCGCTTATTCAAAACTTACCAAATTTTATTGTTAAAGAATGTCCTGTATATTTTTGGTTCTGCAAAAGTTAAATTTTACTGAAATGACAATAATTGAGTTATAAAAAAATACAAAAACTAATTCAAACTATTAGTTACATATTATCAGTTAATATTCAAAATTCTTGAGCGCCGTTTAAATATTTGAATTTTGGGCTGAAATTTTCAGCATAGTCATGATTTTACAAATATAAACTATTACTGCCACGAGAAAAAAAAAATTTTGAAATCAAAAATCCGAATTTCATTCATTTTTGATATTTTCAAAATTCGTGAGCGACCTCTTAAAAATTTTTTATCGAGCTGATTTTTGGAGAGGCTTCTTTAAACATCATAAACAAACAAATTTTCATACGAGATCGAAAAAAAAAAAAATAGTCGGTTTTTTTGCGCCACCCTAATGTAGATATACACTTAACATGGAGCAAATCATTTTTCTTAATCAGGGAAGTAAAAGGATAAATCAACTGAGCCTATCTTCTTTTTTCACAAGACTTTTAATGATCGACTAATTTTTTCTGTAAATTTTTCGCATATTCATTGACCCAATAATAATGGCTTATATTTTTTAACAAAAAATTTATCAATTATAGATGCCCCTCAAAAATTAAATTTCGACGGAATGGCATATCCTATATTGTCTTACAGTACAGGAATATTTGATGACACGGCTCATAAAATAAAAAACGGCAACGCAACTCGGATAGATCCCAGTAATAACAATAAATCGGATTATAATTACGGCCAAAAAGCAGCATTTATTAGCGCCGAAGCTTATCACGGCGGCGGTGATGTTCCGATTTATGCTATAGGTAATTATCAAATTATTTTTATACATAAAAAATCTCAACTAAAGAATCGATAATTTTTTAGGACCTTACGCACATTTATTTCATTCAACGCACGAACAAAATTACGTTGCATACGTAATTGGCTATGCGGCGCAAATTGGACCGTATGCCAATGCTGCTAATCAGCTAAACCGGAAGTGGATTGTGATAATTACATGTTCTTTCATCTATGTAGTATACTATTGCTCAAATATATATTTCTGATGCAATCAGCAAGGAAATATTGTAGAATATAAATTATCTGTGCTCATTTGATCTTTGGTTTTTTTAAAATCGCGAGTAATCGCAATTAACTATTCGTTTTTTTTTTGTCTTCAGTAAAACTTCGCAAGAATACCAGTAAAAGTGTTAGAAATGATTAATCATGAAAATAAATAAAAATATATCCTGATAATTCAGAGGTATCAATTGATCTAGTCGCACAAATAATGTAAACATTGATAAAGTTCATTTTATCAGTATTGTTTTTTCTAAATATATTTTTTTAAGTATTTTTCAAGTAGGTAAAGCAAAACGATCCAGAATAATTTCAATTCTAATTCTTTTTATCTTTTGACAATAAAACATGTTTAATATGTGCATATGGAAAAATGTTTCGTTCCATCAGACCCACATTCGATAAATCAATTGACAGAATATTTGTCCTAGCAGATTGAAATAATGGCTTCAAGATATGAGTTACATTAAGAGCTCATTATGTCACGCGGGTGAAAAATCTGGATATCTACATTGCCTTTTCATTAATTTCAGTACTCCGCTCGATAAACAGTCACTTCGTGTTTGCTTCACAGCTATTATAAAACATTAGGACAATTAATTAATGTAATGGGACCGAAGTCCGACTCCGATTTACGGAAGGACGTTTCCGCGCCCTCTTGGGCATACATTGCGAGGCCCCACTTCCAATGACACTCTTAGCCGAAAAATATAATCGAGTGACGACTAAGGTTAGAAAAAATTTAATAATATAAGTAATTTTTTAGATACATGTTTATTTATAAATGTATAATTTTGACATTATAAAATATAGAATTATCAAAGTACTGTTTCGTTCTCCAGCTCATTTCTTCATGATGTTGCCTCTGGGTCATCTGTAAGGGCTAAGGTCCTTTCAGAGAGCGACTGGACACTTACATCATCGTTGAAAATATTATGCTAGAAATAATGAAGATTAATAAATTAAAATGTATTATCAGATAATTAACATAGATTTACTATTTTAACGTACACTACTTACTTCTTGGGAAGGAGAGACTTCATTGCTTGATGCAACATTAGGAGTACTTGTTGGTTTTGCCAACTTGTACCAAATGTCATAAAGACTTTGATCTTCCGTCCGTCCTTTCCAAACAGAGCTATCGTGGACTCTGAATGATATTAATTTATCTTTGTCTATTAAGCTCTCCAAGACTTTCAAAGCTTCTGATCCTTCGGGTAGTTCTGGTGTATCTTCAAAAATGCTTGGGGTTTCACTAGATGAATTTTCCAGCTTTTTAAAAACTTTGTTAAAGTCAATAGCATCAACGTTCAGAGGATGTAACCCACATGTTTTAAATCCGTTCTCCAAAGTTTTTTTTAAATTTAAACTTTCAAATGTTTTTTTTAACACATGTGCGACTTGGTTTTTTTTTACACTTACAGTACCAGAATTTTCACATAAATCTTGGAAAGATCTTTGATAAGCTGCTCTAAATGTTCGAAAGAGAGCTACATCTAACGGTTGTAAGATGTGTCTAGCATTAGGGCACAAAGCAACAAGAATTATTTTATTTTCACTGCAAAATTTGCTCAATGGCAAAGTCACGTGTGAACTATGTCCATCAATGTACAGTATGATTGGTAATTCTATATTGCTTACGTGTACCCATGGAAAAAAAACATTAGTAATGTACTCGTAAAAATTTTTAGCTGTCATCCAACCGTTATCAGAATAGCCGAAACTGAAGTTTGAAGGCCCCATCTTTATTACGTCTTTAGGTACACTTTGACCTGCAAAGAGCACCAAAGTTGGAGCAAGATCGCCTGCTGCATTTGCCATGACGAGTACAGTCACATTTTCTTTTTCATTATCACTATCTATGTTATACAGGTTTTTAGTATCTTTCGAAGCAAGCACTGATGACGGCTTCGGACACATGGAAACTCGAATTTCATCACCATTAAAAATTCGTTTACCATCGATTTTTGTAAAGTTTTCATCAGTAAAAAACTCAGTGAAGTAGTTAGTAATACCAGTGAACCATTCTCGTATCTGATACTCTGTTACCTTAACCCGGGTTACAGATAAATTTTCAGAAATTTTTTCTGAAACGTTAGGATGACGTTTTAAAAAACTTTCAAGCCAAGATCTTCCTGGTTTATTATTAAGGAATGGGGTTTTCCTGTTATCGGAGTCACACAGTATTTTTACATTTTCAACTAATTTATTTTTTGTTACCGCGAAACCTTGTTTACAACAGTAAAAAATCCATTGAACTAATTCCTCTTCTTCTTCATGACTAAGTACAGTTGATGGTCCAGGTGGTTTGTCACTGTATTTGTTTAGTTTTTTCGCTCTTATAGTTGATTCTGGTATATTGTATTTTCTAGACACTTCAGCAACTTTCTTTCCCCCGATAACTTCAGCTAAAGCTAATTTCACATCAGCTTTATTATAATTATATCGCGATTTTTTTATCACTTTAGATTTCTTTGTTTTTTTTTTACTAACCTTCTTTTTATTATTAACTTTTGGCATTTTTTACTTTTAACAGAAAAAAATTTACAAAGAACTTAATGCACGCACTATTTTCACAGGTTAGAATAAAAAATTTTACTACCGCAGTAATGGGTTCAAGCGCATGCTACTAAAGGCGTTTCTATTACTGCGGTCTATTGAGAATACCGCAGTAATGCAAACATGCCCAGTTTATTGGTACCAATTACGACTTCCTTAAGTAAATAATATTAATTAATCAAAATTCAATTTTTGGTTTTAGACAAGGGTTATTTAACTTCAGCCAGTAATGAATATATAAATTGAGTCATTTATTTGAGAAAAAAAAAAGACCTTTTAGTACCACGTCTTTTCGCACAGGAACTTACGAAAAAGGCATAATTTACAACTTCTATGACTAGTCAATTTTAATTCATTAATAACAAATTGAACAATTGTTGTATATATAAAAGTACTGTGCAGTTATTTTCTTCAAGGTTTCAAGTACTAACAATAATTTTTTTTAAGAGGTTCGAACGAATCTAATATAAAAAGAATTTCCAACTTTAAGATTTGAAACTTAGCATACATATAAATAAGTACTTTATCTATGATTCTCAAAATTTGAATGTGATCCACCGTCTAGTTTTTTAGAAAAAAAGATTTAAAAATGACATTTTTAAATTTCTTATACAGAGGCTCTTATGAAGGACAATCTTCATTCATAACTTATTCGATTTTTTTCATTATTAACCTCCCAAGTGTAAGAAATAAAAAACCACATGTCATAAACTTGAATATTTTTAAAATATGATAAGATTTTAATAATATAGTGTTACCGTTGTAGTTATTTAAATAATTAAAGTTAAACTTCATTTTTTAATCTCGTTCATCGACAGATACATATTATTGAGGGTTTAGCAACGTCGCGGAAGCAGCTGAGAGAAAAAACAAAGATAGAAATACATTAAAAAGAGAGACAAGATTAGAGATAAATTTTTCCCGCTTTAATTTGAATATCGATGTTTAAGAAGTTAGAACGCGCTGTTGCCAAATCTTTTTATAAAACCATATGAGTCAAAAATAACCAAGTCATTTCATTACTTTCTTTCATTAAATAAGTAATAATTATTAATTTATGAATTCTTTATATTATTATAAATTAAAATAATGAATTCTTATAACTATTAGGAGACTTTAGCAAACCAAGAAATTCAAACACTACTTTGACTCACTAGTTTTGCTCGAACCTTCTTAATTAACAAAACTCATTTATCGTTTATTTATAATTGAAACAAAAAAATCCGCAGTAATACCCACATTTACCCTATTACCTTAACAACTTCCATTAAACTTTAAGAAATAACTTAAATAACAAAATATGCAACTTTTCTGTTGCAACTGTTAATTAAACTGTGACTTAATTACTCTACAAAAATTTAAAGAAAAAGAAAAAAATCTCTCTATCAAAATCTAGGAGATAAACAAAACGATATATGAAATTTAATAATTAGATGACTTTAAAAAATTAATAAACGACTATAAAGCCCGTCCAGAGTACGTCACCGTCGGTTTTTTACCCCCACTTACTACACATTGACATAACAAACCGAAAGTTTCCGACAATTCCCGACGGTGACTCACTTTTTGGAAAGCCGTTATGTAAAATAGAGTAGGATAATAATAAAGAGAGTAATAAACAAACAAATAAATAAGTATTTCATAATTTTTATTTATCATCATTTAAACATATTTTTCTACTCATTTATACTCAGTATTGATCGCGTATTTACAAAATAATTTTCAGTCTTATGCGGTACATAACAATATAATAAATATAATAATAATCTGCCATTATCTCTCACTGTAGCTAAATGTATTGATAATTATTATACTTCTTATATTATATATTTCTTATACTATACACAAAGATGTTATTAAAACTTAGAGAAATAATAATAATAACATTAATAATTATAATTATTATAATTACGAAATTTTTCTATATTTAGAGTGACATACTGTCATAACCTCTAACATATGAGCGGTAAATCTATTTAAGAAATTTTTTTTTTCACTATTATACATTTTGTTCTTAAATAATGAGTTTTTATTTATAAATAATCGCGATTTAATGTTTAATAATTAACTAATTGTAAAAAATATAATGATTTTTAATGATTAATGATGCAAAAGAAATGTTTTTTAATGAATGAAAAGTATAGTATAAAATATAAGATTTTCTATAAATTAAATGATCATAAGAAATTTTTTTTTAATCAATTTTCCGCTTACTTCGATTTAATCTTTTCCTCGGGGAAAGATTTTCGGCAAAGAAAATTTTAATGGTTATGGAGCAAAGTAATAACAATGTGGTAAATAAAAATATAAAACCCGGTGAAAATTTACCAAAAAACATAAGACTCAATAATGTTAGTAATTGAGTTACGAGAATTATCTGAGTCAGATAAATAGAGTAGATTAATAATAATGAGCGCTGTCTTTTATCTGTCCGCCTGATGGAATTTTTCTCAAAATATTCGTAAGTAAGCTTACTGGGTAAATTTTCCGGTGAAATTTCCGATCCAGTAGTTTTTAGGTTATGCGTGTGATGAGGAGTTTTTTGATGTATGGAAGAGTGAACATTGGCATAAAGAGGAAATATTTTTTCTGAAGCTCGTCGGATTAATTGAGTTAATGTAAATTTTTCAGAATTTGTTGTTTTTGAATTCCCAAGCGAATAGAGCAAGTAGGGAAAGAGATTAAGATTTTGGCAACAGTGACGTAGTTTTTGAATCGATGGATTGTTGAAAAGCAATGGCGTACTTTGGCTTCCATCTGTTAACAAAAAAATAGTTATGATTATTATTATTATTATTATTATTATTATTATTATTATTATTATTATTATTATTATTTAGGGAAATCTATATTTGAAAGTTCAATTTTCGAGCGCTAGATAGCGTTTTCTATGTGACCAATTTCTGAAGTTAGACTATACACTAATGTTTCTTTACAGGGTACAATAATTAGTGATGCGGAATGGCCGTCATTTTGAGTTTCGGTCACAAGACGGTCCGCTGACTGCCCTAATTGACAATCCTGTTTAAATGCGAAATGACCTCACAAATTTGTCGGCCAGAGTCCGTCATTTCGAACCGTCAAAAAAATTTTGATCTCTAATTTGGTCAAAAATATCTAGATGATTTGGGACCGTAACTAAATGTTTAGTCACAAATTAACGTTTCGTCAAGAATTTAGTCAGTTCCAACCAGCGAGATGATTAGACGCAGTCTTATCTTTAAAGTGATTGGAAAATTTATTTTCCCTACGTAGTCTTATCCATTAGTATTTTTAACTTATTGACCCAACTTCGTACAAATTCAATTTAAATTATATTATTATTGTAACATAATAAAAATAATTTATTACTTATATTATTACTGAGAAAAATATAAAAAATTATTCAAATAATAGCATTAAACGTTTTTTTCCACTGTTTAACCCTATTGAGCCGTTGCCTAACCCATTTTGAATGCACACGCGTTGTAGATTTCTTAACCGAACTTTGTTTGTAAATATAATCAAGTGACCAGAGATTAACAGTCCCCGGAGGTATGAAGTGATTAAATTTGTCCGAATTAGATAAAAAATTTTAGTTGCTCAAAAGTCAATAAAATTAATAACTCGCTTAGATGGTTCATCGTGTCCCAATTTCACCCATTTATATTATCAGGCTTATTTCAAAAAATTTTTTTCCTCTCACATAAGCTGATAAAATTGTCTATAAATATTTATTTCTTACGACCGCAATTTTTTTTTTTCCATTAATCTGTTGGTAAACAAAATTTTTTTTTTATAACTAAAAATAGGTGCCTCCATACATTGGCGCCCACTGATTATTATGTCGCAATTAAATCAAATATTTTACTTTGCTTATTAATAATTAATTGCAAAAATCTATTGAAAACAAATTACCTTTTAATAAATCAGAAACACGTCGAACTAAAGTCGGCTTATCAGCCAACAATGAATTGTCCATTTTATCTCCAGTTGAATCCCAAGTTAATCCGAAAGTTATTAAATTTAAATTTATTGTGACAGAGAAAAAGTTATATTTTTTTTTAATAAAATTAATATGGTCCTCCGTGACTCTGGTTGACTGACGACTGTTGACTTGAATCTCTTTTTTTGCGTCTTCCACAAAAATAATGACAATTAACTCCCTCCTTCCGAGTGCAGGGTTATCAGTCCTAAAAGAATATAAGAATACTGCCGTTAATTTTAACACTTGTCAGTTATTTTTAAACCATTAAAAAAAATGTATTCTCAACTCTCTTTACTGCTAATTAAACAGTAACTAATAATGACTATAGTGATAAATAACAAAAGCGTAGCGGTAATAGAAAAAAAAAAAAAAAATTAATTTGTAAAACTTCGCTAATTTTCTGAGAAATAATGAAAAATCAAACGACCAACGGTTTTATTTTATTTATTGTATACTTATAATTATAATTGTAATTAAAATTAATTTAATAATAGTTTTAAGAACAATTAGTTTTTATTCCGCTATATCCATAATTATGCTAATGAATAATTTAAAAAAAAATTATTCATTCGCATGCCACGTGATGCGTGATAGCCTCTCGACTTGAAGATTAATAAAAAATTTTTATTTAATAATAATAAAAAAAAAATAGTGATACTTAATAAACAAAATGAAGTAAGAAATAAACTGTAAAGTAAAAAAAAATTACTACAATTTTAGATTGAAGAAAAAAAATTGACATTGACATTCACTTTATCTTGAGTCAATGAGCTATTTAATGTTCGATTGAGTGGATTGCGTAATTTGATTATTATGATAGTCAAAAATGTATATATATATTTTTTAACTTGGGTTAGCGTATACTCAAAGAGAAAATTGATACTTTATTGGTATAAAGGACGTCAATATAATTTTAAATTGGTAATTTAGCTTATCGAGAGTAATTTAGCACTCTCTGTACGGTTAATGTAGATAATGGTAGTAAAATAGTCTATTACGAACTTTCCAGTAAGTCATTAATTTATCTCTACGTATAAATGGATATAGAAATATACGTTTTAATGTATAAATGGGGTCATTCAATACCTAATCAGCAAGTTTTTTTTAATTGTTATTTTCAGCTAAGCTAATTTTTAATATTTTTGAGGTTATGCAAAATTTGCCTGTTTATTTCCAGCCTTCAAGAGGAATTCGCCGATAGTTTTATCAACGTTTTTCTTCGAATGAAATCTCTTATCATAAAACACATAAACGGAGAGAAATATATTGTCAAAGTATACGTATCACTATTCTGGCTATACGCTGCATCCTCATCTTACTTAATGATGAGCCGTATTGCCAATTCAACAAAACAGAGTTTCCTCAGTGGATCGTCATAATGACCTTATTTTAGGCTTTGTATAAATCTCTAATATAACGGGGAAAAAAGAATACTTGAAACAGTTTTAATAGTAAAAGCAACCTTTCGAGCTCGAAATTATAAAAATCGAGTTTTTATTATAATTTTCACAATATCTATTAATAATTACACTATGAGTTGCAATTTTTATACTTTTGAGCCCGAAAAGATTGTTTTTACTATTAAAACTGTAATTTTTCAAGTAATCTTTTTTTCATATATTGCGCAAACTCTGTAGTTTAGGCAACCGAGAACGATCTATCGTATAGCCAATTTTGCTATTCAGATCCTCACGTCGGTAAAATAATTACTTACATCAATGAAACTACAAAGGCTATTTGTCGTATTTTTAAATTAAATAAATGAATACTTATCATAAACCAAATACATATCATTATGTTAATGATACTATAGACTATTAAATAAACATATGAGTATTCTTAAAAAGGTAAGCGAATCGTTATTCTGATGATACGTTATTTGAAAATACATTGGATGGTTATTTTAGCAATATTTTTTTTCCGTGTACTGAATTTAAATACACTTTTTTAGAATCTGGCATTACCCGGTCTACTTTATTACAAGTTTCCATTCGGTGTGAAAAAAAATTCGGACAAAGCCTCTATTTACTGTAAAAGCAACAGGGACAGTTTCGTTCGTCAACTCAAGTACGCGAGGAACGAAGTATAAACCTTTCTTAATTTGCGTATGTTCGTCAGTTTCATATTTTTTTAAAAACTGATAAAATAAAGACCCAATATCCCCGATTGAAAAAATGATTTGATCCATGCTAAGTCTTTATCTATATATTACCCAATTCAAATTGTTTTAAATGATTTCAAATCATTTTTCTTAATCAAAAATATTTTTAAATTTTATTACTTCGCTATAGAATAAAGATAATTGTATTGTTATGAAGATTATTTTTCGTCTTGAAATGTACAGTGGAATCTCTTCACTTTTGGACTTCAATTTGGACCTAATTTACCCCCTCCCCCCACCCGTTCATTGCAATAAAAATGGAAAAAGTTTCCGTTTACTACCGTGTATTATGTAGCTTTGATTCCAGAAATTTTAAGCCCTTTATTTTCGAAAAGAGAAATAGAGATTCTACTTTAGTTTTTTTGAAAATAGCATATTTTATGGTAAGGCATGAAACGAAACTTTTTCAGACAAAGGTAAAGCCAAAAGACTAAGTCTGAAATAGTATTGTTTTATATTCCGCTGCACACATAATAATATTTTTTCTAATGATCGGCATTGAAGCTTTGAGTTTTCATTTCTGAACCGGGTCGAAATGAGACAATTTAAGACTAATAGCGCGTGTACAAATTAAACTAATAATTCTATTATTTATAATGGCACATGTAGCATTTTGTTCTATTGTCAAATAATTATCATATACATCACATAATTTTTGGTATTGTATGTTAATACTTCCAACATTGATTATACGACAAAAATTTACGGTAATGATGATTATGATTGTTCTACTTATTCGAATTTAAATAGATATATTCCGATTTCTCACGCGTCCAAAGCGTGCACCGTTCTAAGAGTGATCTATAGTCAGTTAATGGATTATTACATTCATATATGAAGGTCACTACTGTATTACATTTGACCTGCACCTAACTATCGAAGCAAAAATTATTGAATGATAAATTTCCAATTTATGTTTCGTTAATTATAATAAATTGATTAAGTTTTCAAATTTAGGCTATTTTGTCTCAACATACAATAACTTTTCTATAAAATTTATAATTTTACGGTACTCTGTTAATCAAGAGGTATAAATCTCTGGGAATACTGCAAATATTTATTCTGAAGTTTATAATAAACGCAGTACTGGTAGGATTGAAATGAAATAAAAAACTAGACGTTTTCTACCCTAAGAAAGAGCCTCATGGTTTTAAGCCCGCTAATTAGCATTGGGTGTAAAAGTGGCTTGTGTTGAATGCTAAACAGGCATTCAAACCTGTTTTAATACAAATAACATTAAAATCGTATATTGTATGCCAACAGAGAATATTAGGACATTCTAATCTGCGCATATGTAATTGCCTACTCACGCTGAAGTCGAGGGTAGCAAACTTGCGGATTGGGATGTGTTACCATCCAACGTGGTGTGTATACTATTTTTCACTAGATCAGCACTTGAAAGTTTAAATTTTTGCCTCTGTTTCCAAGACCCGCGAAAAATGAATGGTATATGGTCATAAGATGGAACAAACGGTATTGTGATTGGAACAATCTAATGGATCGTGATGCGCGAATCGTTAAAGGAACGATCTGAATAGCTATCTTCGTGATCCATTCTAGTCTTATTCACGAACCTATCGCTGTCAGCACTATACGTATCGTTATTTGCACTAACCTCTAAATGGCTAAACGAGTATCGTGATAGTCAGAAAACTGTATCATGCTGCTCACGATATTTGTTTTTCCGTGTATAGAGCATACATGGAACACATATGAAAATTGCCCATATATGAATCGTCTATGCTCTATATATGAAGCATATTTGGCAAATTTTCATATATGACCACATATGATTCGTTTTTCACGAGATATATGGGACATATTTGGCAAATTTTCATGCATGGCCACATATGATTCGTTTTCCACGAGATATATGGGACATATTTGGCAAATTTTCATGCATGGCCACATATGATTTGTTTTTCAAGGCATATATAGAGCATATTTGACCAACTTTCATATACGGCCACATATGATTGATTTCTCACGGCATATATGGAGCGTATATGGCCGATTTTCATATGTAACCATATATGGTTCGTTTTTCACGGCATATATGGAGCATATAAAACCATTTTTCATATAAAGCCATATATGATTAAATTTTCACAGAAAAGAATAGCGCATGCCCAATTTTTTTTCATTTGTTTTCTCATGAAAAAGAAATACGACTTTCTTCCCGCTAAACAAGGCAGGAATTTAAACTTTTGGTGCCGATATAGTAAAAATAATTAGGTATTGTGTGTATTAGGGAATGAGTCGAAGAAAAACTTTATTGACTTTAATAAGTTTTTCTGAATCTTTAGATAGTCGTGGTTTGATTAATAATTATTTGATGTCCATAAATCACAAATATACTCAAAATTAATGTTTATTTTTTAATATTTATTAAATTTCAGGCTATAAATTATTGAAATAACTTAATCTACTCCAAATATTACATTTTATTTGCAAATTTCCAGTTATTTTTTTTTAAATTAATTATTATTATTTTTATTATCAATTAATATTTCGTACACTAGTAACGATAATAACAACTTTTCAATTTACATAAGTTCTTTTGATAAATATTTCCGATTACAAAAAAATTTTAATAAACAATTTTTTTTTTTTTTTTTTAAATTAAAAACTAAACATAAAATTCTCATGTTGAAAAATGTTAAGATTTTTTTTTTGTAAAAAATATGAAATTGTTTTATAATTATTTAAATAAATTTTATCCGTATAATTTTTTTTCATAATTCAAATTTGTAAAAGAATAAAAAATTAAATGAGTCTTTATAAACTTAGTAGAGTCGTGTGGGGCAAGTGTCGTTAAACCCATTCATTTCGGACTGAAATGCATGGGTTTGCGTACACTTACCCACAGCGCACACTTGCCCCACATGACCGTATATTAATTATTTGAAATTAAAATTCTCGCTTAACTATAAAAAATACAATAAAAATAAATCAATTCAAATTTATATAGATTTAAATTTTGAACAAAAGTCCTAATATATTTTTTTTATAAAATTTATTGTTTATAAATTGTGTTAATTTAAATATTAAATTTTATTTACATCTCAATATTAAAAACAATAACAATAATAATAATAACAACAATAATAATAATAACAATAATAATAATATTAATAATAATAATAATAATAATAATAATAATAATAATAATAATAATAATAATAATAATAATAATAATAATAATAATAATAATAATAATAATAATTAGTGTTCATAATGCAAAAAAATAATTTTTAAATTTAAAAAAAAAAATGACAGAAAATTGACAGAATTACCCTCCAGCGCATTCTAACCCTTAAAAAAATCAATATCATATATGCAAGCTCAATGCCCTCTAGTTACCCTCAGAAAAAAAATATCTACTACAAATAAACCAAAAAAAAAAAAAAAAAAAATTCTTACCTTTAATTTTTCAAATATCCCTCGTTTTACAAAATTTCCCAACCAAGTACCAAAAATAATCAGTTAAAAATAAAAAAAACAACCATCCACTATGACCACTCACGTCAAGTTTAAAAAAAAAACTTTTCAAAAATTTGTTTTCTTAATTATATTCGAAGACAGTATTTATTTATTAAATGATTTAATACACAAATATAAATAATCAAGACTTGAGTAAATAATGTAGGTTGTTATTATTATGGAAGTATAAGTAGCGGCACCGCAGTGTAAATTGTTGTCTTATAGCCGAGAAATAACTGAAGACTGAAAAGATTCATGTGAGGGAACTAGAATTAAACGAGGGTAGAAGGACTCACTGCGACCTCTTGTATCAGTAGACTCAACTAAACTCAATGTAAAGTTTTTCATTGGACTAAATTACTTACCAATACACTAGTAACACTCACGCATATATATGTCAGAAGTTCGATTGTGTTGACATGAAGTATAAAAATAAATAAAAAAAAAAGTGCAGGTATCTTTTTTTTTTTGTTAAATCAACAATTTCATCGTAAATACGATTACTGCACCTTAACTTGCAACGCATTTTTTAGTAAGTCGAGATCTCAGATCCAAGAATCGAGTTTTATTTTTTTAAGTCGAGAGCATGAAAGAACCTCAGACAACAAGCATGTGGTTAGCCCATGATACGATCACGTGCTTCGTACATGATAGTTTTTTTTTTTTTTTTTTTTGTAAGAAACTGAATAAATAAGTAATATAATTACAAAAAGTATTTGGTTATTTTTAGGATAATTTATTCCTTTTTTGTTATTAAAAATAATTTTGAAAAGAGTATTTTTTAATACTAGGGTTATGAGTATGGGTGTTTTATTAAATGATGCAATTTAGCTAAAATATTAAATCAATGACTATTGAGATATATATTTTTAGTATGTGGGTATTTGATTAATTTATTCATGATTAAATTATTGAGTGATTATATTATTTTAAAATTTTTTTAAGATAGTCTTATATATATATGTATATCGACGTTCTAATTAGCAAATTGTCTAACTCCATTTCAGAAAATCCTCCATTTATGCGAAAAAAAAAGTAATTTAAAAATTTTTTTTTCATTTAAAAATCAATTCCATATCTAGTATATGCATAATATTTTTGTCTAGGTTACTCACATAATATTTTTTCTGACTATTACTATGTGAAAATTGCACAGAATCACCTAATGAAAAATATTAAGTTAGACAATTTCCTAATTAGAACGTCAATGTACACTGGTCCCAAAAATTAAGGGATAGAAAAAAAATTTTAAATTTTGAGTGATTTTCAACATGCTGTAACTCGGTGTATATTAGGGTGTTCCAAAAAAAAATTTTTTTCTTATGATCTTAAAAGTTAGTCTTAGGTATAAAAAATTCTCCCAAAAGAGCAGCTCGAAATCTCAATTTTACTAAGAGCTCAACGAATATTCATTTTCTCATTCAAATTGCATGCAAAAAATTTTTTTTTCTGTTTTTCAATAATAAAAGTATTAAAAAAATTTTTTTCAAACATCGAAGTACTTAGACTTGTAGGAAATTAAATTCTCTACAAAAATGCTTTTGAGTGTTTTCTCCGGAGAACTAACAGATGAAAAGTTATGAAGCTTTAAACTATATGAAATAGTATATCTTCATGTTTTCGTTATATTAAACAGTTTTTTGATAGAAATGTAGGTTTTTTCATCTGAGCTAATCTTATCTGTCAATTTTTTTTTAACACATGGGAAAAATTTTCCTTACTTTCAAAATAGATGTATATTAGGGTTTGTCAAAAAATAATAAATTTTTTTTTCTTTTCGAAAATAGGTCCAAAAGTGTTATTGAGATATATTCTGATTCAAATAAACTATTTGAAATGATTCAAAACAATTTGAAATAATTTAAAACAATTTGAATCGACTAATATATAAATATACACTTAGCATGGATTAAATCATGTTTCTTAATCAGGGAAAAAAGACGCCTGTGAAAATTAGAGCTCTTAATATTAATATTAAGGGGTTCCGCATTGCACATCTATTTTCCATAAGAATAACATGGAGTAAATTTTTTAAGCGTCTTCTGATATTTATAACTAGCTAACGATGCATCATAGGAATAATCAGCAGGCATATTTTTGCAGGAAATTGAATGCTCTACAAAAAAAAAGTATCTTATCAATTATTGATAAATCCATTTGTTTGAAATGAAACTTGAACCTATTTCGAGGTGTGCACTGATAAATGCAGTTTATTAAAAAACTACAATGAGTAATTATTTAAAACATTATTTAAAAATTAAACGTCGAATATTTCATATTTTTAAATTTATTAGCTTTGATTCCTTCTTAGAAAATTTCATAGAATCCAATAGATTCACATAAATTCCTATAGAGATTTTATAAAAATGAATGAGTTCTATAAGAAGTGCTATAGTTAAGTACAACTATACGAATCTATCGGATTTCTTAAACAGAAATGTGAATAAAATAATGAAATCAAATTGTCATGTTGAAATACTAGTGTAATTTAATAATTATTGCCGTAATAAGAATTAAATTTCATTAGTATACATACGTTTTATAATCTATATTATTTGAGTATATAGAAGAGTGTAAGCTACACACTGTCCAAACTTGTTATAAAACTACACAGTACACATTTTAAGGCCTCTTAAAAATTCTCTGAATCTTTCCCCTCCTAATCGCTCTGTATAAATTTTTCGACCAGGCCGGATTATAACACTAATTTAGTGTCTGCCTTTTGATTGTCTCATATCATTCGCAAAAATAAGTATCAAGTTTAGACTTTAGTTAGGTAACATTTATTGTTATTTTTTGTTTTTTATTTAGACGTTGTCCCTGGTTAAGAAATTTTTAAGGTGGGGAATTTCTGATTAAATATTATTTTCCGATTGGAACTGATTCATTCTGATATTCAAGTCAATCAGAATCCAATAGGATTTCAATCAAATTTCTTAACCGGGACATGACTACAAAATACGAATTAATCTTTTACAAAATATAATTATCAATACAGTGAATTCAAGCGTAAAACGTTGTCATGCATGATAGTAAGGTAGCCCTGATCCTATAATAAGAATTTTTTCCTGTAGTACTATTCTGACTTAGTTTTATAACGAGGTTGAGCTCCCTGATTGAGAACAATAGAAAATCGATTATTTTCAGATTGAATTCGATTTACTTCAATCAGAAAATACTCCACATTCGTTGTTTTAAATCGAAGTCTCTAATCAAGACTGTAACAAAATTTTTAAAAACTATATACTAAATTTTAATACTGGGGTCAAAAAAATAAATTTGACTTATTTTGACCTAAATTTAAGTCAACTGGCCCGAATTCAATTAAAATTTGACTTAAATGGACATTAAGTGGTTTAGGTTAGCCAAAAGCAAATAAAAAATGAATGAAAATCACATTCGATTCTGACTTGCTTTTAGCTATAACTTGACTGACTTAGTGTCCATTTAAGTCAAAAAAATCAAATTTGTTATTTTTTTGACCCGGATATACAATATGGTTACCCTGCTTAGAAAATCTCATAAAATCCAATAGACTCTCATAAATTTTCATAGAAATTTTATGAAAAGGAATGATTTATATAAGAGAGTAATATCTCTAAAAAGACTAATAAAGTCATGTGGTGCAAGTGTGCAGGAACTCATTCATTTCGGAATGAAATGCATGTGTTTGTGCACATGCCCACTGCACACACTTGTCCCACATTACTCTATCTCTAAAAGACATTTTTAAAAATCACTATTTTGTAACACAGGCTTGAAATGGACGAAATTTAGCGCCTATGGCCTGCAGCTAAAAATATTAGATATGACTCAGTGAGCGATAGAAATACCTAACACTTTGAGTTGTGACGTCATCCGTACAAAAACATTATTTTTTAGTCACATGTACTATAGCTAGCGTGCAAAAAATATCAAATTAATTTAGTGAGTGATCTTGTGGCAAAATTTATCATCATATTCATAAGTATCCTTTATTATTTGCTATCTATGGGCCTCATTGGCGTACTTTTCAAGTATTTCTTACAAAAACGCATTTATAAATCTAGTTATAGAATCTATACACAGTCATGCTATGCATGTAAACTTCTATGATTATTTTTTTTTTATTTTTGCTTTGGCCGGGATTTGAACCCTGATCTCTAAGCGCGAGTCCTATCTATTGGAAAATTCTCTGTCTCATTTGGCTGCAGCTAAATAATATAATTTTTTTTTTAACTTTTACTAATCTTATTGAACTTTTTGACTTAAAAGTAACGCACGAGAAAATTTAATGAGCTCAACAGTTAATGGGTCCGATGTTCATTTAATATTCAACACAAGATGGAAACTATTATTAATCAATTTCCAGGCTTGTAAAGTATGTAAGCAATAGTAGATTTCGTAACAAGTGGACTACGGTAGCCATTAATCTTCAAGTTCAATGGCTTTCAACATAAGTCATAGGCGCGTACATGCCAAAGACGAGTGCTAAAGATATTGCGTTTTACAGATAATGCCTTATTAGATGCGTTGCGCACTATAATTTATTTTATTGGTAGAAATTAGATGATAGTAGATTCGAATTTGACTGGTGGGGTAATTTGGGCAGATCTGTTTATAGTAGAGGCGTGAATACACCGGCCCAACTGTTTTATAAGTCAATAGTCAGTCATAATGTAAAATTGAAACATAAAACAGCTAAATGCATTCTCTGTATCTTAATAAATATTTAATGTACTTGTACTTTTTTTTTATCTTTGTGATTGTGGTGTGTTTACTTAACGGCTAAGTGGTGTATTTCTTTATAATTATTTAAATATATATAATCGAAAACCGTTATGCGCAACTGCCAGGAATCGTAAGAGAAGAAATTATTGGAAAAATCTGAGATTTAGCTTCCCCCTTCGCTATTATTCTCACTGCAAGTTACATGCAAGCATTGCGTGTTAATGTAAATTATCGCAAGTCGCTTGTTACAAGAAACGATTAAAATTTTTAGTGAGAGAATTGGAATATAGCGCAAAAATTTTAATAAATTTGTATACTTGTAAAATATTGTACTAAAGAGATTTTGACCAACCAATCAACAAATCAAGCCAACTTGAACTTGATTATGACTTTTGTCTTAAATTCAGGCTAAATAAGCGAATTAAATCAAAACCAAGTCAATATCCCAGTTAATTTTAACCTCCGGATAAAATAAAACTGATTTGTCTGATGAAATCTGTTTTTAAATTCGAATTGTTTAATCAAGTCATAAATAAGTTTTATTTTTAACCCGGGTGTGGAGCATCCTCATTTATTAATTGAGATTAATTTAATTTTTATGTAATTGATATGATTATCTATATCTATATTATTGAGAGAGTAAGGAAAATTTTGTCAAAGTAAAATCTATGTATGATGAAATTACTCAATGTTATAAAACTCTTGATATCATCAGAAAAAGGTCATGATTTAAATTTGTAATTTTTTATGATTTCAAATATTTTTATCCGATAATTAGTTCGATAAGTTAATTCAATAAATTTAAATATATTCAAATTCGCGCTAAAAGATTTTTATTATATTATATCCCAAATCAAAATTTAAGTTCTACTGAAATCCTATTGAGTGCTGACTAGAAGCTCACGAAGTACTTTCGTCCTTAAGTACTATTTAGGATCTAACAAGTCCTTGCTCTTTTAAAAACCATGATCTGGACAAAACCTGGAAGTCCTAACATATTATATTTAGATACTTTTATATACTCTTACATTGTACTAGAACTTTTCTAACTCCTTTTGGATGCTACTGATATCATAATAAAAATCTTTAATAATAGTTTTAATTTTTCATTTTTTCTTCTAAGATCTTCCGAGACCGAGGTCCTAATATGCTCTATTTAGATTCTTTTAAGTACTCTAACAACTTTGCCAGAACCTTTTTAACTCTTATTAGACCCTACTGACATTTAATTAAAAAACCTTATAAATAATCTCGGATAGTAAGTCCGTGAATTGGCAGAGTGGTACAAACTTCAACTGATACGCAGAAGGATCCGGGTTCGAGCCCCAGCAACACCCAATAATTTTCCATCGATAAAATAATTAATTATTAATTAACAATCATTATAAACAAGTCAATTACAAGGAATGATAATAAACAGTAATGTATGACACTATCATTTTAGTTTAAATGATTTTTTTCAAATCTTTATACATCATGTATAATAATATTTATTTCTACATGAGGTTTTTCTTCCCAGTGATTATAAAATAAAGTCTAACTAGGTACTACTAGGTCCTACAAAAATTAAACATAGAGCCTAGACAAGCTCTATTAAGTCCTTTGAGCATTTTTTATGAGAGCCTGAATAAGTTCTAATGACTGCTGAAAGTGGAAATAAGCAAAATTTATTAAATGCTAAATAGAACATCATTATGTTATTTGAATTCTGGATAAATACTTTTGTTCTACAGTACGTAGGTCTTAGCAGTCTTACTAGGACCTAAATTTTGACTTGGGAGACGCATTAAAAAAATTATTCTTGAAATAAAATCTGATGCAGTTTTACAATTTTTTTTTTTTTATTACAATTTACAGTATCGTCACTCTTGACAGTTATTATCATTATTACTGACTCAGATAGGGAATACCCTCAACCAAAGCACGTGTCCCAAATATATACTTTCATAAATATCTATAAATACCAGAATAGTGAGTCGGAATTTTTAGTTAACTTAGACTTGGACTTTGGACTTGTTGATTACATTACGTTACAATTGATTACTTTAAAATCATTATCTATTCTTTTTAGTTAGACTTACATTTTTTACAGACTATAGAGTTCATAAGTCAATTTAATGAGTTTATAAATTGTCATTTCATTGAAAATGAATAATTTTTTTTTTGTTTTTTTATAAAAACTTGAGTCAAATTTTGATATTTGTCAAAAAATATTAGTTAATTTTTTTATTAAATTTATGTTAAGTAGTTCGTATAATTGTATATAATTATCATGAATGATTTTCCATTTTACTTACGTGCCAGACAGTATGTGAACTTTGTAATAATTGACAACAATAAAAGAAAAAATACAATAAATTAAAACAATAAAAAAAATATCGTCTGCTGTTGATAAAATTAATGATGCAAATTAATTATAATAGTATTTATAACAAACAAATAAAAATTATCAATGATAAATAATAATCTTTCGAGGATAAAATTTTTTTGATTTAAAAAAATATTCAATTTAATTTTTCAAATGTATAAAAACATATTTTTGTTTGTTAAATGACTGTAACTTTTCAAATATTTAATTTATCAATTTATTTATAGGAAGTTTTTTTGTAGTTCATTCATTTTTATATAAAAAAATTCTATTAATTTATTACCCGTTAAAAATGAATCATATATGGCCATATATGAATGCACCATATGTCGTCATGTATGGAATTTGGCCAGATATTGCCATATATGATTTAATATGACTATGTATAGAAATTTCAACTAAGGAGGATAAAAAAAAGAGCGACATCTACAACAAAAAGGCGGGATATTTAAAAAAAAATTTTAATAAAAATAATTTAAACTGAAAACAGGAATAAAAGAATTAAATTAATATTATAAAATAAAAAAAGGCTATTCGGCATCCGAAACGGAAGGAGATTTCTCATTCTTTCTTTATTTTGAAGTTCTGAGATAAAATTAAAGCACAAATTTATTTTTTATTGACATTTTCGATGAGTTTCGAGGTCGAAAACCACCAAAGATAGAATAATGAAATTTTAACCATAACACAGAAATCAATCATGTAACTTTAAACCTTTATCAAAATTTAAAAAATTATCCTAAAACATAAAGTAAAAAGAGAAAAATATAGCTTATGCTCTTAGCTTTGACGTTCTTTATACATAATAAAAATAGAAGTTTTCGTTAAAAATATATTAAAGAAAAAAAAAACCATCGGAGCAACATTTCATTAATTGGAAAACTTTAAATTGCCAGCATTTCCCAAATACTCAACCGATCTTTTAAATTTTTGAATTTGATCAATATAATTGCCTGAAGAATCAGTATACAAAATTTTATAATCATCCGTCGAAAACTTTCAAAGGTATATATTATAATGAGTTAATGACATTTTTGCCAAAACACAAAAATCAATCAAGTAACTTTGAACCCTTATTAAAATTGGAAAAATTATCGTAAAACAGTATATAAAAAAAGTAAAATATAGCTTATTCTATCAGCTATTGAATTTTTTTTTACATAGTAAAAGTAGATATGTCCGTTAAAAGTTATTCCCGAAAAAAGCCAAAAAAGTAGCATTTTTCGTTATTTTTAGAATTTCAAATGTCCACTATTTCTAAACTAGTTGACCGATTTTGCTTATCTTCGAGCTTAACCGAGCTAATCATTCATAGAATAAGTGTGCCAAGTTTCAATAATATCCGTTAAAAATTGTGGCCGCTATCGTCGCAACATGGCGCGTTATATACATATATAAACTTTTGAACCAATGGTATTTTTGGGACCCACTCGATGAATTATGATAGATTATGGCAAAATTCTTTGAAAATTCCACCATGAGGACAAATGCAAAAGATATATTTCTATGAAATCTATTAAAAAAGAATGAAAGTAATGATTAAAAATAAAATGAATGATTGAGGTGTGAACTTTTGGATTTTTAAACATTTTATTTAAACTATTGTGATTCAAACTTTATATTATTAATTTTTAATCTTGCTTACTATTATGAAACTTTTATCGGTTCACTAATAAATATATTATGAGAAATCTATTTCCATTTCGGCTATCGAATACCCTTTTTTTAAGGTGTCAAGTAATTAATAGCATGATTTTGGAAATATCAATGTAGTTAAAGTTGATATTATTTATTATTATTTTCAAGTAATGTCCATTGTTACTAGTATCTATGTACAGTTAATAATACTTAATGTGCAAATATAATTAGTAGCATCATTTTCGAAAATTCAAAGTTAATTAAAGAGACATACGTTTTTATCTTATCAATAAGTAGACGTTGATATTATTTTTTATTTTTAAGTAACGTCCATTGTTATTAACATCATTGCTCAGTTAATAATACTTGAGGTAATTCAGTTACATTTAATTGGTCAAGCGTAAGAAAAAGTAATTTTTTGTTCAAAATGTGTAATAAATATAAGATACTGTTCATGTATACAATATTACAAGTGTTAATTATCGCTGAATTATCAGAAGCTGCTTTATATTGGATTAGACTTCCTAGGGATAATCTAGAAGTTCAATATTTTGCTAAAGCAGGTATGGAAAAATTTTTATCATCCAAACGCAGTAACCAGGAATTTGTGGTTCACAAAGTTTATGACGCAACATTAGAATTCCTCACGCTTGATGAGAGACATTATGATTTATGGATTAAACTTCGAAAGACTAATTGTCCTAAAGGACAATATAATGAGTCATGTGATAATCAGCTCCGGTTACGACGGTATTATTGTCGCGTCAATGTTTGGACAAAAGCCGCTGAACCTATTCAAATTGAATGTTCTAAATTCAAAACGATTAATTTTGTTGCGTTGGAGTACAACATCGACGGTATAATATCGACTGAGTAGACGTGGAACCGATAGCGAAAACTAAAAATAAATATGTAATATCAAAAATTATAATAAAAGTTCATAAATCTAAACGAAAATTTTAATAACTGTAATTTTACATCTTTTTCCCCTGTTTACGAAGTTTTTATTACATGTAAAGTTTGATGATGTTTTGGTATTCATTTTTGGATTTTTATTTGGATTCTTATTGGCTTGAAAGCTCATGAGAGCATGGTATTTTGGAAATGTATATTTTTTTTAACATCTCGCTATGAAAATCGACGATTTTCGGAAAATTCGGCGAGTTATTATATAGCCCGATTTTCGAAAATCAATTTTTCATCTGTTTTCGACGTTTTGAGCTCCTAGGAAGCTATTCTATTTTCAGAACGATGTCCAAGTATCTGTAAATATACAAGGTACCCGCGGGTAATAAGGCCTGTCAGGTAATAAGGCCTAAGTGAAAGAAATGATATTTAAAATAACCACCTTCGCTAAAGGCTACTCTAGTAGAAGAGTCTTGCATAGAGATGTTACGACAAGTTTATAGATTCCCGATACCACGTTCCCTGTCTTCTATATTTTATCATCCGTCATATGATGTCGTAGCGCAGAAGAAATCATAAAAAACAATCTAGTCTTCTGACTCTTGAAAAGAAAACTGATAGTTTTAAGTGCTGCTGAACGAAACCATCTAGTCTTCTATCTTTAAAAAAGTATTGTTGCTAACTTTGAGTGATGATTCATCTCTAATACCAATTTTATTAAGTATAATTAAACTATTCCAGTTTGTTTAACCTGTAGGCCTTATTACCCGACCGTAGTAAAATAAGGCCTATTCGTATGGTTTTTGTAAAAGTTTAACTTTTTGTTTGTTTGTGATATAAATTACCAGTACTTCATTATATTTTATGGCTAATGTATTGAAATAAAGATTTATGATACATTTCGATAATTAAATGCAATATTTTCGATTCTATTCGAAATCTCCCTTAGCTAGGCTTTATTACCCGCCGGTACCTTATATGGGAAATTCCATGGCAAAGCGGACAGTTTGAAAACGTCCAAAAGGCATTATTCGGAAGCATTCATATTCATAATTCTTGAGCGACGTTCAAACATTTAAATATTAAGCTGTAATTTGCAACGCATTTATGATTTTACGGATGTAAGCTATGGCCGTCAGGAGAAAAAAAAAAATTAGTAAAATAAAAATTCGAATTTCAATTATTTTTTGAATTTTTTACTATTTCTGATATTTGTTTCCGGATGTTTCATATATTAACTCGCTGGTTTAATTCAAAGTTAACGTAACTCATCATATCGATCATTTCTATAAATTTCTGTTAAAAAAATTTGAATGTATCATAAACACTTCGTTCATAAACATTTAATTATAAATTTTTTTCTCTCATTGTATATACAGATGTACATGTAGACTAAATTAACAATTTGTTACGGTAGAGTGTAAAACTATAAATTACTCGTTAATTCGGCTGTATCCCAAGCAGACTAAGGAGCATTGATCAGTAAATACACGGAGAGAAGTGAATGGTATATTCTCCAATGTAACATAGTAATTATTACTATGTAGCATGGTAACGCAAGTTTTTTAGCCGTATTATTTATTAGACATAGTAATTTGTCCGATGTTGAATAGTACCGCTAGCCATGCTAGCATGGTAATGATTACCATGCTACATTGGAATCATTCTTATGCTACATTAGAATTATTACAATTTCGATGAAGCTGCTTCCAATTGAAGGTAGTAAGGTTAATATTGAAATAAGGTTTTATAATTAAAAAATTAGGTTATTTAATTAATAATTAATGAATTTTTAACTGATTAAAAAAATTTTTAACTAAAATAATAAATATTAACATTAACATACCTGTATTTTAATATGGGTTAGTTTTATTAGAAAAATATTATAATAATTTAATTATTTATTGAAAATCCATTTAATTAATATTTTATTGTAAGTAAAATTATTAATTATGAATTATTAATGTAGAGAAAGTTAACAATTATCTAAATTAAAAATATTAAATCCAGCGCTTTGGAATATACATTTTTCCGTCTGCAGCAGTGACGATACGTGTGGTAGAATAACATTTTAAATCAGAATACAATAGACAATGATACTTTGTCAAATAATACTTAAGTTTCGTATGATTGATAATGTTCATTAAAACAATATTCATTGATATAAGTAGTAATTAAGATTAATATATGTACAGGTTATATTGGATGTATATCTATATAGCAACGCTTAATATTGAAACTGCTTTCACGCTATTCAGCATGGGACTCAGTACCATTCTAGCATGGCTTTGATTACTATGCTACAAAGTAATATTTACCAGTAGCACGATTACTATGTAGTATGGTAAATATTACCAGAAGAATGGTAATCATTCCCATGCTACATAGTTATGATTCCGATGCTTTAAAAAATGGGACTGGTTACCATGTAGAATGGTAATTATTACCATTCTCTTCTCTCCGTGTAGGACTCGCGCTTAAAGATGCGGGTTCGAATCCCAGCTATGGCAAAAAAAATGCTATGCAAGATTTTCTACTCAAATTTTTAAACACCATAGGAATTGACAATAGCAATACTTACAACGGTCAATGATAATAATAATAATTAATAAAAATTTCAACATTACAATCAAAGTTCAGTAATTATAACCCAGATTTTTAAACTAAAAAGTAAATATTATTCTCCTTACTAAATAAATAAAATTACCCGCAATTGGCAAAAATAAAATAACAATAACAATAATAAGAAAAAAATCATAAGAACATAAAATAATTTCATTAAAAAAAAGTCGATTTCATTCCGAAAACAATCAACAATCTGATTATAGACGTACGTCAATATATTTAATAATAAGTGGAATTTTCATGTCTATATATAAATATATTACATCATAATTCATTGATCTCATTGTCATTCTTAAGAGATAAAATAAAAGTACGAGTTTATAAATTTTTTTTTCCTATATATATATAAATAAATAAAATCACTAATTTATTGATAAGGTTGCAATAAAAAAAAAAATTTAATTGTATTTAATAAAATTTAAAAAAATTAATTAAATTCATGCGTCATATGATTGGAGGTCAATATTTCTATTATTGTGTGCGTGTGTAATATAATCGTGTGTAGTATTGAATGTCATTATTGTTAAAATATATTCTTCCTCCCTCAACTTGTATATAATATCCGCATGTACGGTACTACTGAGTAATAAAAGTTAATGTAATGTAATAGATAAATTTGTATCGTTACTTCAATGACCCCTTGATCTGACATTCTAGTATTTTCTGTCGTCAATTTACCTTTATTGATCCACTCTTTTATTCTTAACATTAAAAATTGCATTGCAAAAAAAAAAAAAATTAATGAATAATTCAAATAATTTTTTATTAAAATTACAAATTGAATAATTATTAGAATTCTTATTCAGTAATTATATATATGTATATATTTATACATTTTTTTTTTTTTTTTTTTCAGCTAAGAATTTTACTTTTTATGACATTCATTTGTAAAAGAATTTAGTAGACTGAATAATAGATAAAATAAAATGATGTACGTTATTTAACGAGCATTAAATTACGAGTAATTAGAATCGATGGTTTTATATTTTATGTTCTTTTGAAATAATTATTACGTTGAATATATAAAATAATGTATTATTTTTTTTTTTTATTTTTTATCTTAATGGGTTTTTTTTTATCAGAATTATAAATATCACATTAGAGTGAACACTTGTATGAAGAAAATAAGGTGACTATTATTTAATTATTAATTATGACATAAATGTAATTTATATATTTTTTTGTGCGGGAAATTCCTAACATTATGGAAATAGTTGCCATAATAGTATAGTAACTATTACCGTAATGTTATGGTAACCATTACCATAATATTTACCATATAATACGGGAACAGTTACCATAATTCCATAAGAACTATTTCAATATCGTATAGGAATAAAACTCATATAAATAGTAATGATTACCATAATCTTTATGGTGCCATTCCTATAATCTATTTTTCAAAGAAATCTGTCCCTATACACGCTAAAAAAAATGCTAACTATTACTATCTTGCAATAGGGAATGATTACCATCTGTATGTGATAATCATTATCATGCTTTTATGTTAACTATTCGTTTCTCATATAGTAATACTTACTATCGCTGATAGTAATAGTTACCATCTAGATAGTAATATTTATTATGTCTGAAAAATTTTTGATTCTACCTTCTAAGATAGTAATGATTATCATCACGGATAAGAATGGTTACTATCTAGATAAGAATGTTTACCATCTCCGATAGGAAAAGTTAACATAAAAGAATGAGAATCATTAAAACGTAAGGAATGGAATAGTTATTTCGTTAAGATGGCAAGTATTACCATTTTTTTTTTCAGCGTATACGTTATGAAAACCGTTCCCATGAAATATTGTAATCTTTACCATAAATTTATTTAAAATTTGAATTCGGCATTTTCTATATAAAAAAATTAATTTTTCTGCCATCAAGAAATTAATAATTTACTGATCTAAGAAATTTTTTTTTCACCATAGTTATAATTTTTATAGAAATTCAGCACTTACTTGTGAATATTGTTTATCATCATTATCAATATTGAACAACCAGAAAATTAAAATGAAAGCAATAAAGTATATATTTTTAAGCAGTAATTTTTACTACACCGAAAAAAAGTATTTCTTGGCGCAAAAAATTTTTTCTTGTTCTAAGAAAATTTTCACTTGACCCAAGAAATTTTTGTATTACAAAGTGAAAAGAAAAATTTTCTTGGGGTGAGAAAAAAATTCTTGAGCCAAGAAAACTTTTTGTCTTCAATTCATACTACAAAATATTTCTTGCGCCAAGAAATTCTTTTTTTCTGTGTATATTTACTACACATCACATTCTTTGTTTTTTTTTTTTTTTTTCGTTACTTTATACAACATAAACAAACATGTCAACGATGTTTTTTTTCTAAATAATCCCTCAGTATTTAATAATAATACCAATACCAATAACAATAACAATTAAATTTAATTATTTTATTATGAAACAAAATACTAACAAGTGATCGAGGCTTTAATGTAAAAAAAAAAAAAATTTACACTTGAATTTTTCAATAAGTCTGGTCAATAATGTGAGTATCAACGTACACATGAACAATACAACTAAGTAAGCATTATATATATATATATATATATATATATATATATATATATATAAAATATCACGTGCATGTCATGATCGACAGAGCTGACATCTCTAAACTCTATACGTAAAAGCAGACGCGAAAAATTTTTTTAAATAATTTTCATTCTCTATCTTATCTTTTAAAAAAAACTGTCATATAATTAATTGTTGTTGCAATTAATTATCAATAAATAATAAAAATAAATTTTTTTTTTTATAAATACAATTTTTTATTTACAAAATTTAAATTGTTTAATTTGTTATTTTTAACTTCCTGATTACGATTTTAATAGATTAAATGAAAATTATTTTTTTTTAATCAATGCAAGGTCGATTAATTTACAGGTCAGACAACATTCGGCTTTGAAATAAACATCAACCTTGATTATTACGCATTCATTTTTTTTTTTTTTTTTTTTTTTTTTTTTTTTTTTTTTTTTTTAATGAAAGAAAATAACTTCGTCATTCGGTTATGTGTCTCAAGGCACGTATACATATTTTGAATTAATTTATAAATATTATGTATATTAAAATAAACAATTTTTTTATTTTACTAATTTTTTTTAAATATCCCACCTTTTTGTTCTAGGTGTTGCTATTGTTTTAAATCCAACTGTTACGCTAGTGCTGCTTCCAGTAGTTGATGGCGAGAAAAAAAGGAACAAATAATAGCAATAGTAAAATTAAAAATGGCAGCTAATGGCAGGTCCTATTCCACTCTTAGATGTCATTAATCTACTGATAAAATCGCTGGATCACTTGCAGCAATTTTTTACTAGCCTTAGAATTTTTTAAATCGACCCTCTGTTAGTCCCAGGCTGCCTGTGGAACCCAATCCACCCTTGGGTGTCATTAGCCCACTGGAGAGATGACTGGATCACTTGCACCAATTCTCCAGTAGCCCGCGAATTTAAAAATTTAACCTTTTTGTAGTATTCCTTGCAAGTCCTTCCTTCTGTTAAGTCTAGTTACGTTCGTTTCACAATTTATGTCTATGTAGGTCTAATTCATGCCTCCATAAGTCCAAGTAGGTTCAATTCAAGCCTTTGTAAGTCTAAGTAGGGCCATTTCGAGCTTTTACAACTACTATGTCTTAAAAAGTCTAATGTAGGTTGTCAATGCTCATTTAGGTTAAAAGTATGCTTTAGATTTTGACTCGGGATTCCTTAATAAATTCTCTATATGATGATTTAAGTTTCAACCTATTCTAATATACTTTAAAAAGTATAGAGATGGTTGAAAGTGAGTGCTTTGCGCTTGAGGTGTGCAATTAAACCTAACCTATATCACGTGCCAAATGCCAGAAGGGCGTATAATTTTTTTTTTGGTGCCAATTGTTTTGTAAACATGTTCTAAGCCTAAAAATGAAAAAAAAATTCCAAAGCCAAAAGGGTGTATATCTAAGGATACGCCCTTTTGGCGTTAGTGCGTCAAAAATTGTTTTTCTGCAGATCTTTACGTTTCGAGCGATTCTGAAAAGAATCCCTGATTAAACAACTGAATTCGACCGAATTAAAAATTTTAATTCTGTTATATTCTGTCGAATTCTGCAAAACAGAATTCAACTGAATTGAAAATTTGAATTTGAATTAAACAGAATAAAACCGATTTAAAAATTTCAAATTCATTTTAATTCATATTAATTAGGATTCAAAACCAGAAATTGGAGAATTATTTTCGAATTGATCAGAACTAAACCGAATAGAATTATTTAAATTCGTTTTAATTTGGACAGATTCTGGGTTTCCTGCCGAATTAGACAGAATTCATTTTTAAGTTGGGTACCGAATTAACAGAATTTATCTGAATTCAATAGAATTAAAAATTTAATTCTGATTAATTCGATCGAATTCAGTTGCTTAATCAGGGATGGCAACAAAAATTTTTTTATACGCCCTTTTGGCATGGAACCCTATCTAACTGCTGTAATACGTCCTTTTGGCATTTGGCACGCGATATGTTATTAATATATATTCTTTTAAATCTCTGCAGTGATATGATCTGCAGTCATAGTCGATCTTACCTTATTTTCTCTTAAGTAAATGAACGAATGAATGAATTATTAAGTAATGAAAGAGAAAGTACACAATAAACAATAAATAAAATGTTTTTTTTTTTCAGTTGCTATAAATATGTTTTTTAATTTTTACTTTTTCAAAGCGAAATCACAGCTACATAGGTGTAGTTTTTCATAATAATAATAATTATAATCATAATATATAATAATAATAATAGATAATAGATAATAATAATAATAATAGATAATAATAATAACCAATAATAAAAATAATCATAATTATTAATAAACAATAAATGATTAATTATTTCTAAATTACTTATAAATATAAATTATCCTTTAATTTATTTTACTTTTATAAACTCAAAATAATAAAGCCTCGAGTTTATAAAATTTTACTTTTTTTTTTTTTCATAAAAAAAAAAAAATAATTACAAGAACTTAAAATCTTAAATTATTCTTTTATAAGAACACTGTAGTCTACATAAATATACAAGTGTGTTCATAATCTAATTTAATTAAATTAATTAATAATAATAATATTTATTTATTTGTTTATTTTAATTTTATTTTTTGAGAATTTATATTTTCTTTTACAAAATGATTTTATTTTTCTCCTCCTCATCGTTATATTCGTAGTATTTTATATTTTTATTTATTTACTTAATTTTTTTTTTTTTTTTTTTTTTACTAACATTAATTATTTAAATCGTATTAACTTGTTTTTATGGCACTCATATGGCTGCTATGACCTAGCCAGGGAATACCATTTTTGTGGCTGTACAACATAAAGAAAAAAAAACTGTGTATATATATATATATATATATATATATATATATATATATGAAAACCAGGCAATGCAATAGCTCGCGTTTCTTCGAAATCAAGACAACCATATTGGGTTTACAAATAATTTTTTAAATTTTATTTCAACTTTACTTATTCAAGATTTTTTTTTATTTATTTTTATTGTCCGCAATATATTTTGTGTTGTTATGTTGCCAGCCGATGCTAACGCCCTCTTAATTTATATACTTGGCTAGGATATGACTATTGTTTTGTTTTTATATAAATTTATTTTTTATTTCTTTACTATGGAATGACTACTAATTATTATTAAACAATTTGATTATGATTATTATTAATTAAGTTTTTTCTTTTAACTCTTATAAACTGTACTAAAAGACAGTATTCTGCGGTTTTATCATTATTGAGGTTATTTTTTGTTGTAGGAAATGTTTGTTCATTGAAAGAAAACTTTCAATTATTTTTCCAAGTTATTATGTGTAAGAAAACTATTTTCTTTCATATGTAACCTCTAATATTTTTTTAAAAGCTAGAAATTAGTACAAAATTTAAAAAAAATGCTGTAGTTGAAAATTAATATGTAAGACAAGATTTTATCAAATTTTGCGGAAAATTTGAATTAAATTCGTGTCAGAATTTAAATTTAAATAAAATGTTTGTTTACGTTTGAATTGAACCTGTGTTTATATATGAGGAACATATACTATTGATATCTGGTCATAGTTGAATCATATATAATCATGTATATGAGCACATTTTGTTCCTACGTGATCACATATGGCTTACGTACATATACGATCACATATGATTCATATATGATTACATTTGATTCACACATAATTCATATATGATCACATGTAGTTTCTATATAATCATATATGATTCATATATGATCACATATGGTTCATATGAACCATATATGCTCATATGTGGAATATATACTTGAATAAATACATATCTGATCATAAATGAATCATATATGAGCATTTATTTATATATAATCCCATATGATTCATATATGTTTATATATTAGCCATACACTCACATAAATTCATATCTGATTATAATTCGATCATATTTGAATTGTACATTATCATATATCGTTCATATATGATCAGATATGGTTCATATATGTTTATATATGTGGTATATGTAGACTTTGTCCACATATGAGTAACATATACTTATCCATTAATATCTGATCATAAATAAATCACATATGAGCACGCATTGTCCATATATGACCGCATATGGTTCAGATATGATCATATATATTAATATATTATATTATAATATTAATATATGGGGCAAATATGCTCACTTATGGATTATATGTTCATATATACACTTATATAGTCATGTGTAAACTTTTACAATAAATAAAATAAAGTCATACATGATTTTTTCCAGGGAAAACAATCTTAGACTGTTTGTTCTGAACATAACCCCACAATTCGTCTATACTCAATAAAAAAAAAATAAAATCACAAGTAAACAGAAAATGAAATACAACTTTAAATTAATAAATAATTATAATTTGAATTAAAATTATTTTAGCATAATTTATAAGAGTTAATAAAAAAATACACTATATTTAATATTTTACCAAGAGCTTAAAGAAAAATTAATGTTTCCCAACAAAAAATTATTCCAATCATTTTTCTTTAAGGCACTACAGTCAATTACTTTTTTTTTCAATAAATATTTATTATTATTTTATTCATTTTGTCTAATTTATAAATTTTGATGCCATTTCGTAGCAATTTATTAATTAGTTAAATTTAATTATTGTTCATGTTTATCAACCTGATTCTAAGGCACGCTCATCTACATTGTTCCGTAAAAAAAAAACCCTAAAGGCACCGTGTTATATATTTTCGTCTATATTTACCAGAAAAAAAGTTAGTAATTTTTGTGACCTTGAAAATTTCTACAAAACAATAGAGCGCGTTTGCACTTATCTTATCTTTATATCTTTATATTTATATATATTTTTCTTTTCAATAATATATGTATATGTATATTTTATATATATGTTAAAAACATCAATTCCTTACAATAATTTTTTTTTATTATTTTTCTCTTCGAACAAAAGAATAAAGAGGAGGAGAATTTTTATTTCTTAAATATATTTTTTTTTTCCATCATTTCGTATATTTTTTTTTTTTTTTTTTTTTTGAGCATCACACAATTCTCGCTACGTCTAAAAAACTTATCAGCAAAAAAATTATACAAATACATACATTATATATATATATATATATATATATATATATTAAAAAAAAAAAAAAGAAAAAAAAACAATTTTTTAAACTTTCAAAATCTTCATTTCGAAATTTCTTTGTTCGTATCAATCAATACTATATATCTATATATATATATATACTCATATTTATATATCATTGTACACATATCATAAAAATTATAATTTATGCAAACCCCGTTGTCTTTTTACCCGCCAGTCTTAGTTGAATATCTTTTTTTTAAAATCAATTAGCTCAATACTGCTCGTAATACAATTAAAGACATTATCAATTTTTCTTCTTAAATTCCGTTACAATTAATCCTAATGACAATTAAATAATTTATTTGTCGGAAAAAAATTTTAATCTTAAAAAAAAATGACAATTTAAACCCAAAAACTAAAAAATTCAAATTCAAATATTTGAATTTCGCGCCAAAAGTGTAAACAAACTCGGTAAGCGCAGGCATGCGCAGTATGAGCTCGTGTGGTCATCAAAACGAGTCTAGAAAATAATTTATAATAATATAATTGTTAAATTCCTTCGGAAATTCGATAAACAAAAACATACATTAATATATAATTCGAAATTTTCGCGGTAAAAATATAACTAACCGTCAATATGTCGATATTTGTGGGCAGACATTTGAGCTAATCCGAGAACAGCATACTGACACTGCAAACAATGATAATGAGTTTGTTTTCCCGAGTGCTGACATTGAACTGCACCGCAGGGTAAACTTGGAGTGAACTTTTGGAAGCCCGCAGCAGCGATGCTGTCTAGTTTTGCGTGCTGACGTCTGTGTGCGACGACTTTGTTCGTGTCAGTGCAAACAAAGTCACACTTGAGACAATGAAAATGTGAGGCTTTGTTTTGCATTGACCCTAGAGAAGAAGTGTAAGCGCAGTTGGCTCTCCCACAAGGAACATTAGCTCGGTACTGCTGGAATTCGCTGCCCATTAGGGTGTCCAGACGTTCGTGTCGTGCTGTATGCTGAACAAAACGTGTTTTATCACAAAAAGAATAGCCGCAGTCTTGACGCATACAATGGAAATGGGTTTGATGCTCACGGTAACCACAGTGGGGATACCGGCAGTCTTCGTTGAATCTAAAGCGAACGTAGCCATCTGGTACCGGTTCATCTTTGAGCATCCGCATTGAGTGATGCAGACGTTGTTTCTTAGCTTCCATCGAGTTTGAGTCCGATGGGGAAAGAGATCGTTTTGAGAGGTTGAGATTTGCTGCTAAAGATGCTAGAGGATTTTCATCACGCCCTGGTAGAAAATTACCGGGAGGTAATGCCGGAGCGAACATCAAACTTGGAGCACCAGCATACATCCCACTGTGTTGTAAAAATGGTGGAAGCGCTTGATTCATAAGGGCGATTTGTTGATTCATTGCGGCCATGACCGCAGGACTCGGGAAATGGAACCCATGACTTAGATCTAGTTCAAATCCAGCTGGTACTGGTTGTGGAACGTTGCCTGGAGGCACTGATACTTGGATGTGTCCATTGTTTTCATTATTGTCTGGTTGTGGTTGATGGAGTTCTTCGCGTAATTCCACTGGCTCATGTTTGATGCTGTTCTGGTTGACGGATTCAGGTCTAGGACTCTCAAGTTTTATTTCTTTGACGGGTGACTGCTGTGCCTGTGCTTGAGACTGGGACGACTGATTGATGGACTGCATTTGACGTTGCATGTTTTGGTAAGTTATGTTCTGAACCATCTGGACATTCTGGGACATAAAGTCGTGCTTCTGCTGAGACAACTGAGTCAAGTAATCAGGCGGTAGCTGGGTTGGTAGTTGGTTTGGTAGATTCGCTGGTTGAACGAGCTCTGGATGTTGCTGCTGCTGGCTTAGGATTGCACCGGTTGAGTGTTTGGCGATGTGAGCCACCAGACGATCTAGTTCGGAAAACGCTTGGTTGCAGGCATTGCAGTGGTAGTGGTTCTTACGCTTCAGTTTGCAGAACGGTCGGCTGCAGCTTTGATCCGGCCCGTAAAGTGTATGTGGCGAGGCGCTCGTTGATGGAACTGGTGTTTCTGCAAGCAGAACATATCTATTAGTCACCTGCCTCCTGAAGGGAAGATGTGCTAATCATTAGTGGTCGTTATTTGGTTCGTTTTCAACATTCCGACACTATTTGCCCCGAATCATCAGTAGATCCATTCAAAACAAGTTCCCGCCAATTCGGGTTCTCAATTCCAACGGACAATGCCACTAAATTCAATGCCTTCAGTTACTGAAATCATTCATTAAAGCGAGTTCCCGTTGGAATTAAGAGCCGAAACTACCAGGAAAGTTGGTTGTATGCATCTAGAAACGATTTAAGGCTTAATAGTGTAGAAGCACGGAAAACAAACTGCAAATAACGTCCATCCTAATGCTGGTGGTATCAAAAATAAAGAGAACCCAGTTTCTCAACTAGGAAAAAGTTATTTTAATAGGAATAAAAAAAGAAAAAGAAAAAACTGGTCGGTGGCACGAACCTTGGTGCACGGAAGCTCGCATGGATAGCATGGCGCCCGGAAGTGCGGGTTCATTCGGCGGTCCGCTGACCGGATAATAGGTGCCTGCCGCCCTCACCACTAGCAACAATCAACCAAAAACAACCAACACTTCAAATAAATACCGCCCACTAAACCATTTAATATATAACTTATCTTAACAATGCTTTCCTACCCAAAAGTTCCTATAGAATACACTCGTGGGAAAAAAACCGGATAGAATCCGATAGTCATATCGGTTTCTATGCGTTTTTTGACTCTTGAATGGATTTTATAGAAACTTTTGGATCGGGTTATTAACTCAATTTAAAAAAAAAAAAAAAAAAAAAAAACAGTACATAAATATATAAATAACACAAAACATGAAGGTAAAGTAGAAAATGTTGTTTTTATGTGTAGTGTTTAAAAAAACAAAGTAAACTAAGTGCAATACGTGCAGATCATGCATGTGAATCTTGATTGGAACAAAATTAGTTATTAGTTAATAAATTTTGCACCAATCATGATGTGTATAGAAATTTTTTATCAAATTCGTCTCGTCTACCATTCTTTGTAAAAATAAAAAAATATGTATTTTGTATTGGTAATAATAATAATAATAATAATAATTAAGTAATAAAAATTGTAATAATAATAATAGTAGTAATAATAGTTATAATTTAATGTAAGTGCGCTAGCTTCGTGCCTACCTAACGTATTAACTCACCAGTTGTTTTATTAGTATCAGGACTAGAGTCATCTTTGTCCTCGATAACAGACCGTGAATCATCTTGACAATTATCTGGTTTATCGATCAAATCCGCTGGGTTCTTAACCTGGATCCTGGGTTTCTCTGGATGTTGAACAATCTGCGGTTGGGACTGGGATTGAGACTGAATTTGAACCTGCGCTTGAGCTTGATTTAAAAGCGGAGAGCATTCTTGGATGGATCCAGACTCAATGGATTGGTCGTGAATAACGATGCCCATGTGTTGCTTCTCGTGCTGTGCCATCGTTGAGTAACGCACGAAAGAGTACCCACAATTAATTCGTGTGCAGTGATAGTGCCGGTGGACCCGGTTGCTGTGACAACTTGGCAGCCGGCAGTCAACCATTTTGTCGTAGAACGCGAAACCCGGTAGGATATCAACGTTATCGTGAAAGTCTTTACTGTGCATCAGCAACTGATCCGGTCGGTCAGTTGCGAAATAACATCTGGCTTGCGAACAGTGATGGTGTCTCGTTCCACGAATGACGCAGGTTGAATCAGGACACGAGTCAGCATTATATGTCGCGAATCCTTCTGGTTCTCCGGTGCTGTCAGATTCGCTACCTTCGCGTTCGTCGTCATCGGGAATGGCAGTGATTCCTTGACCAGGGCCGGGAACTGGACTAGGACCAAGACCGTGAATTGGACTAGGATTAGGACCGGTATTTGAAGTAGGTGAGGGTTTAGGTAATTTAAAGCTCGTAAATATAGCTTGCGGTGAATCTTGGGTATGACTGGAAGAGTCACCGCCACCAGACCATATTTCAATTACACGGTTCTTTGGTGGTCGACCGCGTTTTCTCCTGAACATTGCGTCGATATTTGTTAAGTGCGTCAACGTAACATCTGACGACAAGATCTGCGTCGTGCTATTCAAGTTCAACTGCCTCGTGTACTCATGGATCTTGTAGTGCTGTAACCGTCTAAAGGGTTTGTCAGTCGCCAGAATAACTTCTTTGCAATTTTCCCAATTACAGTGATAATGTTTTTCTTTATCAGCATACGGACAATCTTCGCAAGTGCCTTCGTCGAAGTAGGCATCCGTGATACGTTCTTGAGTTTCGTGCTCACGGAGATGTTCCCGAACCTCCCTGGGGTCACGTAATGTAGCTCCGCAACCATCTAAAGCACAATGGTAATGCTCACTTTTATAATTGCAAGGACAATCTGCTGAAGCTGGGGCCAAATAAGTCAATTCGGAGGCCGTAAGCTGTTGACTATTAACCATAGCGCCTAATCCAGGTGAAGAAGGCTGTTCTATAAGAGATGTTGAACTAGCACTAGCTAATGACGCGCTAATATTCGTAGTCGCTGTCAAATCCATGGCTAAATCACTGGCACTCTGAAACGAATCTTCCAACGAATAATAACTTGGCGAAGCGCGTTCCTCGTTGGAACTCTCACCATTCATACTCAGGATGCTTGAATTTCCAGCCAATTCATCCCAATTTATCTGACGGCCACCAGGTCCGCTAACTTGCTTGTACTTTCGATACGCAAGTTCTGAATCGTGACGCTCGTGCTTACGTTTGTGGGAAAACAACTGCCCGGACGAGTGAAGGACGTAACTGCAGTGTGGTCTAATGCAGTGAATATGATTGCAAACACGTGAAAACCGGCATTGATCATAAGGACACGCTTCGGATTTCATGAACTTCTTGAACCCATCCCGGGACAATTGCTCGTCTTTTATGTGGTACGATTTATGTTTGTCCATATCAGCTTTATTTTTGAAAGTAAACCGACAATTAGAACGTCTACAATGAAAGTGCGTTGTCCGTTGACCCGCGAATGGACAATAATCAGTCCCACATGTTTCTGTCGCGCGAAAACGCTGGAAACCTTCTTGAATAATAGCAGAATCTTTTCGATGGTAATTAGCATGCATCTGAACATCAGATGTCGAGATATAAACTTTATCGCAGTTATCATGAATGCAATGGTAATGAGTCTGTTTACGATTGTGTGGACAAGATCGCATTGGATGTCGTTCTGAACAATCGTCTGTTGGCGAATAACGCATGAAACCGTGTTGAAGCGACTCGTCGCGCTTTTTATGCCATTTGAAGTGACGTATCATCTCTTCTTTTTTGACAAACACCCGTCCACTACAATCAAGACAATGAAAATGCTCACGACAGCCCAATTCTTTACAATACGATGACCCGCATTCGAGGGCCGATGAAAAACGTCTCACGTAACGCGAATAGTCTATTTGTTGTTGTGCAGATTGTTGTTGCTGATGAAGCGATTGTGTGCTGATACTCGGACACTTTGTTGCTGTGACAATGCTGTCAGGAACTGGCGACATACTCTGACTCAGCAATGCTGTAAACAAAAATTATTAAGTAGATTTTCTTCTACTTGAGTGGTTTTTATTTTGAATTTTCTTTGATTCATCAGGTTTCCGCGCCCTTTCTTCTTCTTCCAATGGTAAAAATATTGTTTATAAGTATATTCATTCTTTTGCTCTATTAAGTCGGACTCTACTAGTCATGCTCTGTTTGTTATCATCTACGATAAAGTACCATTGAAATTGACGTCAATATTGTAGTCGGTAAGTCAGTTTACGGAGGGTAAGTGATCATTATTGTCGATAAGTGACCGTTACCGTTGATAAGTCAGTTTACTGTTGAAAAATAGGTAACTTATCGGCTGTAGATAAATCTACGTATGGTAAAGTAAATTTTACTGAAAATTGTCTTGATGAATTTGAAAAAAAATTTCGATACACATTAGAATGAAAAATAAAATTGATTTATATAAAAATATATAAGATTGTGAGTTATTTTGTACGTTCAATGACCTATGTATGAAAAATCTTGTTTAACTGGTTGGGTACCATCTCCATCATGCGTAACCAAAAAAATACATAACAATATTGTAATATTGAAAAAAAAAAAAAAAAGCAGATAAGGTTTTTTTTAAAAGGGAGTTTTTTATCGAGATTTGTGAGAAAGAAAACGTGACTAAGCTTAAATGGTAAATCTTAAAAAATATTAGTTTTTTGTAAGTTTTTTTTGTGAGGTTTCGACACACGTGGAGAGAATAAAAATTAACAAAATATGTAAGGCGAAATAGTATGTTGGTGTCCTCAGGCGCCTTTTGGGGACGGGAACCCTTTTATCCGAGGTTCTTAAAACGCTAAATAAAAAAATGAAAAAATAATAATGATAATAATGAAAAGATGTGAGATGAAAATATTGGATTTGTAGGGGAGGTTTTGTTGAATTTTATTTAAAAACCTGGATGAAAGGACCCACATCTTGTCTCCGGTTTTTTTACCTTCAATTTTTGAATTGGATATATGTGAATTTTTTTTTTTTTTTTTTTTTTAAGTATTATTATTATTATTATTATTTTATCATTTAATCCGAAGGCTTGAATTTAACCCTTTACCGCCACATGTACTGAGTAGAGAAGGGGTTTTGTAAAGAATAATCCACGTGTATCCGTCTATTCATATATATAATATTGATTTTTTTTTTTAATTATACTCGTGATTAATTTGATAATTTCTTTTTGACAATATTTGAGATCGATAAAAAAAAGACCTGTCAAAATTGACATCGAAATAAAAAAAAAAATTTTGTTTTAAGTTTTCGTTTAAATTTTTTCGTAATTTTGAATGTCGGTTTTTAAAAATCAGTTCCGAAAAATAAAAAAATTGAATGAGGGTGGGAAGGGGGTAATTCGGACTTCATCTATTGCATGAATGTTTTTTCAATTTAAAAAAAAAAAAAATGTTAAGGGTGAGAAAGTAATTTAAGTCCGTGTGCCAAATAATTTAAATGGAATTGGAGAAATTAAAAAAATATTCTAAATTTAATTGAGTCGCGAGACTTGCGTTCGCGGTCTTTCGAAATCGCACAGTCGGGTGCCAATGGGTTGAGTGAAAAATAGATGTTCGATCTGTTTGTTGAGAAAGACGAATGCGTTTAAGATAGAAGACCGGATAAAACGAGAATATACATACATGTATATATTTATATTGAGTTTTAAGGGGGGTGGCGGGTGGGGGGATGCAAGGGGGAGGTTTAATTTAAAAAGAGGAGGTAAAAAAAATTTAAAGCACATAAGACGACTGAGGTCAGTGATACTATAGTAATGCGTAGCTTTTTACTTGAGACAAGATCGCGGAAGAAACGCGTGAAAAAATAAATAAAACGTATATTACTAATGACGTGTGACATTTTAGTACGTTAATAGAACCATTTGACATTCTTTTAAACATTCATTTCCTTATTTAAATATATACATTTATATGTATATGCATACATTTGTTTTAAATTAGTTGCCATAAATTACTAATTTGTGTTTTTTCGGATTTTCGATGACTAAAAAAATTTTTTTTTAATTTTTCTAATTATGTCTAGTAAATTATTTCATCCTGCGTAAAATGACCAGTAATTTTTTTTTTTTTGTTTAAGCCGCAAAAAAAAAAAGTTAGAGAGAATATTTATAATTGGATCTCATAGATTTTTAATTTTATGTAAAATGACATCTAGTATTTTTTTTTTTTATCGGAAGTAAGTTTTTGAAAAAAATAAATTTTTTAAAATTTTGCCCAGATTTAAAAAGCGAATATTTTTATTCACTGAATTTTTTGTATTGGTAATCAAAAAAATTTTTCAAATAAAAATAAATTGATTTTTTGTCACTTATAAAATTTTGCGTAAAATGACCCATAAGGTTTTTAATTTTGACCAGAGTAAAAAAAAAAAATTTTTTTTTCAATTTCAAATTTTTTTACAAAAATTTAAAATTTTAAATAAAAAAAAAAAAATGTATTCATATTAGTTAAGTAAAAATATTTTTAATTAGAGAAAGAAATAAAATCGATGTAAAAAAAATTTTCGCAAAATTAAGTTTTAGAAAAAAAAAAATAAAAAAGTGTAAAGTAAATAAGAAATAGCGGATTGGGGTGAGTTGAGTTGTAAAAATGCGTTGTAAAGTGTATTGATCCATCATATATCGTGCCCCCAATTACTCAGTGGGGGTAAAAAGAGGCTCTATGGTGTATAATGTATAATGTACAGTATAAATATACTATACAGAGTTGAGTAAGAGTATAAACAGGAACAAGACAGGGTTGAAAAATCTATTTCGACGTGAATTTACTGGGCAAGTATAAAACGGGGTGTTCGTTCACGCGCGATTCTGTTTATAACCCAAAAGACGCGAATAAAGAACAAGATTATCGAAAAAAAAAAAAAAAAAAATTTATATCTATATATATGAACTTAAAATAATACGGACGGTGAAATTATCTAGATAAAAAAGACAATGAGTAACAAAGAACAAAGAACGATCTTTAGTTTTTTTTTTTTTTATCCACCTTCTCACCCAATGAATCATCCCCCAATGGATCATCCCCCTAGTTATTCATCTCGATTATACGCAGACTCAAATTTCTATTTTGACAGCAGCTCGACGATCCATAACTTTATTTTTAAATCCTCTATTTAATATTTTAAATTACGTTTTTTTATAGAAATTCATTTTAACCAGTTTTATTTTTCTAACGATTTTATTTTTTTAGACTTCGTAACAACTAAATTATTGAGTTTAGACAAAAAGTCATAAGGATCTTTTTTGTAGAAAATTTAATTTTCTACAAGATTTGTTATATCAATTTTTGTCGTATCTTTGATAGTTTAGCGGGAATTTTGATTTGAAGGTAAAAAAAAAATTCTATGGGAAATTATCATCGATTTAAGAGAACTGAGGACTTTGGATTAAAATTACGGCTTAATTATTGAAGATACAAAAAAAATATAAGAGATGAAATTTTTAGGAAATGTAATTTCTTACAAAAAAGGTCTCTTTACATTTTTACATAAACGTGATAGTTTTTTGAGAATAATCATTTGTTTAAAAAAAAAAAATTTTGTGATATAAAAAAAAAAGTAATTAATTTTATGTATTGAATATATAACATATATATGAGAGATAAAATAAAAATGATAATTTATTTCCTTAAAAGAAAGTTCAGACAAAGAATAAAATAAAACTAAAAAATAATTATTAAAAATAAAAATAACAAAAAACCGAATTCGCGGAAACTCTTCTCATCTCGACACTCGTAAATGCCACGCTGTCGGCACGAACCAAAGACCGCGACTCATAACATAGGGAATAAGGGAATGAGATAGTAAAAAGTAAAAAGTGAAAAAAAAAAAAAAGATATTCAAAAGCCTGGAGTTTCTCAAGTCTCATGAAACGCAAACGAATAAGAGAAAACTATTCTCAGATGAAATGTCACTGACTTATTGTCTCTTTCTTATGTATGTGCACTAAAGTAAAATGGTATAACTAACGCGTGAGCATGACAAACAACAACTTCTTACATTAACAACTGCAGTGTATGCATATGAGCAAACCCCTAAAGACGCCGGCTAATGTTTTAAGATGCCTGGTTGTTATTTCTGTCAAAATTACGTGCGTTATGCAGTCTGTGACATTCTCTTTCGTATATAGATGTTTTTTTTATTATTTTCAATTTTTTTTTTGGCATCACGATGCTCGTTTAACACCTCATGGATATTTCTCTTATATGCTTCATATATTTATACGTTTGAATAAATATATATATTTTAGAGGCCGATAAAACGTCAGGGCTGGTCACGCTTTACCACCCTCACGATATTTATTAAATGTTGATGTTTTCGTGTTGTTGTTGTGAGTATAACAGAGCTGAGAAAGGTTAATGTGAATGCGAGAAGACATTGGGGAGTGACATCTAGCGGTTACTTTTTTAAATATAAACTTGAGATCTGAAGTATTTTTATAGTGAATACTACGGGGAATTTATGGGAACAGATGGGTGGATGATAATTACTTGTTAACATATTGTCTATTTATTGAGACGAGTTTGATAAATTTGAATTGGTTAATTATCTAGATGTAAAGATTGATGAAAAAATGATTTTAATAAGGTATTCATTTTGGTGACGATGTGTTTCTTTAAATATTCATTTTTGATCTTTTTCTTAAATTCACGGGTACTTTTTTTGTTGTTTAGCAATTGTTTCGCGGATCTGTATATTGATTTTAAAAATAATAATAATTTGGTAAGTTAACAATAAATAAAATATTAAATGATAAATAAATAAATGTTTATTAGTCGAGCCAACAAATACCTTTTGTTTGTTATTTATTATTTTATTTGTTTAGCTTTCAATATCTTCAGCAAGTTGCTATTATTTTTTTCCACGCGCACTAAATACGATAGACAATTTTTAAAAATAATAATGACAGCTCGAAGAAATTAATCGATAAGCTCAAGCTTTTGAATGCAAATTTCTGTTGTTTTTGAGCTATTTAACTTTTAAAGCGCAAACTTTACAAGGATTTTATTATTTTTCTCAAAAATCCGCAGATTTGTAAGTAAGATTTTTAAAAAAACTTAAAAAAAAGCTAAAAGAAGATTTTTTATCGGCAAAACGTCGAGCCTCCGCTGCATAATTACTTTCTTAAATAATTAATTTATAGAATTTAAAATGATTAATTTCGATCCTTTAAGATTACGCTCCATAAAATTGTTTGCAACATAAATATTTAAATATTAAGGGGGTGGCCAATTAACCGATTTATGATTAACTTTAGATGTCAGCAAATTTGTTGGCCGTGTTCATGAACTTTGTCGATCTAATCCGAGAAAATAAAATAATTTTGTTATTTATTAAATATCCAGACTAATTAAACTATTCATTTTGTTTTCGAAATCTATTTAAATATAATTAACAAAGTGTTTATTTACTCCGACCGATAATTTAAAAGTTGCTCAGTTATTAAACACTGGGCAATTATTTTCGTTGGTGTTCAAACGTTATTATAAACTAAACCTCTTTGACGTCTAAGATTGTTGATAATATTTAATAATAATTTATTTAGTCGTCGTGTAATTGATAAATAATGTCAGCAAATCTCAACAGACATATGTGTATACAAAAATATAATTGTCATAAATAAAATACATGAATATAGATAAATATATTTGTCTGTCCAATCACTGGGACAGTCTAATTATACAGACCCGTCTTTTCAAATCTTTTAATCACCAGACATTTCTATCCCCACAATCTCTATATATTTTTCCTATTATTTATAACAAACCAAATTAAATCTTTTTAAAAAATATAAATACTTGTTTATAATTTAAAATAAAATCCGAAGAACTGTACCAAAAATTAATAATTAACTAAATTTTAAAAATGAATTCTCCGTCAAATAATAACGATACTAAATCAACATAAATTTACAGAATAAAATTAATCCCTAAATTAATTCATTTTATAGAAAACATGACACGTGCATCATAATTACCTCCAGCCCCCAAAGAAATAATAATAAAAGAATTTATAAAATAACTAAAAGGGGATTTTTTGTCATTTTATTCTCAAATTTTAATCACCCCTACAAATTTTCTCTTAATACTTTTTACCCTATAAAAAAAAACCCCAATAAACTTGCGACATCCACCCCCTTATGAAATCATTCATCTAAATTCTATACTCTAAAGTTTCAACTTCGTATATATAGTATATACATTTGTGATTATTTTTTTTTCTTACAACATAAAAAAAAAAAAAAATAATAAAAATAAAAATTGTCGACTCCAGGGTGCCTTAGTTAGCTACAAGTTTAGATACTCCACCCCCTCTTCCTTCTCTTTTATTATCACATATATATATATATATTTTAGGCATATTATTTTATCCCTTTTTATTTTAAAAATTTCAACCCTTCGACATCCTTGAAAATAAACAGACGCGAACCCTTTTTGACAAATTCAAATAAAGCGACCAGGGGGTCGAGTACCAGGACTAAATTTCTTTTATCCTGCAATGTGTTATTATTAAAAGTATAATATTTATTTTTAGTACTTTTTAGTACCAAAAAGAAGAAAGAGAAAAAAAATTTGATATCTGTGTTATATTAATTTATTTGTTTGATTAAATGCGGGTGAGTTAACTATGAGGAATTTATTACTTTCATTATTTTTACATAAATAATTAGTAAGTGTGTTAAAGAGTTTGAGTAAGGAGATTTCTACTCGAATTACGGCAGCAAATGATGTATGGGAGCGAAGGTTAAATGCATTTAAACCATGGAGATTACGTTTGAAAAGTAATAAGAATGAATGAGAATATTTAATGTGAAGACGCTACAGAATGATGGAAAGCGAGGTCAAGTTTCTTGTATCCGGTTTTTAAATTTTTTCATACGTAACTTTAACCAAGTGGGAGAATTTGTTTAAAAGTAGAGCTAATTTTTTTTAGTTAGAAAATAAGTAGACGGTGATGTGGATTCGAACGGCGGATTTTCTCTGGAGAATGCTCTATATTATTAAGAAGAAGAATTTTGTAATTTTTGTAAGATTTTTTTTTAATTTTAAACAAGGGTTTGTACTTTTTAAAAAGATTTCATTTGGTTTGTTATAAATAATAAGAAAAATATATAGAGATTGTAGGGATAGAAATGTCTGGTGATTAAAAAATTTAAAAAGATGGGTCTGTATAATTAGACTGTCCCAGTGGTTGGACAGACAAATATATTTATCTATATACACATATTTTATTTATTTATTTATGACAATTATATTTTTGTATACATATATGTCTGTTCAGATGTGCTGACATTATTTATTAATTGCACGACGACTAAATAAATAATTATTAAATATTATCAACAATCTTAGACGTCAAAGAAGTTTAGGACAGAACCAAACAGTCCAGTTCATAAAAACGTTTGCACACCAGAAAAATAATCGCCCAGTGTTTAATATCTGTGCAACTTTTAAATTATCGGTCGGAGTAAATAAACACTTTGTTAATTATATTTAAGTAGATTTCGAAAATAAAATGAATAGTTTAATTAGTCTGGATATTTAATAAATAACTAAATTATTTTATTTTCTCGGATTAGCTCGACAAAGTTCATGAACACGGCCAACAAATTTGCTGGCATCTAAAGTTAATCATAAATCGGTTAATTGGCCACCCCCTTAATATTTAAATATTTATGTTGCAAACAATTTTATGGAGCGTAATCTTAAAGGATCGAAATTAATCATTTTAAATTCTATAAATTAATTATTTAAGAAAGTAATTATGCAGCGGAGGCTTGACGTTTTGCCGATAAAAAATCTTCTTTTAGCCTTTTTTAAAGTTGTTTTAAAAATCTTATTTACAAATCTGCGGATTTTTGAGAAAAATAATAAAATCCTTGTAAACTTTGCGCTTTAAAAGTTAAATAGCTCAAAATCAACAGAAATTTGCATTCAAAAGCTTGAGCTTATCGATTAATTTCTTCGAGCTGTCATTATTATTTTTAAAAATTGTCTATCGTATTTAGTGCGCGTGGAAAAAAATAATAGCAACTTGCTGAGGATATTGAAAGCTAAACAAATAAAATAATAAATAACAAACAATAGGTATTTGTTGGCTCGGCAAATAAACATTTATATATTTATCATTTAATATTTTATTTATTCGTTAACTTACCAAATTATTATTATTTTTAAAATCAATATACAGATCCACGAAACAATTTATAAGCAACAAAAAAAGTAACCGCGAATTTGAGAAAAAGATTAAAAATGAATATTCAAATCAACACATTGTCACCAGAATTAATACCTTATTAAAATTATTTTTTTATCAATCCTCACATCTAGATAATTAACCAATTCAAATTTTTTAAACTTGTCTCAATAAATAGACAGTATGTCATCAAGTAATTATTATTTCTTCATCTATACTTATTTACCTTAATATAAATATAGTAAAATGGACTATCATCATCTACCGATTAAGAAAAAACTTTTTCGTGTTAATTTAAATCTTTCCATCAAATAATTAAATTTACCGCCTCATTCTATTCAAATATTCATATCACAACACTTTTATTTATGATCAAGCCGAGCTAAAATTATGCAATTACTAAAGTAAAAAGTGAGGAAAAGTTCTTGGCGGTGTAAAAAACAATTAATGGAAAATTTTGTAGAACAATAATAAGAATGAAGGCCATTTTATTGGGAACGATGAAAATGATTGATTGATTATAAAATATTTTTATTTTTTTATATTCTATTACTATTACTATTAATATCTATTTGCGTAATGGCATTATCACTTATTTATTCTCTCTAGTTTATTTACGCAATTAGATGACGTATTCAAAGTCATTTTTTTTTTCATTTGAAAAAAAATTTAATCAATTAGGAAAAATATTGAAAAAAATTTTTTAAAAATAAGTTAATGGATATAGAATGTATATATATTAGTATTTATAGTAAAAAGAGTTATTTTTAGGAGGGAAGAAAGATTCAAGTATAGGAATTTGTTGTCCAGATCGGAGTGGACTCTGATCCGTGGACGAAATTCACAAGCGAAAAATTAGTGCCCGCATTCTTAAGAGCGGCGTAACCGGGGGTAGCAAAAGTCTTTGGAAAAATAAAAGACTTGAGGAATAAGAGCATGGGCAGAGGCTGGAGCTAAAGCTGGACCAGAACCAGGAGCAGAAGCTGCTGCAGTAGACGAAGGACTAAAGGGTCGCCCTAAAATCTCTTACAGCAGTTTCGGTCACCCCAAACAAAAATTGGTCGACTTTAGCCTTACTATAGATGTATATATGTATATATATATGTATATGATACGTTTGTATTTGTATTTTAGTTCGTTAATGCGTTTTAAGAGAGTGGAGGCCGACTAACCCATCAAGCCGTTGGCCTAAAGCCGATTCACGAATGGCCGAAATTAATAAAAAGTTGAAGAACGATAAATTAGGCTGCCGGCGCGAGAAGCAGTCCTTTTACTTCACGAGCTAACATACATATATATGTATATATAAATATATGTATATATATATATATATATATATATATGAATAAAGACCGACTAAGGTTTAGCCAGTTCTCAATTCTCCAGACAGGGCGATAATAAATTTCAAATATAAAATTTCTAATCAGTTGTTTTTGCATCCTAATATATATATGTATATGTATTTAATGGTATACCTTATTTTTATTTTTATGAAATTTTTTTGCTTTAATTTATTAACTCTACCATTCCATTGTGTCTGGGATTTTTAAAAATTTATAGAATTTTTTAATTAAAAATATTATTTTTATTATTTATTTCTGTGGATTTATTCGAGTTATCGTAGGTCATTTTACGTGGAATTTAATGATTTAGATTTGGTGAGAATAAATTTCGTTTTTTTTTCTGTTTTAAAAAATAGGGAGAAAGATTTTTTTTAAAAAGAAATGAGATTTTATTTTTTTATCATTTGAAGGTCGAGTCGAATTTAAAATTAAATTTTTTTAAACTCAATAATTTATAAATTACATCCCTAGTTCGATTAAAAAAAAAAAATTGCAAATTATCAATTTTGACAAAAAATTTAAATTATTTTTTTACTGACCCCGGGTCAAATTTCATCTTATAGGGGTCGATAAGTTAAAAATATAATTATGTAAGGATGACTAGAGTCTTTTATAAGGACATAGTTTAATTACAATGCTAATTTAATTTTCTTGTGACAACTTCAGTAAGCTGTAGCCCCCTCCCCTGCTTGTGTATTTCACTATTTTTCCGTTTATTCTCTAATTTATTTCGTTAATCACTAATAATCTATTTTAGCTTCTGTTTTATTATTATAACAAATAACTTTTTAAAAATATTAAATGACAGAATAATTAATTAAATAATCATTAGCATAAAAAATATTAATGATTTTCACAGCCACCTAAATTAATAGTCGCTTCCCTGGCTATTTTCAATCTAGTTTTTTTTATTTTATTTAATAAAATATTCATAAATTTTATTGTTCTGCATTTAATATTTAGTGCAGTTTGACTCTATGTTAAGTTTACGTCACGTAACAGTTTAGTTCGTCACTTAGAGTGAGCTAACTAGTGATTGACGGTATACTCCAGTTAATTAGTCACAACCCTAGCAAGTCATTTTCTGTCGTTAATAATCTTATATATTTTATTTTTGTTTTATATAATTCACCAAAGTGTTATTATTATCATATTCTAAAATTTTACTGACAATATAATTGCTTTCGTGGGTATAATATATTTTTTTTTTTGAAAGTGTGGCATCTCTGCCGTCACTCTGGCACATTAGATATAGACAATATATGTAAATTTAGAAAATTCATAAATTTGGTCTTTATTAATAACAGTGAGGCAAATTTTACTTTCAATTGCACTCAATTTTTTTTTTCAAACATCATTTTTCTCAGATGAAAATTTCTAATAGTATTTATCTAAATATTTAAAAATTAAAATTAACAGTGAAAACCTCACATACTCTTTTTATTCATTAATTTCGATAAAAAACTTTTTATGTATAAAAATCCCGAAAAACTGCTTTAGAAAATACTCGAGCCAGTAAACGCGCAACTGTTATGTGATTGTCAGAAGTGGCATCAAGAATTACGTTGGATCTACATGCTAGAGATGCGTTCTTTATGATAACGGACCCTTTTTAAAGCCCTTTAAAGTTTCTCAAGTTTCATTCATTTCGTGGCGTAACAATTAACGCCTTTCATACACTTATAAATATTCTTGCTTCACCCTCACTCTCTTTTTTCTCTTTCCCCCTCCACAATCTACACTCTTCTCATTACTTATTTCAAAGCTCAAAAAAATCAATATCACTTTAAAATAAAAATCTCCGTCTATTTTTAAATAATTAACTTACATAAGACTTTAAAAATAATTTAAATTTGGCAATTAATTAATTGATTTTTTTATTTTCATCAATTGAACGACAACAGTCATATATATATATATATATATATATATATATATATATATATATATATATAGTTGACGTGAATTGGCTAGATAATCGGCCCCGATCATTAGAGATCAGGAAAGAAACTATTGGCAAATTGTTTTAGATGTTGTGTCCTCGAAACTCATTAGAATTTTTTTTTAAGGTGACTCTTATATATATGTATATATATATAATCAAGTGTTAATTGTTCTAGTTTTTCATGACCGAATTAATGTTTAGTTTTAAAACCTGTATTTATTTAGTGATGCCTCAATAAAATTTAGGATCGCAGCCAAATTTATACAGAACATTTTATTATTATTATTATTATTATTATTATTATTATTATTATTATTATTATTATTATTATTATTATTATTATTATTATTAAAATGTATTTACTAAATTTTAAATAAGAATATATAATTAGAATAAAAATATGTTGAGTTAATGATTAATTTATTGATTGTATCATAATTATTAATATGTAAATTATAAGGTTATAATTTTTGTCGGATAGCCAAAGTAATCTGGCGAGGGTAATTAATGTATATAAAAAAATAGTTAAAGTAAAAAAAAATTGTTTATTAAAAGACGTAACTGTCAATTCTGTCCTCTTTTATAATTATTTCGTCATTGATGTGTCATTTGTGTTTGTTAGCTTTAATAAATTGAATTGTTTTAAGCTCTAATTTATTTCTAATGAATTTTTATAACCGCTGCTGTAATTATCAAGAGGGTCAATTACAATTTATAAACAAATTAGTTTATGCTTATAATTATTTTTTGAAAACTTTTTTTTATTAATGAGATTAAATTTTTTGCCCGATTTATTATTAAATTTGAACCTTTAATTGCATAACTAAATTTACTCTTCTATTTATTTATTTTTTAATTAAAAATTTCCATTAACATTTTTTTTACTAGAAATTAAAATAGCAAAATTTAAGTAATAATTTTTTTTTGACTAATCAGTCTATGCCATTAATAATTATAATAATAATAATAAGTAAAAAATTCTAGGACATTATTATAAGAGTCCTTGTAAAAAAAAGTGACAATGATTTAAAAAAAAATAGTGGAAAATACAAAAGTGCAAACCTCAATCGCTCATTTTATTTTTAATCATTACTTTTATTTCATAATATTATTTTTTTTTTATTATGAATTTTTATTCAACTTATAAATTATCAATTTCATTTTTTTATTTATTATTTTCAGTTTAATATTTTTTCATTAACATTTTTTTTAAATATCCCGCCTTTTTATCTTAGATGTCGCTCTTTTTTTTCAAACCTATACTGTTACGCTAGTGCTGCCGCCAGTAGTTGATGGAGAGAAAAAATGAAAAAAATAATAACAACAGTAAAAATAAAAATGGCAGCTAAATTTTTCGTTAATAATCAGTTTTACGTTTTTAATTAATTACAATTAAACTAAAATGATTTAGATTGTGATTTTCCATAGGGTTCTTGTGATAAAAAATACAAAGATAATAAAAAAAAAGTTGGGCCGATTAATTGTGTCTATCGAGAGTTATCGTGTCCACGAAGTTTGATACGTAACAATTGACAGCACTGGTTTCTTGAGTTAAAATAATTTATTTAAAACTAATAAAATAACGAATCGACTTAATATTGGGTTCAAATTGTTCCTTAATAATTTCTTTATATGTTAGTATACAATTTTGCCCATTTTGGTGTAATTAAAAGAGTATAAAGATATTTTCATGAGTAAAATAGTCGAAAAAAAAAACCGTTCATAAAGCACCCTCAGCGCTTCGCGCTCGAGGTGTGCAAAAAAAGCCTACTAATATAAATAAAAATAATGAAAGGTAATTGATTATGATTGTTACTGTTATTATGAATACTTTTACAAGAGAGTAAGAGCTCAAAGTAAAAGGTATAGAGAGAAAATAAGTGAAGAGGACCAAAACGTAAAAAGAGAATATAATACGTTTAAAGTAATTCCAACATAAGCAACACACAAACTCAGCAACTACTCTAATTGGCCACTTTGTCCATTTATTCGATTTATTTAAATAATGGGACAATTGACAGTAGGCATTCTATTTTTTAAATCTCCCCGTCGAAACGGCTGATTGGGTGAGATTGGCGTGAGACACTGGCCCCACAGATTCCCCAGTTGTGGGCTTAATCAGCTTTGATTGCTGGCCTCACTCTCGCCATCTCACTCTTATTCACTCCACGACAATCCTATTTAATTTCATTTTTTTTTCATATCTATATGTCTTTACTCTCTTTACTACATTACTAATACTCATGTGCTCTCTTTATTATTATTATCATTATTATTATTATTATTATATATACATATTCATATTAAACAAACTTGTCATTCTTTTTGTATTATTAAGATTTCGTTTTTTTTTTTTCTACCATAATTACGTCCCGCGATGCCTCTGGTTCCTCTCGGACACCCCTTTTTATTATCACAATACTTTTTAAGTGTTTGTAAGTTAAATTGTGGGAATCTTTAGCCTAAATTGTGATGTATTGCCAGTTATTATTCATTTAATTCAAGTAAAATTATTTATTTCAATCGAGGGATATTATTCGTTATATTTTTTTTATGGATTTCCTATCGAAATTTGTCTGCAGAAAGTTTTATAAAATTTAGAGATTATTTAGTGTCTGGTTTTGAGAAATTTCGTAAAATTCGTGGGTTGAAAATTTTGTATATATTTATTATGGTTTAAAAATTTAGATGAGAAATCATGGATTGACTGGAAAGATGGGAATTTAATTATTCCTGTAGAAACCCATGGAAAAAGTATGGAATTCTATAGAAATCTATGGAAAAAAATTTGATGTTGAGAAGTAGATAAAATCCACAAGACAATTTATAGAATCCCGTAGGAACCCATAGAAATCTGGAATTTATTATGGGAATCCATTGATTTCTTGAGAAATCCATGGGAAAAGTATGAAATCCTTAAGAAATCCATGGGAAAAATTTTCTGTTAATAAGACGAGATAGAAACCCAGATGGAAATTTGTAAAAACCCATAGGAATCCATAGAAATTTGGCGGAATGCATCATGAGAATTTCCACAGAAATCAATGGAAGAAAGTATGGAACTGTAATTCATGGAAAAATATTCTGTATTATTGTCTAGATAAGAATCTAGATGGAAAACCATGAAATCCCATAGGGATTTTTGTAAAAATTAGTGGAGATAATTTAGATTTCTATAGAAATCTATGGGAAAATTTTTCTGTCGGCAACTCTGAGTAGGAGTCCAGATAAAAATCAATGAAATCCTGTAGAAATCCATAGAAATCCGGTGGGATTCATTATCAAAATCTATGGGAATCCATAGGAACTCATATACATTCCGTTATGGAATTTTTTTTTTTCTTAATAAAATAGACAAAAAATCACTCAATTATTTGTGTAAAATCCGATGGTCTGAATTTTTTTTTTTTTTTTTAGTTTTTCAAAATCAAATAAAAATAAATCATAGGTCATTTTACTGGAAATTAAATAATTTTCAAGGCGCATTCGTTTGAACCGAAAATTTTTCAGTTTTAAAAATTCTCATAAAACATAAAAAGAGAATTTTGAAATTTTTCGACGGATCAAATTTTTACTAGAAGTTTAATTTGACCCCTGAGGGTTTTATAATTTAACTATAGGTCATTTTACGTAAAATCTAATAATCTACAAGATAAAAGCAGAAATTTTAATTAAAAAATATTTTTTCTTACCTGAAAATTAAATTACAAATAATGAGACTCGCGTTTTATGGGCAAATATCAAAAAATGTATAATTTACTTTTACTCTTAGCTCAAATTTAAAATAAACTTTTCTAAGATGTCTTTTACTCAAAATTCAATTATTTTTTATTCTCACCCCGAAATTTTTTCCAAAAAAAAATCTCTGATTACAAGAAACTGATAGCCCAGAAAAAAATACTAAAGAAAAGTTTCCAAAAACTGTTAATTGAAAATAATTTTTTTTTCAAAAAAATCATCACCAAACTTCATAGTAATTAAAAAAAATATGTAAAAAAAAGCCACCGCTTAAAATTCTTTGAAAATAGACAAAAACCCAATTAAATTCAATTAGTTTGTTAAAAATAAAAATTAAATACTTCCTACTTATTTATAATAGTAATTAATTTGGGCATAAAAGTTTTGGTATTTGAAAAACATAGACATCTAAGCCCTTTTATTTTTGTACACATCCGACTTCCGCGACAATTATTATTTAACTTTATATTCATAATTCTCTAACAGTGGGCGGATATTCCAATAAAGGGGGGTCAGGCCCCAAAGCTCTCATCATTATTTGTCATTCAACTCTCCCTCACATTTTTACCATTGCAGAAAAACGTTTTTCAGAAATGTTTTTTTTTTTTTTTTAAGCAATAAAAATTTTTTTTTAACACTTACCGGAAACTTTAGGATCTGTTTCAACTTTCATTGCTGCTAGACTTGCAATCGGCACCTAAAAAAAAAAAAAAAAAATTATACTTTAATTAAATTTTTTATTATTCACGAAATTTACATTAAAATTAATACAGATCGGAAATAATCGAATTTATCAAAAAATTGATAGAAATATTTTTTATAGGAAATTTAATTCTCTACAAAATTGCTCTTATATATTTTTATCGTATCTCTGATATTTTAGCTATAATTTATATTTTAATTATTTTGAATCTGAAATTTAGAGGAAAGAAAATCTCAAATTTTTTATTTTTGTTCAAATCAAAATTATGGGGGAACTATCAGAGATACGATTAAAATATATGAGACAAATTTTGTAGAAAATTAAATTTCCTACAAAAAAGGTCTAATTAACTTTAACTGTAAACTCAATAATTTCGTAGATATTTAAATTCTAAGTAATGAAATTTCTTAATTTTATAAATTTACCAAATTCCCTAAAATTTTATCTTGAAATAAAAATTCTGGCGAAAATATCAGAGATACGTTAAAAATATATGAGACCAATATGATAAAGAATTAAATTTCCTACAAAAAAGGTCTCATTGACTTTTGACGTAAACTCAACAGTTCCATAGATATCTTAATTAAAAGCAATGAAACGTAATTAGTATAAAAATAAAAATGAATTACAAGTTTATAATTATTTAAGAATAAAAATACACACTCGTAAATGAATAGTAATTTCCGGTTTCCATAAAACGTTTAAAAAATATACAAAACAGAGTTGGTTACAAGTGAAGACTAAAGAAGACACTAAATACTGAAAAGACATACGATGTACATATTATAGACTGTCGCATATATCAGAGACCAGAGAGTAAAGAGGATCAGTGACCTTGCCTTCGAGCGTGCAATGACATCGAATATTCAAACGAGCTTCCGGCTATAGCTTGGGGACTCTTTAACTTTATATCCATATATACAACACATCAACATCAACATCAACATCCATCTTTATTTCTTTTCTATTTATTCACTTACTCACTCATTTCCCCATTTACAATTTACTATTTAAATTTTCCCTCCTATTTACAATACTCGTCTTCGAATAGTCGCCACCAGACTTGGCTGCGCTATCGAATTAATTAGAATTTAGATTTTACGCTAATTGCAAGTTATAGGTCATATAGGTTGACGAACTCAATTAAAAAAAAGAAAAAAAATTTTGGAAATTCTTTTTCTTATAAAAATTTCAAATTCGTTGTAATTTATTTAGTTTTTTTTTCTTTTTTGGTGAATAAAAAGGGTCAAGAAACCATATAAATGTATGTAGAAATTATTCTAAAATATAATTCTACGATTTCCGAAGCCTTAAAGTCGTCAACGGAATGAATTAAGACATTTTATGTCAGTGTCTGTCTTATGACACTTTTTATATTATTTAATAATTTAAATTAATTATTTTATATTGAAATAAGACTAAATATTGTTGTGACAATCAAGTACTTGAAAGTTAATTTATTTTATTAATTTTAATAATTTTTTCTGCATGATTTTTTACTGTAACCCATTTGGTGCCGAATTCAAAGTTATTTTACTAACTTTTGACTATTTTATATTATTTCCGACTATGACGGAATTTTTCCGACTATTTCGCAAAAGGATTTTAACCAAATTAAGCAATTTCACTTTTTTTCAAAAATTTCGCACTGTATTTGATCATTTTCCGAATGTTTCTAATGATAGTAAACTAATTTCGATGATTTCCAATCATTTCCAACTATATGAAGCCTTTTTCGAACTGTACATGCCCGATTTCAGTTATTTTTATCAATATTTGATTATTTTCTGACGATTTCAAACTGCAATTAATAAATTTCCAATGATTTTCAGTAATTTCCGTTGATAAAAGGCTTTTCCTCAACGATACTAATTAATTTTCATAGTGGTTCTGCTTATTTCATAATTTTCAACGCAACCAAAGGGATTTCCAAATATTCCCAACTATTTTCAAGAATATACAGCTTTTTTCAAACTGTAAATGCCCGATTTTAATTATTTTTGTCAATATTTGATTATTTTCTGAAGATTCCAAACTATAATTACTAAATTTCCAATGATTTTCAGTAATTTCCGTCGATAAAATGCTTTTCCTCAACGATACTAATTAATTTTCATAATGTTTCTGCTTATTTCATAATTTTCAACGCAACCAAAGGGATTTTCAAATATTCCCAACTATTTTCAAGAATATACAGCTTTTTTCAAACTATACATCACTAATTTGAACTATTTTTATCAATAGTTAATCATTTTCTGACATCTTTTAACGAAATTGAATGAGTTTTAATACTTTTCAAGGACTGCTGACATTAAACCTTAATTGCAGAAAATATTTTTCACCATACCTTCACCGAAAGTTTCCTGCCCTGTTTAGAAAGAAGAAAGCCGTACTTGTCTCTTATGAGAAAACAAATGATATAAATTAGCGCATGCGCCATTTTTCCGCAAACAGAAGCAAAAATTGACACTTTCAAGTGCAGATCTGGTGAAAAATCGAAAATGCACCACAGAAAAAAGTAGGATGTCCCTACTTCTCGCCCTTGGTGTATAATAAACTATTGCCGCGTTATCGGTCAGAAATTAGACTGTTTCGACTGACTTCAGGCATTAAAACTTCCAGAATCAATGCAGGTAACATGAAAAATATAGTGAGCACAGGATAAAACACGATTTCATATTTCAGGTGATGTCAACTTCACCCCGTCTGAAATCGTCTTGTTCAATCCCTTGCCACACAATATACTATTCGATTTCCATCGAAGCTACACTTTTTTTCTACTATTTCACTCTATGCATGACCTTATTCGACACATTTTGGATCATAATTTGATCGGTTACAACTTTTTTCAATAATTTTCCATTAAAACCAACAATTTCGCGCCAATTTCAAACTGAATAAAAAAATTTTCAACGATATTCAATAAATTTCTGAGTAGTTATAAAAATATTTCATTGAAATCACGAATTTCTGACAATGTTCGACTATTTCCGAATACTTCCGAAGAAGGTCAACTATTTCCGACAAGTGCCGATAACTTCCGAATAAAACCGATCGTTTTCAGAGACATTGAAGTGATTAATATCACAAAAAAATATACTTTTCTTTACATCAAAACATTGTTAATGCAAAAAACAAAAAAATAAGTAATAAAAAAAAGTGAATGAAAGTAAAAAAATATGAATTGAATAGCCATGGAATACAAAGAATAATAAATAAAAAAAAATGTAAAAATAAATGCGGAAAAAAATAACAAAAGGAAGAGTGGCAAGTCAAGAGTCTTGCAGACAAGGAAGAGAAAGAAAAATGATGAAGTGGAATCGGTTTGTAGGAATAAAAGGGGGGCGCCAGGAGCGCCATGGGGGCGCTGCAGACCACGTTGCCGCTCTAAAACATACCTACATTTATATAAACATATATATGTGTTTATATATATATACACATATGAGAAGAAAACAATAGAGCTGATTTGCAAACAATAGAATAACGTTAAGACTCAAGAAAGAGTATTATACGCGGTTGTTATTATTTCTTATTTTCTTTATAACCTCTCTTTATGCCATAACGCTTTTACTTGTCCACATCACTACCAATACTATCACCACTACAACCACCATTACCATCACCACCCTCCGACAATACCATCACCATCACTTTTAGTATATGCACATTAATATTCAAAGGCGAAAATAATGTAAACGACACGACTAAAATCCAACGAATAATTTCAATTTCTTCTTTTATTTTACATATATATTGGATATATTTTATTTTTGTCTGTAATATTTATAATAAATTATAGAAAGAAGAATGACCAGAGAAAAAAATTTTGATCTTTTGAAAAATTTAAATTAAGGAATTAGGAAAAATTGATAATTGAGGCTGGTATCTAAAAATTATGAAGATGAATTTTTGGAAAAAAAGAAAAAGGAATTTTTGAGAAAAATCTAGTATTTTTCTCATGAGGGAATTATTTTGCAAATTATTTGAGACAATTTATGGGTTTATTGAAGGGTAATTTGGTTAGAAAATTTAAAAGGATATTTAGCCATTTTTGTAGACAAATATTTAATTAAAAATTTCATACAAGCCTCGCGATTTAATTACCGGATATCGACAGTAAATCGTGGAATTATTTGAAATAACGTTAAATAATCTATGATCTGTTTTGGGGGAGACACATTGACTTTTTTTTAAAAGTCACTTAATTTTTGAAAAATTAATTTATTGACTGAAAAAAAATTTCATTAAAGTCACGCTTGGATTTTTTTTCTTGTGTTAAAGTAGGGGGAGATTTTGGAGAATATCCTTAATAAGGAATTTGTAATTGTTAAATAAAGTTTATTAAATATTAATAATAAACCGCGAGCTGGGTGACATTTGTGTCAGGTGACAAATAAAATAATTCCCTCAACACATTTTTAGTTGTTCTCATTTACATTTTACGAGTACCATCTTACCCCACTATTATTTTTAAATATTTTTTAACTACATTATTATTAGCGGCCTTATAAATCATTGAGCTTTTGTCGGTCATTTGATTATCGGAATAAATATTTAAATTATTGTTCTGACATTATTTTACAAACCCCCATAACTTTTTATATTTTTAATTTATCTATTCATCCCCGAGCTTTTTTGCAGCCCGCGCAATTATTTAAAAAACAGCCATACAACTTTTAAATGCAACGTCCAAAGTTTAGGAGTGACGAGTGATTTGAGAGGAATTTAAATAAAAAATAAAGTTGCACTCAATAACTAACAAACCCTCGAGCTTACAGACTCAACACTAGGCTTTTTCGTAGCTAATTAAGTCCCCTACAAACCCCCATGACTAATAAACCCTCAATTTTTAAAATCTTCACAAATAACCTCCAATAATTTGTCAATCCCCAAAATTATAAAATTCTTCTCAAAAGCTTAAAATTTTTTTCAATAAAAAAAATCATAGCTTCCTAATTTTCCAATACTTTAAACCTCATAAAATTCTCCCAAGCGAAAATGTAAAAATTTTTCATTCCATTCTGGCCTATCATCTGAGAAAATCGTTATCGTAACTTTTAATTAAATTAAGTATTAAAAAAAAAACGAGATTGTAGTTGATGAAAAATGAAACAAATCGATATAACAGAATGGAGTATTTTACTCAACGACCACGGGGACAAGTAGGAGGTTAAGGGGGTGGAGAAGAAGAGGGTGGAGGCTGAGGAGGTCGCGCAGAAGAAGGACGGACGGACGAACGAACAGACGAGTAATGTTGCTAGAAGGCTTGCAGCACTCTTCCAATATATGTTGCGTTGTTCGTTCGTTAAGGTTAACTGCCGGCCGTTAAAATTTCATTCGCTATGAACGATTAACGACCAAACAATGGACCGTTCGAGGAAAATCTCGCTTCAGCAAAATCGATCCTTAACATTTTTTTCTTTTTTTTTTTTTAACAATAATCAATTTTTGCCTAACTCGTTTATTTTTATAACTCAAATTATTGCCTTTATTATTTATAACTCACCAAAACTGACCGATTTTTATCTTTCCATAATTTTAATAAAAAAAAAAATCTGAAAAATAGTTGACCCTGTGGGCCAGAGAGCTTGCCCGTGTAAAAAAAGTGTTGACTGTTCTCATTTTCAAAACGTAACACAATGACGAACTTTTTTTAAATTTCTGAAAATACACAGAAAAAAATAATTGACGAAACTACAAATTAAAATTTTTCGGTGCCAAATACGGCCAGGAAAAACTGATTTTGAACGTTTTTCGTTTAGAATATTTTAATAATATCAAAATATTATAATACTAAAGTTAGCCGACGTCTAATAATTTTTAGATTTTTTATAAACAATGAATAATAAAAAAAAAAAAATATTAAAAAAAAATGCACCTGTGGTTTTTAAAATTTGCAACAGGTGCATATTTTTAGTTTGTGTTTTTTTGTAATTTATTTGTTGCTAACTTAAGGATCATTAAAATATTTAATGATTTTTCTCTTGAATTTTTAAAAATCTAAAATCGTTCGTTGTTGTGTCACGTTTTGAACTTTACAATAGACAATTTTTCAAAAATTTTTTTTACACAGGTCAAAACGCAATTATTTGTAAATTTTTGAGCTCAAAAACGGTTAGACCAAAACAAAAATACATTTACTTCAAAAAAAGATGATACTGCAGTTAGCTGACGTCTAATAGCTTTTGAATTTTTTTAAAAACGACAAATTATAAGAATAAAAAAATTCCAAAAATTGCACTTATAAAGTTTTTAATTTTCTACATGTGCATATTTTTAGTTTATTTATTTTTTTTTTTTAATTAATTTGTTGAAAAAAAATCGAAAAATTTTTAATTGCCTATTAACTTCAGGATCATAAAAAAAGTGATTTTTGTCCAATGATATTTTGAGAACAAACCGACCGACTTGCATGTGATTTTCTGCAATCGAAAGAGCTTTTCAAGACTTAGATTTGATCAAATTTTTAAACAAATCGGTCGTGCGATTTACGAGTTACACAACAAAAACTTTTAAAAAATCCTTTTTTTAATTTTAATTTTAACTTTTGTTATAACTTTTAAACTATTCGACCGATCGACTCCAAAATCTAATCAGTTTTAAGTCTCGGTGAATCTTTTCGATTGCACACACATGGGCGTCCACCTGAAAATGTTCAGAATAATTCCCTAGATCTTTAAAACATCGAACTCTGATAAAAACTCAATTTTCGAAAATCGGACCGAAACTAATAACTTCCTTTTTTTTTTTGAAAATTTTAAATTTTCACAGCGTGAAGTTGAAAATATTTTAAATGCGGGCCCTTTATTGTCAATTACCAGAACAAAAATCCTCGTTATTAATAATCTAAATTCCCCTATAGGACTGAAAATATTTAGGCCTTTTGTAAAACTAAATACGATAAGTTAAACCGGAGCTTGCCGATCAACATTAATTTAATACCAGCATCAGCAAGTCAATCTGATTTAATCTCACAAACTCTCTTTTCACTTTATTTATACATCGTGTAGTATAATGTCCTTTCGATCTTAACTCTATTCTATTCAAACTCTCACATTTTTACTTAAATAATTGTAACAACAATGGGTGATTACCCTCATGCAGCCATTAACTGTCTTCTTTTAATGATGAACAACAAAAGATTGATTAATTATTTTGTCTTAATTTACATAACATCTTTTTTTTAAATAAATTGTGTTTTCAAGTTTATTTTGCATATTAAAGTAGCCGAGGAATGAATAAGTTGTGACTTAATGATTGCAATGAGAGAAACTTGAATACACGGAAAGAATTTTTTGATAAATTTACTTTGTAATTTCGAGTAATCCTGGGCCGTTGCAAAAAATTGGTATTTGTTTTTATTTAAATTTTTTGTTTGAATATCAACGTTGCTAGACTATGTTTTACTCTATTATTGAGTAATTTTTTAAAAGTCTTATATTTAATCGATTATTGTGAATATCTCATCTTAATCTATTAATTTTTACTCCATGCGATTAATTTTTACTCTCTAATATACCATTCTTTTAAACCCATTAATTTTATGATGAAAAACTGTTTCTAAGTCGAATAAATTTTCTTATTTATGGAAGTAATTTTTACTCCAAGCTGCAGAGTAATATTACAGTAGTTTCCGTTAATCTTCGGTTAATATCGGCTTCGATTAAATGTCTTTTATTTTGCTCGCTACAACTTACATGTTACGCACACATATACGTAGGCTTGGAAAAAAAGACGATCTCTGTATCTCTCTATAACTTAATATTTATTTTAAAATTAAAAAAAAAATTTGTATCTTTTCTTTTCCAACACAATACGAGTAATTTTTTTTTTATTCTTTTTCAAAATATTTATTTTAAGTCATATTCTAAAGCAATTAAATGGTTTTTAGATTTTTTATAGAAATTTCAGCCTATTCATTATAATTTTTATTGTAATTCAATATAAATTTTATAAATTGAATCATCAACTTTTTATCATAACCTACGAGTAAAAATTGAACTAGAGAGAATTTATTAAGACAACCGCTAGGGGTAATTTTTACTCTTAATTGTGAGTAAAAATTAATCTAATTGATTTTTTCACTCACTGAAATAGTAAAATTTCGTAATTTAAAAGTAAAAAGTCGTAATAGCCCAAGATTATTCGATTTAGAGTAATTTTTAAAATAAATAACATGGCAATATTCATACGAAAATTCTTTCCGTGTAGAAATTCAGTTTCTGGGATTTAAAAATTAATTTTTCTATATTTTTTACGGAAAAAATAACTTACCCGTTCGTCAGATTCGTCACGACGTCCGGGGGAAAATAAGACATTTCCCATGTGAACTTGCAAATTTTCCTGAAGTAATCGCGCCAATTGCGGATTTTGCGACAGTATGGCGGGATTTTGTTGCAGCAATTGCGCTAACGCTGGATTTGATGATAAAATTTGACTTAGTGGAGAATTAGCTAAATTGTGAAGCGCATGTTGACTCAGTTGATGTTGCTGATGATGGTGTTGCTGGTCCTGATTAAGGCTCGGCGAAGTTGAATTGATTGGTTGTGATGACTGCGATATCCCGGACGGATTGTTTGCTGAACGTGGTGGACTTTGGGGTGTGTGGGGCGGTGTCGGCGGACTTCCTGGTGCCGTTGACGATGCTTCCTTTTCTTCTTTCACTCTCACTCTATCTGTAATCATTAAAGAATAATAAGTAAATAAAGAAAAAAAAAATCTACCAAAAACTGATACAGAACTTGGTGCTAAATATCTAATACTACTTTAATATCAATAAATATTCGAGTAGAAATTTAGGTCCTAGTATGACTGCTAAGACCTACGTACTGTAAAATGGAAGTATTTATCCAGAATTTAAATAACATAACGATGTTCTATTTAACATTTAATAAATTTTGCTTATTTCCACTTTTTGCAGTTATTAGAACTTATTCAGACTCTCATAAAAAATGCTCAAAGGACTTAATAGAGCTTGTCTAGGCTCTATTTTTAATTTTTGTAGGACCTAGTAGTACCTAGTTAGACTTTATTTTATAATCACTGGGAAGAAAAACCTCATGTAAAGATGAATATTATCATACATGATGTATAAAGATTTGAAAAAAATCATTTAAACTAAAATAATAGTGGTCATACACTACTGTTTATTATCATTCCTTGTAATTGAATTGTTTATAATGATTGTTAATTAATAATTAATTATTTTATCGATGAAAAATTATTGGGTGTTGCTGGGACTCGAACCCGGATCCTTCTGCGTATCAGTTGAAGTTTGTACCACTCTGCCAATTCACGGACTTACTATCCGAGATTATTTATAAGGTTTTTTAATTAAATGTCAGTAGGGCCTAATAAGAGTTAAAAAGGTTCTGGTAAAGTTATTAGAGTACTTAAGAGAATCTAAATAGAGCATATTAGGACCTCGGTTCTCGGAAGATCTTAGAAGAAAAAATGAAAAATTAAAACTATTATTAAAGATTTTTATTATGATATCAGTAGCACCCAAAAGAAATTAGAAAGGTTCTAGTACAATGTAAGAGTACATAAAATTATCTAAATAGAACATGTTAGGACTTCCAGGTTCTGTCTAGATCCTAATTTTTAAAAAAACAAGGACTTGTTAGACCCTAAATAGTACTTGGGGACTTGAAAGTACTTAATGACCTTCTAGTCAGCACTCAATAGGATTTTAGTAGAACTTAAATTTCCACTATAGTATAAATTTCAAGTATTTTTTGTTAACGAAATTTGAAATTATTTATTTAAAAGTCTTATAGTTTAAAATAAATGAATATTATTTTTATTTTTCGTAAGCGCCTCAGCAAATTAATTAATAAACGATTCTAACAATTTAACAATTTACAATTGACGTAAATAAGAACAAATTGAGGCCCCTCTTTTATTCGATTACAGTCATTAGACGACATAAATCCGTCGACTATCAATAAACGCTCCACATATATATTAAGTGAATAAGATACTACACATACCAGCATGAAAATATATATGCACGAATATAACATATAATATATATTTAAAATGAAATATTTTTTAGTATAGAAAAATTTACAATTAATCCTTTTATTTATTTAAGAAATATATATATGTATATATATATTTAACGACAAAAGTTAAAATTAAAATAAAAATATATTTATAAAATAAATGAATAAATTTTAATGACATTTGATTTGTAATTTAACTTTTTAACGAACTCTTTCAATAGTTAATATTGGTGCATATATATGTATGTATATATAAATTTAAATAACAAGAGTTTATTAAAGAAGTTATCGTATCGCTTGAAGGCCTTACTAAATCATCATTTTATGTTTATTTTTTATTTTATACTTTTTTTTTTTTTAAAGACTAAAGTTATTATTTTTTTATATTTATAGTTCTATATAAATTTAAATGTCTTCGATATGTAAAAAGATCAAACAAAAAAATCAATTGATTATCTATATATATATTATATATATTTATTTATTAATTTATTTATTGAATAATTGTTATATTTTTAGAAACCGTTAGTTAAAAATGGCTATAACTCAAAAATTATTGACGCTAGGCTAATATTGATAAGGAACTTTTTTGTAGGGAATTAAATTTGCTACAAATTTTGTTTTAAAGTTTTTTTTGTGGGAGTGATACTTTAGCTGTAAAAATGATTCCAATGTTAATATTGATGGAATTTTAATTTTGGATTTGAATTCGAATCCGAATTCGCGCCATTTTTTAATCTCGAGTTGAAAAATAAATTTTTTCAGAAAAATTTGTTTGTAGAGCGAGTATTCAAAAGAATAAATGATTTAAAAATTTTTAATTAAATATTTTAATTGAAATAAAGTTTAAGTAAATTGTTTATTTAAAGTCATTAAACTTTTATATTTTTTTTTTGAATAAATAAAAAAATATAAAACTTTTGACATCATGTCACAAATCAATCGTATATATAAATATATAATCGTGTTCATTGTTTTCTTTATGACGGTTTTACAATTGCTGTTAAGTGGCCGTGAAATTACATTCATTGTTATTTTTTTTTATTTATTTTTTTATTATTAATTATCAAGTTTTTATTTTTAATTATTTTTTTTTTAAATTTAACTGATACATAAATAAATGAATTAATAAATTTTTTAGTATTTTTTTTTTTTAAATAAAAAAAACGTTTGTTTGGATTATTAAAGTGAAGAGTAAAAAATTAGGTAATAAATTGCTTTATGAATCATATCATTCGTTTAAAATATAAATAGGGGATGTTCTCGGTTCATTTGGCAAATATATAGTGCATGTGTACACAAAGAGTGGAAAAAAAAATGGAATGAGCGGAAAGTATTGAAGGGAAGTTGTGAAAAACTAGTGAATAAGGGCTCAAGTCCCTATTTTACTTTTTTCTATATATATTTTATATATATGTATGTACTATTTTTTCTAGTCACGAGTTTTTGGGGCAGACGGTGAAATTGAGACGTCTCGATTCCAGAATCCCGTAATCTCTGGGCAACAGGTGTTACAGATTTTTTTTTTATGGTTTTTTTTATTAAGTTCTCTAAATTAAATTTTTTACAGAAAAAAAAAAATTTATAGTAAAATTGGAAATCAATTTGTAAATAGACATAAAGACGTGAGTAATTTAAAGGAAAAAGATTGTTATTTAATTTAAAATTTATGTAATTAATAAATTTTAGAAATTAATCATTTGGAAACGTATTCGATAACTGGGCAATTTTTAAATTATCGGTCGAAGGAAATAAACACTTTGCTAATTATATTTAAGTAGATTTCAAAAATAAAATGAATAGTTTAATTAGTCTGGATATTTAATAAATAACAAAATTATTTTATTTTCTCGGATTAGCTCGACAAAGTTCATGAACACGGCCAACAAATTTGCTGGCATCTAAAGTTAATCATAAATCGGTTAATTGGCTACCCCCTTAATATTTGAATATTTATGTTGCAAACAATTTTATGGAGCGTAATCTTAAAGGATCGAAATTAATCATCTTAAATTCTATAAATTAATTATTTAAGAAAGTAATTATGCAGCGGAGGGTTGACGTTTTGCTGATAAAAAATCTTCTTTTAGCTTTTTTTAAAGTTTTTTTAAAAATCTTATTTACAAATCTGCGGATTTTTGAGAAAAATAATAAAATCCTTGTAAACTTTGTGCTTTAAAAGTTAAATAGCTCAAAAACAACAGAAATTTGCATTCAAAAGCTTGAGCTTATCGATTAATTTCTTCGAGCTGTCATTATTATTTTTAAAAATTGTCTATCGTATTTAGTGCGCGTGGAAAAAAATAATAGCAACTTGCTGAAGATATTGAAAGCTAAACAAACAAAATAATAAATAACAAACAAAAGGTATTTGTTGGCTCGACAAATAAATATTTATTTATTTATCATTTAATATTTCATTTATTCGTTAACTTACCAAATTATTATTATTTTTAAAATCACTACAGATCCGCGAAACAATTTATAAGCATCAAAAAAAGTAACTGCGAATTTGAGAAAAAGATTAAAAATGAATATTCAAATCAACACATTGTCACCAGAATTAATACCTTATTAAAATTATTTTTTTATCAATCCTCACATCTAGATAATTAACCAATTCAAATTTTTTAAACTTGTCTCAATAAATAGACAGTATGTCATCAAGTAATTATTATTCGTACATCTGTACTTATTAATCCTAACATAAATAAAATAAAATAATCTCCGAATTTCAATTTCCAAATTATTTTCTTTCGGTAAAAATCGTTCTTTTCATTTTCTCAATATCAAAAGTAATTAATCTCAGCCTCCAGAACCGAGAGCTCATACTTCATATATTTATTTATCCACATACAGCTTTACATGTATGTATAAAAAATTAAGTGAAAATTTTTTTTATCAAAAATTCTTTTGTAAAAAAAATCCAAATTAATTTTTTTTCTATCAAATAAAAAATAATAATTTATATTACATTAAAATATGACAAATAAGTATCTCAACGGTTATTGGTTAACCATCTTTCACCCCTAAAAATATCAAAAGGATATTTTATTCGAAAAACCAAAAAAAACGGTTACAAAAGGTAAAAAGATAGAAACTGGGGTGCGAGAGTTATTTAACCATCGATATTATGAACGATAAAACCAACACTTTTTTACTAAACCTCGCATCTTCATATCGCGACCCGGTTAACAAATCCCAGGGGGTCTAAATAAAATCCACTCCCTAACAACCTCTATAACATTTAACATTTACACAAAATTCCGTCTTTTTTTCTTATTTTTTTTTCACTGTTATGTGTACTCCCTTTAACCAAACCAGTGCAGGTATAAGAGATACGTATTACACAATACGAGGTGCAAAACTCCCATGAGAACGCATGAGGTAAAAAAAAAATAAGGAAAAAAGTTGGTGATGCCTCTTCTGGCTACCTGCATCATTTTTTTACCCTTCAAAATATAAAATACTGGAATACAATAAAAAAATCACGTGGAAGTAAACTTATACCGCCTGAGGACTAAGGACTTGGGGTTATAAGGATAAAAAATAAAGAATAAAAAAAATAATAATGAAAATGAAAATAAAAGTAAAGGGTAAGCCGAAGGATCTTCGATGTAGAAATAGGGAATCCTCTGACCCCCAGTAGTTGATATCTTTTAAAAAGATCGGTGACATTTTAGAAAAATTACGTAACCCCTTAGAGCTTATAGATTTTTTAAATATAGAAATGTTTCAAAAATATATCGATATGAGGTTTAAGAGTTTCTCATGGATGTTATTTAAATCAATCATAAATATGACATTTTAAAAATTTTTTTTTTTTTGTAAAAAAATTTTATTTTAGTTTTTTTAAATATTTGAATTTTCAAAAAAAACTGTGATTAGAATTGGAATTTTTTCTTTTTATAAAATTTTGAACCGAGCGCGAGAATATCAAATTTATAAATATATATGTATACATATTATCAAAAAAAATTTTGAAAACAGGATTGTCGCTAATTTTTTTTTATTTTTATTGTTATCTGCATAAAAATAATTACTTTAAATTTTGAGCTCAATGTTGTCGTTCCTATTCGCACACAGAAAAAAAAAATGATTTTTTAGCGCGAGAAAAATTTAGCACTATGAATTGAAGACAAAATTTCTAATGGTACTGAAGTTAGCCGACGTCTAATAATTTTTGAATTTTTTTAAAAACGATAAATTAGAAAAAATATATAATTCAAAAAATTGCACCTACAGTTTTTTAAATTTTCTACATGTGCATATTTTTTTTTTTTTTTTTTGTAATTGATTTATTGAAAAAAAATCCGAAAATTGTGAATTGTCTACTAACGTCAAAATTAAATTTTCTTAGGACTAGATAAAATTTTTTGACAGAATTTTTTCTCGTCCCAAAAAAATTTTCGTTTTCAATTTTTGATGCAAAAATTTTTTGCGCCAAAAAATCCTTTTTTTATTTAGGGATGATTTTTTTAATTTTGACATAAATTTTTTTTTTTTTAATGCTCATATTTTTTTTTTTTAAATTTCCCACTTAAACCATAAATTTTACAAAGTAAAAATCAATTAAAAAAAAAATACTCAAGCAATTTTAAAATTATGTGACGATCCTTAAAAGTGACGGTTAAAAAGACTTTATATATATAAAAGTTATAATAAAATTCTTCTTCCGGTTTCACATTTCCACATTTTAGAGGATCGACTCTTGAAATTCGAGCGATTATTTTTCCGTTGTCACTCGAGAACCGGTTTATTTTTTTTTAACATTTTATTTTATTATTATTTTTTTTTTTTCTTAACACCTCTTATTTTTTATACTTTTTACCAACAGAATCGTACTCTGCCTTCCATCTCTTTATATATATACACATATATATGAACTACATTGAAAGTCACACGAATAGTGAGTAAAAAAAACTAAGAGATTAATCTAGCTCACAATCATAGATAATCAGTCACGTTATTTATTTATTTTTTTTATTTTCTTAATATTTTTTATTTATTTTCTATGTATTTGTAATTCAAATTTAAAAATCTATTGAAAGCCTGAAAGACGTAAGGTCATTAGTTTGATTTTTATTTTTTGTTTGATGGATTATGAAATACATAAATTAGAAAATCAAACTTTCACTTACAAAAAAGAAAAAAAAATCAATTCTATTTCTATTTGAGAATTTTTAAATAAATTTATGTGCGATTTAAAAATTAATGGAGAATACGCAGAATTAGTTTAGAAAATAAATATATTTAAGAAAACATAAATAAATAAAAAAAGGGTTAAATAAATAAAAATGACATGTTAAATTTCTCAAATAACGATCAGGGGTCCGGAGAAATATTTCGAAACGCGAGAAACACAGACCTCATGCTGCGCATATGCACAGAATTGCATCCTTTAACTCTATATACCCTTTTTGCTTATAAAGAGAATGCTATACTAGTCCTATGTTGTCCTTTAGGACATTTAAAAAGAATATATTTGTTGCACGGACCAGACGATCGTACACGATCTTTTAAGACGTAGACATTTACAATTATTATTATTATTATTATTTTTTATTTTTTTTTTATTATTTTACACGATTATTCTACTCACTTATTTTATGTGTTCATTCTTTCTACATTTGAATAACCCGATGACAAAATTAATTTTGCTGAGATTTATCTATTTTTGTTGTAACAAATAAGAAATTTTGATTAATCGAAATTTATGTGCAATGAAAAATATTATTGCTGGGATGGTTATTAAAATTTTTCAGTTTTGTAGCGAGCGAAATGATTGATATATTTTTTAAATACTAATAATGTGAATGAAAATATGAAAACAATGATAATTAGAGCGCGATATTGAGAAAGACAAAAATCAAAAATATTTTTCAGGTTAAATTTTTTTTTAACCCAAACCTGCGTTATTTAGAAAAATTAAAAAAATAATAACAAATAATTGTTAATTTAAAGACTTATGTTATATAATTAAATATGAAACATTATTCCAATGGAATCTTAGTGTTGATCTTTCCTTTGACGCAATAATGTCTCTAACTCTCAAGTCCAGGCAAATGGCAAAAAGACACTTAACTTTAAATAACAATCGTATTTAATTAAATATTATTTTTTTATTTAAATATATTTTATTATCAAGTCATTGAGCTTTTTAATATCAATAGCAAATGAAAAATTTATAAAAAACAACGAATTTATAGCTTACAGGCAAATTGCGACAATTACAGACCCGCAGTGATCTTGACATCCACTAGGTGATAAATTGTTGATTAATAAAAAACAAAGTGACGGAAAATTTACACTGTCTTTAACTTTAATATTTAATATTTAACGTCGATCACAGCGACACTCTTTTCCGTTTAATAATTACGAAAATATTACAATTTTAAAATGGCAAGTGCCAAAAGTTTAAAACTCGCGACGAAAGTTTAAACATAAATTATTTTTTCATCAGTTAATTTACTTCATTCATGACTTTTTTTTATAAAAGTGTCATACTTTAGCTTTGATAATATCCAGTGGAAAAAAAGTAACTACTGAAAAAAAAAATTAAATGTTCAGTGAGCGATCCTGAAAATCTGTCGAATTACATCTCAGGCCTCTAATAATTTTTTCTTAAAAATTATCCAAATTGATGGATTCAAAACTTGCGATCCCATAGAAAGTATCAATTGCCAGACATTCTTTTACCAACACAGCTTTTAGTTCGACCCTTACCCAACTAATGAACCAAATCTTTAAAATTATCTCATAAACAACATGTTTAATCGATTTAAAAGTTAAATGAACTCTTTCTCAACAAACTCCTCAATCACCGTTCCAATAATTCAAATAATTAACTCCAGTAATAAGATAATCATCCATAAATTCGCACACTTTATATCTACGACCATATGAAATTTGAAAAATAACTCCTTAGACTCTAAAATATATAAAAATAGATAAGACTATTCTATAAAAAAAAGGTAAAAAAACCCCAGTCAATTCGTAAATTTTTACGAGATACTTAAACCTTTAAACGGGTCACACGGGTGCCAGTCGTCTGTCCGGGGTCAGATTTCAAATTTGCAGGGAAATCGGTTAACCCCGTGATGTCGACCCGATTTTTCTCAGGGATTAAATCGAGCATGAGTCTCATCTCTCTTTAGTTCTCATTCCCCATACGTATTTTTTTTTCCTAAAATATATATATATATATATATATATTGTATATCTGCACTTACTTTACTACTCACTTACCCCACCCAGATAAACATTAAAACTTAAATTCCTGTACTAGACTAGCGTAACTTCTTCTCCTTTTCAATATACACACATTACTCAAGTATATTTTGCAGTGCAAGTAGATATATATATATATATATATATATTCCCCGCCGGTCGGTTCTACCTGCACGCGTACCGTTCATAGTCCCCTCAAGGGGTGACGAAATGTGACGTACGGAAAAAAAAATTCATCCAAACTGAGAGATTGAAGAAATCCGCGGTATAAAAAAAAAAATATGAAGGATTACCAGAAGTGGAGAGAAAAAAAAATAAAAACTGCAAGTAAAAACGTTTTTTTTTGTTCGCATTCATCAGAGGGTTGGAATGGGGTAAAAGTGAGTTAATAGTCGGTAAAACGGTATTCACCTTATGACCTTAGGGTTCACAATTTTTATTTTATTTCGAGCTATGAGATAAAAACTGAACTAACTCGGCTGTTTTTTATCCTTTTTTTTAATTATTTGAGTCACATGTGGACTTAAATTTAAATAGATCGTAAACTAACCAGTTTAGGGAAAAATGTAATGAGACCTTTTTTGTAGGAAATTTAATTAGCTACAAATTTGTATTGATACATTTTCGTCGTATCTCTTATAGTTTAAATGTAAATTTGAGTTGAAGTATTTAAAATATGAAATATGGTAAAAACGAGGGTCATAATTTTTTTTAAACTTTAAATTGATATTCTGGCGAAAATATCAAAGATATGATAAATATGATAAGGGACAATTTTGTAGGCAATTGAATTTTGTACAAAAAAGGTGTGAATAATTTTTAATGTTAAGTTGATAGTTGATGAGATATTTTGATTTAAAGAAAATAAATTTTGGTGGGAAAAAAAAAATATGATGAATTTTTTTTTCTTTTTGATAAAGGGGTAAAATAAATATTTTTATTGAAAATTAATTTTCGGAGATGAAAAATAATGAATTAATAGTTGGCTAAAAAAATAAATGGTTGCAAAATAAAAAAATCAGAGACGTCAATTCGGACAAAAAATATCTTGAAAAGGATACTTTGAATTTTTATCAAGATGTAAAAATGACAGGATCATTTTTAAAGATTCTATTTGTAGATTATAATTTTGTTCAACAAATTCATATTGTTAAGAAAAGAAAAAAAATTTTTCAACTTTTTTCATCAATTTATTTTCAAACAAAGCTCGAAAAAAAAAAAGCAAAATAAAAAGAGAAGAAATTATTAATAATTTTTCACGTACCGAAAAAGGCAACGAGAGATGATGAATTGAAAGATAGAAAATAAAATAAATAATAATATAAAAAATAAAAAGAAGGAAATAAGAATAAAGGAGGAATAAAAGAAAGGGTAGAAGGAAAAAAGGATATAACGGCTGAGAATCTAAAGTTCACAACTGCCGCGCTCATTTTTTCTCGTGAGGCCCAAACCTGAAAACCCTTTTATTCTTTATCCCTTCTTCATTTCTTTATATATATATAAATATATATGTATTATGTACATAAACCATATATACACATATATGCGTATATATAGATATATGAACTAAACTCCCACCCCCGGAGGCTAAGATTAATTATCTTTCATATTCAAAAAATGAAACGAACGATTTTTACCCAAACAAAAGAATTTTTAAATTAAAACGCGGCTATAATTCATTTTATTTTACTCATGTTACGGTTAATAAGTACAGATGTACGAATAATAATTACTTGATGACATACTGTCTATTTATTGAGACGAGTTTGATAAATTTGAATTGGTTAATTATCTAGATGTGAGGATTGATGAAAAAATAATTTTAATAAGGTATTAATTCTGGTGACGATGTGGTTCTTTAAATATTCGTTTTCAATCTTTTTCTTAAATTCGCGGTTACTTTTTTTGATGCTTATAAATTGTTTCGCGGATTTGTATATTGATTTTAAAAATAATAATAATTTGGTAAGTTAACGAATAAATAAAATATTAAATGGTAAATAAATAAATGTTTATTTGTCGAGCCAACAAATACCTTTTGTTTGTTATTTATTACTTTATTTGTTTAGCTTTCAATATCTTCAGCAAGTTGCTAATATTTTTTTCCACGTGCACTAAATACGATAGACAATTTTTAAAAATAATAATGACAGCTCGAAGAAATTAATCGATAAGCTCAAGCTTTTGAATGCAAATTTCTGTTGTTTTTGAGCTATTTAACTTTTAAAGCACAAAGTTTACAAGGATTTTATTATTTTTCTCAAAAATCCGCAGATTTGTAAATAAGATTTTTAAAAAAACTTTAAAAAAAGCTAAAAGAAGATTTTTTATCGGCAAAACGTCAAGCCTCCGCTGCATAATTAATTTCTTAAATAATTAATTTATAGAATTTAAGATGATTAATTTCGATCCTTTAACTTTACGCTCCATAAAATTGTTTGCAACATAAATATTTAAATATTAAGGGGGTGGCCAATTAACCGATTTATGATTAACTTTAGATGCCAGCAAATTTGTTGGCCGTGTTCATGAACTTCGTCGAGCTAATCCGAGAAAATAAAATAATTTTGTTATTTATTAAATATCCAGACTAATTAAACTATTCATTTTATTTTCGAAATCAACTTAAATATAATTAACAAAGTTTTTATTTACTCCGACCGATAATTTAAAAGTTGCCCAGTTATTAAACACTGGCGATTATTTTTGCTGGTGTTCAAACGTTATTATAAACTGGACTGTTTAGTTCTGTCCTAAACTTCTTTGGCTTCTAAGATTGTTGATAATATTTAATAATTATTTATTTAGTCGTGTAATTAATAAATAATGTCAGCTCATATCAACAGACATATATGTATAAAAAAATATAATTGTCATAAGTAAATAAATAAAATACGTGAATATAGATAAATATATTTGTCTGTCCAACCACTGGGACAGTCTCATTATACAGACCCGTCTTTTCAAATTCTCAAATATGAAATGGGCGGTCTATGAACCGATTTCTGATCAACATTAAATGCCATAAAATTTGCGTAGAATATAAAATTCTATGTTATCTAATCTACAAAGCGATTACTTCGCACATCATATAATTCAATTTATCAGTTTAATAAATTAATAATTGACTTACAGCTTTTTTTTCAAATAGTTCATTCTGATAAGCACGTTCTTCACAAAACGACGATAGGAAACGCGGTTGCGTACAAATTTCTCTAATAACTAACTTTACATATATATATATATATATACTAAAAATAATATACCTATTTTTTATTTTTATATTCTCATACCCCAAATATTTCTAAAAATTTCTCTATTACCCAAAAATAATTAAAATTCCTAACAAATTTATTCAAAAAATAAAAAAACCAAAACCCAAATAAATATTTATTCACTCAATCACTCGGGTGTTGATGACCATAAGAAATGAGTACATCTGCACTATAAAATCATCCATAAACCAGTTTATCCATATTTTTATTTTTATATCTTTCCTTTCCCTCAAAAAAAAAAAAAAAAAAAAAACTACACTTAATGAACCTGGACTAGTTTCTCCCTTTAATTTTCCACGGAGCTCAGATTAATTGATTACGTCCACACATTACCTACACACCTACTACGTACCCAGCATTTAATGTCCCATACCACAATTTATTTTTATTTTTCCTATTAATTGTCATATATAAAATATGTAATTTACAAAAAAAAAAAAAAAATTCAAACCACCCACAACTTTTATATTTAAATTTAAATAATTCATAAAATTGAAAAATAAAAAAAAAAAAAAACAAAATGAAATTTAGTTTTTTCGACAGACAAGACACGGGCGTGACGAGTTTACTTCGTCTTGTTGTTCTATCAGTACTTATGATCATATGGACAGGATATGCGAAAGGTATTAAAGGAGATCCCTTTATATATTTATATATACATATATACATATATATGTAAAATAAGAGAAAGAAGAGTAAAAAAGTATAAAAGAGTTTAGTTTGAGGTTGTGGCTATATATATATATATATATATATATATATATATATATATATATATATATATATATATATATATATATATATATAAGTATTAAAGACGAGGCTAATTTTAATATTCAAATTCCATGAGGCTTAAGAGACTCTGAATTGTGAATAAGAGAGTAAAAGAGGGTAAAAGAGATGAGACAGGAAGGGAGGAGAGGAGAGAAGTAGTCACTCTTTGGTAGAAGTTTACTCTCTTTAATGGATGGTGTGGGTTTGTAAGGCAGTTCCGAGGATGGGGAAAAGAACTGAGTAGAGGTGAAGACGAAGATCGAGAGAATGAGGGGGAGTAGGGGGAGGAGATGCTGGGAATTCTCATCTGAAAAGGGAACAGCATAACCGATTCACGAACTCATAAATTTTAAATTATGGCAAGAAAAAAATGAATTTGCTAAATTTATTTATACGACGGATAAAATTAGTAATATATATATTTATATATATATATGGATATATGGATATATATGTATATGTTTTGGGCGAAATGGGTTGAATTATGGTAAAAGGTAATCCGAAAATATGAGTGTATAATTTAGGATTCGAAAATAATCGGTTATTTCGTATATATTTTTTAAGCCGTTTGTGAAAAAGTGTCAAAGAGATTTAAATTGCTTTGGTGGCTAAGCCGTTGAGTTTAGCGACCAAACATCTAAGAAGTTTTTTTTAGGAAATTTTTTACTCTACAAAAAAGGTCTTATGTGAAATTGTCGTGGGATAAATGAATTTTGAGTTAGAGCTATTTTAAGTTTTATGAGTAATTAAATATTTTGTGAGAGTATACTCTGAGCTTTGGGGGCCTGTAACTTTTTAAATAATTGATTTATGGTAATTTTTAATGAGACACTTTTTGTAGGGAATTAAATTTCCTAAAAGTTTTTACTTAAATATTTTTCTGTAAAGTTCATAGTTTAGGCGCGAGAGGCGTTTGAATATAAATTTTGTTAGAGGTAGAAAATTTTTGAATTTTCCCTTACTCGCGCTTTTTTTTTTTTATATTTTATATAGTGGATTAAATAATGTCCTGTGAAAAAGGGTTGAAAATATATCCTGAGAATTATAAACGAATCGTATTACTGGTTAAAAAAAAAATTTATGAAAAGGGTCGGGAATAAATTATTTTATTCACTTTAAAATATTATTATTATAGTCTAGTGGCGGTGAAATGGGTGAGGGGGCATCATTTGCGTATGTGATGGCAAACGGGTAAAAAAGTCAGAAAAATAAAGTTAGGTAAATTTTATGGGGCCTCGTCTGTTGATTCGCCAATGAAATTTCTGGCCCATTACCCGACGCTGCCGAAACCGAGTCGAATTTCCGGCATTAATTCGACATTATGCGATATTCAAATGGACCCCCCGGTATTTTACGTCTAACGAGCATCACTACAGCCCCTGGGAACGTTCCACCATCTTATCCATATTAATTTTTTAAATAAATTTTCAGCATGAAAAAATTATTCAGTAAATTCTAAATACTTTCTCATCAACACTCAATGTTACTAATAAAGTATTTTTTTTTTGTTTATATATTTTAAAAAAAAAAATATTTAAATTCAGGTATCAAAATTTTTTGAATTTTTATTTTCATTATTTTCCATTTTACTCTACAATAAAATTGTTTTTACAGCTGCTGTATCAGTATGAAATATTTAGTTGGATATTAAAGTAAAGTATAAAAACATTTCAATTTTTTTAATTTTTTGTAGCCAATTTTTCCCCGAATTTGGAATTTTTATTTATGATGGTAACATTGACATTTAATATATTCAGAAAAAAAATTAGAACTAGAAAAAAATAAAATATTGAAATTTTTGTCCCAAAGGTCCATTTTGCCCCATATTAATTTTTTCTAGTAGCTGTCGATATTAATATCAAATACTTGTTCGCTTACTAGAAAAAAAATCGAAATCAGGTAAAAAAAATTAAACTCAATTTTTATAGGGAGGTTCATTTTACCCGATGTTAAAATTTTTCTGTACAGCTGTCACATAAAATATTTGCATGGAAGCGAAATAAAGTACAAAAAATTGAATTTTTTAAATTTGTGAGTGGCGCCAATTTTTTCCAAAATTTTGAATTTTTATATATGACTTAATGACATTGATATCAAATATATTTGGAAAAAAAATCAGAACTAGAAAAAAATAATCCACGCTACTAACATTTTTGTCTCATGGATTGATTTTGTTTCACGTAAAAATATAACGATTTCAAAAATTTAATTATTTTCCATACATTCAAATATTTATAACTTTCAAAACTGGTGAAAAAAATTGATCTGCCCAATCTCAAAACCAACTGACAGAAAATTTTTCTCAAAATAAAAATCAAGTCATCTTCAAAAATTGCGTTCTTGATAAATTTCAAAACTGGACATCTTAATATAAAGTATCAATAATTGATACCCTGTTACAATTAAATCTTTGACCCAATCAACTAAATTTCCAAATTTTTTCATGTCCAAAAAAATGGAATACCCAAAAACACTGTAGTAATTTTGAAAATTTAAGCTTATGTACCTCCAGGTATTCAAAAATTAATAATAAAGAAATAATCAACCCGATCAACAAAATTTCAAAATTTTCTCTTGTCCAAAAAAAATGCAATACCCAAAAACAATGTAGTAATTTTGAAAAATTAAGCCTATATACCTCTAGGTACTCAAAAAATGATAATAGTGGAATAATGAACTTGATCAACAAAATTTCAAAATTTTTTCGTGTCCAAAAAAATTGAGTATCCAAAAATAGTGTAGTAATTTTGAAAAATTGAGCCTATTGACCTGTAGGTATTAAAAAAATAATAATGAAATAATGAAGCACATGTTAATATCCACTGGTTCCAAAAAAATGATGTAAAAAAAAAAAAAATAAACAAGTAACTATTGAAAAGGATAAAGAGAAATCAATGGGAAGCAATCTTTAAAGCTGAAGCTAGGAATTCCTGCTGATGGATTGGTCATCCGTGATTAATTTGACAAGCTGACTTTCTGGTTTTCGGAGATGAGAAGTACATATATATGTATATACATATAAAAATATAAAACTTATATATATAGAAAAGACTGACAAGGCCCCGAAGGCGCCCCTGAGGCCTCGTGTGGGCCTAATGGTTCCCTCTTATACGTCTTTCTCACGTCCGAAACAAAATTTTCGTATCCTTACATATAATACCTTAATAACAAAACAAAATAATTCTCAAGGTTAACTTTTTAAAATTAATCAATCTCCAAAAATATCATTATAGTTCATCGAACTTGGGACTAATGACGATAATTATTATAATTATCGGTTATTGTTATTATTATTTATATTTAAATGATAAATGAACAAGTGGATTTTTGGAAAAATTTAACGAATAAAGTAAACAGTTTTTTATAAAATAATATAATCAATAGACTGAGTGAGAGACATTACCCACGTCCTCTATCCGGTTTAAAAGGATCCCATTGAATTCTAAATTTAAACGAATGTCCGAGTGTCAGCGGGCTGACGGGCTAAATAAACAAGATGCCCTGAAGTAGTCGCTCTGGGTAAGAATTAAAAATAAAGTGAATTTAAAATAAGACCTGATTTTTTTTTTTTTAAATTAAAATTTGCTGCTAAAGAGATCACGAGCAAAGTTAATAAAAAGTAAAGAGTATATAAAATTTTATTAATAGCAATTGCAGAACTGGAATTTCTAGATGATGAACAAGAAATTGGGAAAAAAATTAAGTGGTTAATTGACACGGAAAATAAAGTTTAATTATTTAAAAAAAAAAAGTAACTTGTGGTTTTCTATTGTGGATATTCTGGTAAGTAAAGAGACTCAACTGGTTTTGCAAAGGCTGCAAAAGCTGCTCTATTTAAATTTATCAAGTTTTGCTGCTGCAAGATTTTTTTCGGTTGAAATTAGGGTGAGATTTGGTCTGCAAATTTTTGCTTCTCTGCGAGACTGAGATTTGGGTTTGCTTTTATTTTTAAGGCAAGTGGCTGTGTCTTGAAAAAAAAAAATTGGAGTTTTTTTTTAATTTTCAAAGCGATTTAAAATTTTTCCAATTATGCGCGGGAAAAATTTGAAATTAGGGTATGATTAAGTGAAGAAAAAATGGATTTTGTCTAACGAATATTTTTATGATTTTGAAAAATGGGCAGTAAGTAAATTATTTTTTTGAATTTGAGAATAACTTTTCTGGGTTCTGTAATTATTTATGTAATTTTCAAAACTGAGGTAGAAATTTTTCCACTTTTTCGTGGGAATTGTATGCGGGTTCTTGAGAAAAAAATTATTTAGATCTAACGATATCTGACTAGATCTTTTTAGACTCAAATTTTTTTTTGAGAGAAATTTAAAAGATCAAAAAAAAGTTTAATTGGTTTTTTGTAAATATCTTTCAAAATATTGAGTTATATGAAAAATTGCAAGAATCTTTTTTTGTAGAGCTTTGAATTCTATACAATAAAGGATACTAGTAATTTTTCGCATAAGGTGATATTTATAAAGATATTCACAGAAAACCAATTAAACTTTTTTTTGAGAAATTTAAAAGATCGAAATAAAAAGTGTATTTGGTTTTTTGTAAATATCTTTCAAAATATTGAGTTATACAAAAAATTGCAAGAATCCTTTTTTGTAAAATTTCAAATTCTCTACAAAAGAGGTATCTTATATTTTTTTGAAAAACTGAATACCTATTGAGTTATTTTGAGTTTAAAATTGTCTAGGAAATTTTAGATCATTAGAGCTCAAGAATCAAAAAACAAAATTTTTGAATGACCTAAATTCCGAGTTTTCGAAAAAATCTATGGAGATCTAAAGTGAATAAAAAGGATCTATTGTTTCTCCTCAATTTTTATAGAAACAAAAAAACAACTCAATCCCTTTCATTATTAAGCATAAAAAAAAATAAACGGACGGTTTTAACCAGAGGATGAGGGCGATCAACAGGTAGCACTCATCTCAGCTTTTCCAGCATCAACAGGTGGCTCAAATTTACGATAATTCCTCCTCAGAAAAATAAATAAAACAAAAAAAAATAATTTTCTTGTTTTGTTTGTCATCGAATAAAAAAAATGCAAAACCCATCTCCAGTTTCGCGTCACAAAATAACAATGACAACAAACCAACATCAAAGACACCATCAACAAAGAAGTCTGAGCAACCACTCCCTGCATATAAAACCATTTTAAAACCACAGGTGGCTGCACTCTCGATATCTCCATCTCAAAGTATCCAAAATCCCTATCAATTAATTAATCTCCACACAATAGTGTAAGTCCAAGAATAAAAAGAATACGTAACCTACGAAAAAAAGGTCGGAAAAGAAAAAAGTTAAATAAAAAATGTTGATAAATTTTGAATATGATCGAGGAACTGACTCAGAACCTAAAGGCCGTCTTTAAAAATCTCTTTTTTCTTGATGTTCTTGCCATCAGTTAGCTCTCTTACATTAGCCTTTATCCCGAATGTAAATGATTAATGGGTCCACCGAAAGCTACGACGTTCTCGACAATTTTCTCAGTCATTCTCTTCACTCTTCTTTTACCTTATCCTTATTCTTATTTTTATTATTCTTGTTCTTGCTCTTATACTTTGGTCTTATTAGTATTTCCAAGTCTTTGGTATGTCTACATATCACACATCCATCTAACGTCCACATTCATATATATGTAGATATATATGTATGTATATGAATACTTATTTCAATTTTTATTTTATTTGGTTTGAGCTAATTCCTACGGCTTTGTGGCCAGATGTAAAGGAAGTCCGTGAACGAGAGAACCGTAAGTGAAATCCGATTATGGATTAGAACCGTATGAAAGTGAATTACGTCATTTTATGTTAATAATAATATGGAATATGTTAGATATTATTATTTTTTTATATTTTTATTTTAAATACTAATTTTAAATGTGTTTTGTAATTTTTGTGGGCGTTGATATCATTCGAGAGCTCGTTTGCCTGGAAATTTACTGCGGGATCGATCGCGGAATTGATAATTAGATTTTTAGTTAATTTTCAGATTTGGTTTATCCCTGAAATGAGGGCTCGCCATTTTTATTTTAGAGAAAATGAATCAAGTAATGGGTGTTTGTATAGAGAAAGTAGGCGAATGTATGGATGATTATTTTATTACCGGAGTTGATTATTTGAATTATTGGTGCGGTGATTGAGGAGTTTGTTGAGAAAGAGGTCATTTAATTTTTGAACCGATTGAACACGTTGTTTATGAGATATTTTTAAAGATTTGGTTCATTAGTTGGGTAAGGGTCGAACTAAAAGCTGTGTTGGTAAAAGAATGTCTGGCAATTGATACTTTCTATGGGATCGCAAGTTTTGAATCCATCAATTTGGATAATTTTTAAGAAAAAATTATTAGAGGCCTGAGATGTAATTCGACAGATTTTCAGGATCGCTCACTGAACATTTAATTCTTTTTTTCAGTAGTTACTTTTTTTCTACTGGATATTATTAAAGCTAAAGTACGACACTTTTATAAAAAAAAGTCATAAATAAAGTAAATTGACCGATGAAAAAATAATTTATGTTTAAACTTTCGTCGCGAGTTTTAAACTTTTAGCACTTGCCATTTTAAAATTGTAATATTTTCGTAATTATTAAACGGAAAAGAGTGTCGCTGTGATCGACGTTAAATATTAAATATTAAAGTTAAAGACAGTGTAAATTTTCCGTCACTTTGTTTTTTATTTATCAACAATTTATCACCTAGTGGATGTCAAGATCACTGCGGGTCTGTAATTGTCACAATTTGCCTGTAAGCTATAAATTCGTTGTTTTTTATAAATTTTTCATTTGCTATTGATATTAAAAAGCTCAATGACTTGATGATAAAATATATTTAAATAAAAAAATAATATTTAATTAAATACGATTGTTATTTAACGTTAAGTGTCTTTTTGCCATTCGCCTGGACTTTAGAGTTAGAGACATTATTGCGTCAAAGGAAAGATCAACACTAAGATTCCATTGGAATAATGTTTCATATTTAATTATATAACATAAATCTTCAAATAAACAATTATTTGTAATTATTTTTTTAATTTTTCTAAATAACACAGGTTCGGATTAAAAAAATTTAACCTGAAAAATATTTTTGATTTTTGTCTTTTCAATATCGCGCTCTAATTATCATTGTTTTCATATTTTCTTTCACTTTATTAGTATTTCAAAAATATATCAATCATTTCGCTCGGTACAAAACTAAAAAATTTTAATAACTACCCCAGCAATAATATTTTCCATCGAACATAAATTTTGATTAATCAAAAGCAAAAAAAAAAATAAAAAATCTTACCGTGGGCAGAATTTTGAATAGGACTCGATCTTTCAGACAAACTTTGGCTAATAGTACGTAACTGCAACTGCTGACCAGTATGTGGATTAAGAAACGTAGGCGGCAGTTGTCTGCTGACAGTTTTAGCAAGTTCACCACCTGCTAGACCATAACTCGCCAGTAGTTCTTGCATCATTGACTCAGCATACTCTGGGATGCCTTCAATCGGTTTTCGTTCCACCTCAGACTCAAGACCCTCAGCTGGATCATCATCGAACGGCGTGTCCTGGTCGTCAAGCCGGCTCGATTCAACAGCATCGCTCTTGTCCGACTCGGACATGGGACTGCGTGCCTATAAAACGAATCAAAAAACAACCAAAGCTTGAGTTTTCTGCCCAGTGGTCACTCAATCCAACATCTAAAATCTTCAGGTTACGAACTTACCTCCCCCGAAGGTGAGTAGAGTTTCTGGGATCTGAGGTGTTCTAAAATACACTTATGTCTTATCGAATCAGTGCTTTCGTCGTCTTCATCAGAAGATGGCGGTCTCGTGGCAACAGACAAATCCATTGGACTAGTTTCATTATTATTGAGCCGTTTCGCCGGCCTCTGTTGTAATTGCATCTGTAATTGCTCATCGCTGCTCAATGAACGCAATGTTTTCCTTTCGTACTCAACAATGTCATTACAACTATTTGTTTCCTCCATAACCTCGCCGTCGTCTTCGACTTCTTGCTCAGACTCATCGTCGGACACTTCGGCCATTCGACTACTTATTGGCTTAAAATTTTTTCTTTTATTACGCGGTTTCTGGGCACTCAGCTGATTACGCACACTTGGTGGCCCATCATACTGCGAGTCTCCGCTGTCTTGGTCTGCGCTCGAAGTGCCCCGACGGGACGTCGCGTAATTGTATACCGAGTCGGAGAGCATCTCCGCTATTAAAACAATTATTTTTATTAATTTCACTTCAAATCAATAATTACTGTCAAATATCATTCAAGTTCCCTCCCCCCCTTGCTTTCCTTTCACGCGCGCATCTGTACTGTGCAGGTGACCGTAACGGGGGGAGGTCTGTTACGTTTTCTTCTTGAACGAAATTTGACAACTTCTTGTGTAAAAAAATTTTGTTCGAAAAATTTCAGCAGTGAAATTACTAATTGGAGAAAATTTTGAACTTAAATTGAATATTTTTGGGACTTAAAAAAAATTTTCAACTGAACAGTTTCTAGTGACGTTTTGTCGGAATTTATGGAAAATTTTTCTGGTTTGCAAAACAAAAAATAAAAATGATTTTGAAATCAATTGCGAATATTTTTTGACGTTTATCAAAATTATTCAAAAACGAGGTAAAGAAATTGAAATTTGTCTACTAGAATTTTTAAAATTTCAAAAATGATCAACTCATAGTTCAAAATTGTCGCAAATTTACACTCGTACTTACGAATCTTTTTGGAACGAATTTTTTTTTTATACGGAATATTGCTAAAAAAAAGTGGTAATTTTTTTATTACTTACTGGGGCCATAAGGACTCGTTACTGCTGACATCGCGGTTTTCACGGTGTCCTGAAACAGAATAACGTTTGAATTAATAATAGATATTTATAAAAATAATTGTACGTGCATATATATATAAATATTTAAAGACAATTCCGTATGAGTGAAATCATCAAATAGTGGATTGTGGATGATTTGTCAGTATTAATACTCGAGACAATGAAATAAGAGATAGCAGAATATATAAAATCGCACACAGGTGTGTCAGTAATTGCGGAATGTCATTTAATACCGTTGGTTTATTTAAAATAACTTATTGTTTTATAGATTAGTTTATATGTATAATTAAAAAAAATAAAAATTTAATAAATAGTTGAGGTGTTATCGTTAAATTAACTGCAAATTGACGAGATTTTAAATGAAATAAAAATATAACAAAGGATTTTATTCGTGAAATGGCGATAACAAGCTTGACAATTTCAAAGTTATTGAAATGCTTTTCCCCACCTTTAGTTTTGTATTAACGACTTGGCTTAAATTACTCTCACGTTGTAATTCTTTTAATGTATTGGTCTACGGTATGATATGTGTGCATGTGTTGATGTGTGTTGTATGATATATAGGAAACATGTAATAGTATTGGTCTGTTTCTCAGTTCATCTGATGCTGGTAAGACTAGTCTAAATGTGCAAACGTTTAGCTTTCAACTCAGTGTTGTGCGGACTTATACACACCAAAGGGATAATTAACATCTGTTACGGCACCTACGGCCACAGGCGACGCCCTGATACATATAAATATATATATGTACACGATAACTGAGAGAACTCTGCACCCAACACAGTTTATGTGCTGCTGTGAAAAGGATTATGGGGCGGAGATAGTTTGTTGATTATTTTTTTATTTTTTAACTTTGATTTTTATATTCACGGTAAATTTGCCACATGAGATTTTAGATATTTTTTTTAGATGTTATGCGATGGAGTTTCATGTTTTTTTTATTACTGTATACGAAATTAAGAGATTACAAGATTTTTATCGGAGGAATCAGTTTTTAAGATGTTGCATTTTTGGTTAACTTTATTGGTATTTTAATCTTGTAAGAGATTTTTTATGTAAATATTTCAGTAGAATGCTTTTTTTTGAAGATGTGTATAAGAAATTTAATTATTGGAAAGTTTAGAATAAGAAATAACGAAATTTTGATCTGCATCATTTTTAACATTTTTGGTGCTAAACTATAATTGGAAATTCTGAACTCAGGAATTTATTTTAAACTTTTTATAGACATGTATGGAGAAAATATGTTCTACTGATGATACCTCAATCATATTTTACAAGAAAAAAATTTTTTCAGAGTTTAAAACTGAAAATAACAAAATTTTGATCTGCATCATTTTTAAAATTTTTGGTGCTAAACTAGACTAAAAAATTCCAAGTTCAGGCATTTATTTTAGACTTTTTGCACATATGTATGAAAAAAGCATGTCTTTCTTATGTCGCTTCGATTATATTTTGCAAGAAAAAAATTTATTTCAGTTTTAAAAACTGAAAATAACGAAATTTTGACCTGCATCATTTTTGACATTTTTGGTGCTAAAGTATACTTACAAATTCCAAGTTCAGACATTTATTTTAGACTTTTTGCACATATGCATGAAAAGAATTTGTTCTACTCATGATGCCTCGATCATATTTTACAAGAAAAAAATTGATTTCAAAGTCTAATACTGAAAATGACGAAATTTTGATCTGCATAATTTTTAACAATTTCGATGCTACTATAGACATACAAATTCCGATCTCAGAAATTTATTTTAGACTTTTTGCACATATGTATGTTTTACTAATGATCTCGCCATCATATGTTACCAAAAAAAAAAAAAAAATTATTTCAGCTTAAAAGCGAAAATAACGAAATTTTGATCTGCATAATTTTAAACATTTTTTATGCTCAAGTAAATTTGAAATGACTTTAACCTTTCACTTTACATTTCTATGCAAAATATATGAAACAACTATGTAGTAATGCTGTCTCAATAATGTTTAACAATAAAAACTCAATAATACAAGAATTTAAATCCTCAAAGCCGAATTTCCTGAGTTAAATTAAAATTCAAACTTGTACTTTGAAAAAAATAAAAACTAGCCATTATATTCAAATCTACTGGCTGCAAAAGAATCAATAAAAGGGAGGTCTCTCGGCAGAATTCAATATACAAGTTGCAACAGAAGAAAAAAAAAACTAAATACAAACTCGGTGATTCGAGAAAATCCACACAAACACGTTTACATACACTCACAACGGATAATTAACATCTGTTACAATACCAGCTCACGTTTTGTGGGCTGATCCATTTTTACCCCACCAGTATTACCCACGTTACAGGGGCGGACCTTGAATATATTAACGTCCTAATGTAGTCCACATACATGCTCCTGTACGTAACATCTTTTAAATATAAAACACAATTGAAAAAATATATAAATATATACTAAGACCTACATCAATCCACCGCGAACCTCTTCCACCTTTAGCTCGAATTTAACCAACTCACGTCTACGAATTCGAACAATTCCATTTCCGTCGATAGACAAAAGTTCAAAAAACGAACAGAATTTTCCGAAATTCGTGACCTAAATACTTGAGCTCAAAATTTTTCTTTTGCATTCTACTCAGATATTTTCAGCTGTCTATTCTAAAATTGCGTACTTTTAGCTTACTTTCATTTCTTTTTAGATCAAACGATTTAATTCTTACTCTTAACAAAAGTTTTATACGTACACGGAGAAAACGAGTCTCAAAAATTTATTAATATTATATATATTTTAGTAAAAAATTATAATGCGAATCAATAAATGCCTCACTTTCATTATTTATTACCAAATTTATAGTAAAGATCATAAGATGCCCATTTATAATACATATTTATTTGAAAAATTTTTATATTATTACTTTTATCACTATTTTTTTCGTATTATTTTTTGATAGGATATAAATTTATATTAAGAATATGTTAAATTGATGAATAATGATTCATGATTCATTGATCGTGTATTTTTATTTAGAGAACTTTTCAATAGAATTTATATATTAGAGCTCCTTCATGAAAAATGAATCATATATGCCCATATATGGAGCACACATGATAATTGGTCATATATGTTTCATATATGATTTGTATATGCTTTATACAAGATTTATATATGCTTTATAAATACATCATATATAAAGAATATGTGGACATATATAGTCTATATATGCTACATATATGAATCATAGATTTTCTGTATATGGATCATATATTTTCCACACATGACTCATATACGGATCATATACTTTCCATACATGATTCATATACGGATCACATATACTGCATATGATTCATATATGCTTCATATATGAATTATACATGTTCCATACATAATTCACATACGGATTATGTATGCTACATATGTGAAACATATATTTTCCATGTATGATCTATATTATTAATATGTGCTGCACCTATAAATCATATACGGATCACATACTTTCCATATATGATTCATATACGGATCACATATGCTACATATGATTCATATATGAATTATACATGTTCCATACATGATTCACATACGGATTATGTATGCTATATATGTGAATCACATATTTTCCATATATGATCCATATTATTAATATGTGCTGCACCTATAAATCATATATATTTCATATAAGGATCATATACTTTCCATACCTGATTCATATACGGATCATAAATGTTACATATAATTAATTTATGCTACACATATGAATAATATATGATTCATATATGGAGCATATATGCTATATATATGATTTACATGTTTCAGATATGGACGATATGTGTTCTATATATAAGCACATATGTAACATCGAGTATATTTTGTACATATACCAATATAAATATTACAGCATATATGTCAACATATATGTGAACATATACGTAAAACTTATCAAACATATTAATTTTTGCGCGCATATATATGTAACATAATTTTGACATATATATTTTTCTATACGAAAATAGTAAAATTTACTGATGCAGCTTATATTTTTGTTGCATGCTCACGTAATAAATATGATATAATTTTATAAATACAGTTTTAACTTTATAATATAAATTTAATAATTTTAACCCATATTTTTTTAGTGAAATTTCGTAGCTATTTTTTACGTGAAATTAACATTTGTTGAGCGATAATTAATCGGCTTGAAATGTAGAAAAAATATACATGTCATTTTTTTAAAAATATGAATAATGTGGGATCGGTTTATAAGAGAATGGTTTAGTTTGTATATAAAAGCACTCGACATTTCTGAACGCTGATGCCAATGCCAGCAATAGAGAGTAAGTGGGAAACAAAAAATAATAATATAAAAGCTAAAGTAACTTTGCTTTAATAGAATTACGATGGCGCAGATTTAATTCGTCAAACACTTGAATGTAATGTTGCCACTCATCCACATCTTTAAAATTTATATTTTTTTATATTTTTATTTTATTCTTTGGATCATATGTTAAATGTATGGATGGTAAAGTATTTAATTCTTATGAAAAACTGATCAAGGTCTGGTTTCTAGAGTGCCTGAGATTATTTAAATTTGATGCTTTAAATATATGTTTTATTAAAATATATATGTATGTTTCGTGTGTATGTGTGGGGATTTTTTAGTGTATGGGTAAATATATGGATCCCTTTTTAGTGTGCTAATATATAAACGGTACTTGGAATCAGCGATTTAGATAAATCGGGCACTTGGACACTTGAGAAATAAAACTTTTGAGAAGTTACAGAATATATATATGAATGAGTGTGCATTTTATTATAGAATTCAATTGGAAATTCTTAAAAGTTTTCATGTTTTTTTAGATCCTTATACTTTTTTTATTTTTTTTGGGTAAGCGGGTTCTGAGAAATTTGATTTTACTCAGCATCATAAATAGCGACTTATTTATTTTGAATTTTTTTGAAATTTCAAAAATTTTGTGATTACTGATTCTGAGAAAATGAAATTTTTGAAAATTTTTTGAGCAAAAAAATATGACTAATATTCTTAAGAATTTTATTATTTAAGTTCTTCTTTTAGCCAGATATTGACTGAATATTTTTGAACAAATTTTGATAAAAAAATACAAATTTTAAATGATTCGGAAATTTTATGCTTTTTTATCAATTTTGATTATAAATTTGAGATCTACAAAAAAATTTTTTCGATTCCTCAAAAAATGATGTCAAAATTCAACGATTTAGAAATTCAAATTTTTGAAATTAAAAAAAATTTGTTATCAAATTTTCTTTTCAAATTTGAGCTCAAAATTTATCGATACATAAAATAAAAAATTTTTTGTCTTAAAAAAAGAAATCTTTTTTTTTCAAATTTGAATCAAGAAAATTTGAAATTTGTTATAATTGAAATGATACTGAAAAACATCATCGCTAAAAATTTTTAATTCTTATTCTCATAAGATTTCAGTTAAAATTAAAAATTTTAGTAAATAAAAAAAAAACTCGATTTTCGAATTCAATTTAAATTTGAATTTTGAAAATATTCAAGTCAATTTTTTTATTGATTATCGATTTTATATAAATTAAAAAAAAAAGTATTTTTGAATTAAAAAATGCATAACATAAATTTCTATAATAATTATAACTAAAAATTATTAATAATTTTTTGGAGTCTCAAAAAAAAAAAAAATTGTATACGAGAATAATTGATGTTATGACTACGAAACTTTGAATAAATTCAAATAAAGTGTATAATAAATATAAAAATAAAAAACTTTTGATTACTTCCAAGAAATATTTGAATATAAACACATATTGTGTTAATAAGGATCTTAAATTACAATCAAAACTCTTTTACCAGAAATAAATGATAAAGAGTACAAATAAAAAGGCAGAGAGAAAAAAAAAAGTTAATGAAATGAAATTATATAAATTGTAAAGAATGAATAAAAAAAATTGCTTATTAGATATGGTGTGAAATACGAGTGGTTAAGATTAAAGAATGGAAAACATTGAATTCTCGGAACAGGTTAAAGTCATAATATTAGCATGTAATTTCTAGCAATACAAGAGTAACCAACACCTATATTGTGAATTATAACTTAAATTGGAGTGATTTTGATTACTTGTATGCTACCGACCCATGCAACTTTAAGATATAGATAACAAATTACTGATCAGATAAAATATTTCATGGTTTCAATAAAAATTTGATAATTAATGTCAATAATTATTAGATAGATTTTTTATATTCTTATAGAAATCTAGATATATAAGGCGTTATCATGAAATTTTTATGATATTTAGCTGTAATATATTATTTTGAGTAAGTTTCAAAAATTAATTGGTTCAAAAGTAGACGGAGAGAATTTAATAGTAAAAGTTATCATGTAGTTACATTAAAATTTTAAAACTGAATTCGATAGTAGAGAATATCATTTAAATTATTGGATAAAAAAATCTGAATTGTAGTATCTACTGACTACACGGCAAAATCTACAATTATTGATGATAATCAGAAATTATAACTTTTATTATCTTAACTAATTATAACTGTTATCAACATCGTAATTCTTAATAACCTGATGGCAATAGTTACCATCGGCCCAAATAATAATTACTATCTAAACTAATAAAGAATTTAAATATCGGCGTTACAGTCTGAAGCTTGTCTACATGTAATTTTCTCTTTGTTTAACTGTGGATGTGATGAATTTCACTTAATACTTGGATGACTGCTATTTTTATGATCATACCCAATCATTTAAAGTTATCAATAACAGCTCCAATATTTGGAAAGTTTTATTATATTCGGACTTGAACGATTGTATTGTTACTTATTTTAATTATTTAAAGGACAAAATGGACATGGCTAAAATATGGATATAAATAAAGGATTTAAATTTATATAAATTTATCCTGATTTTAGTTTAAGAATTTTTCCAACCTTGAATGGTAACAGTTACCATCTTCGATTGTAACAATTATAATCTTTAATAGTTACAATTAGCATCTTCGATAGTAATCGTCACCACCATCGATTGTTACTGTTATCATTCTCAATGGTAAAACTAATTATTTACCACTGAAAAATTTTTCGACCATTTCAAATAGTTCAAATTTAAAATTTAGTATCATAGATGGTATGATTAAATTTTCTCCGTGTACCTTTTAGTTCAACTATATTCAGAAACAGAAGTGTACACACCAATATAAAAAAAATTCCTTCCAAAAAGATTTCAAAAATATTCGATATGTAAAACTTCTAAACTTGAGACAGATTGGAACTTCGAGTAGAACTTTTGAAATTCTGATAATAAAAAAAAAAAGGTTTATCTCGGATTTAATACGAGCGAATCTGGAGTCAAAAAAGAACATTTTCGAAACATATTTTTACTAAATTTTACCTTCGTTACGAAATAATTCCTATCAAAAACCAATAGCCATAAAAATAAAAAAACGTTCATACAAAGTTCGAAATTAGAGATTTTTGAATTTTTTCTTTAATCCAGAAAAAAAACTAAAATTTTGTTAGAAAAAAAAAATTAATCTGCTTTTCAATTTCGGGTACGGCCGGATAACACTTTTTCGTGCGATTAATATAAGAATGATAATAATTAATAAAAAAATAATTGAATGCTAACTGAACCTAATTTCGAAATTAATAAACTACTATTCATAAATTCGCGCAAAATTGAAGAGTACATTAGATGTTTGGCTTACAATAAATGATTTATTTATTTATTTAATAACAGAGGAAGGTGTTTCACATCCGCGTAAAGCTAAAGATCTTTAAAAGTGGCACGAGGCGTCAAAAATAGAGCACGCAACGACTTACTAATCTGGTTAGGTCTACTTAGCGTATCACTGAGTATTTAGACCTGGATATTATTATGTTGCTGTGTATTGTGCCAGTGCTGGAACTTTTTAAGACAAACTTTGTGTTTTTTAAAAAGAGATAGCTGTAGATTAGGTATTACAGCAGATTCTGTAAGAAAAGAGTTTAAGAGTAAGATGAGAAGAATTTTAAATTTCTTTTTTTTTTCTTGTGTTTTTAAGTATATTAGAGTAACGTTTCACAAAACTTGCTAAAATGTTTTAACAGGCGTTAAATTGTGTAAAATCATTGCCATGAAATAACTTTACATAATTCTTTAATTTTTTTTGTCTATATTTTTTAAATATCTTTTAAAAATAATTAAAAATTTTTTTTTATTTAACGATAATCAAAAAATATTTTTTTTTATCAATTGCTTCCAAAAATAATTTTTTTCAATTATCCTTAAAAAACCAAAATTTTTTTTTTCAGAAATTTAAAAAATCTTTTTATGGGAATTTTCTAAGGATTTAAAAAAATTTTTTTATTTTGAATTTTTTAAAATTTGATATAAAGGCAGTAAAATTTTTTTCTGATCACTGATTTTAAAAAAAATATTTTTTAAAATTTCCAGTCAAAAATTTAAAAAAATTTACTAACAATTTAAAAATTATTTTTATTCTTTTCCATAAAAAAAAAAAAAAAAAAAAAAAAAAATTACGTAGGATAAAAAAAAATTTGTTCTTTATCGTTTCCCTTTTTACCCTTCTCTTAAAAAAAAAAAATGTTTAAACTAAAAACAGATGACGAATTATAAATTAATAAAAATTCAGTGACGTTGATCGATCGGTTATTTCCCCAAAATGATAATTAAAAAAAAAAAAAGAAAAAAAGTAAAACGAAGAACTAAGAACTGAGAACAGAAGTAAAAAAACGTATGCAAAGAGCAACCCTTCCAAAGGGTAGAAAATTTTCCCTAATACAAGTACCATTTCAATACCCTAAAATTTTTTCTTACTATTTTTTACTTCCCCCGTTCTATTATCCGCTTACCAATTCTCTCCACTCTTATCCCGCTTCCCCTCCTTCTTCCCTTATCACCCTCATTCCACACGCCCTTACTTGGTCATACGCACTCAGAAATACATATTTAAAATAATTTAAAACCCTGATATTTATAAGTAAAAATAATTTTTTAGTCCCCGGTTATCGAATCGTGAGATCTCGGGTTTACTTAAAAAAAAAAATTGATAAAAATCTTTATTTTTTCTAATAAGTATCCGAATTATAAACGATTTACCCAAATGCAAATTATCAAAATTTTAATATCCATCACTCTAATTCATTCATAAAAAAAAATACGAGTCATCCCGTTCCCATTAAAATTCAGTAAAAAAATAAAAAAATGTTTTAACCCAAAGTTGAAATAAAAATTTAAATTTTTTAGTAAAAAATTTTTTTTTAAAAATATAATTAAGTTAAAATTTTTTTTTATGTGAATAAATTTAATGACGAGAATTTTTACAATAGAATGTTTGGATAAAAAAAAATAAAAAAATTTATAAATTCATCGGAGCGAAACTTGGCATTAAACGAGATTTCAAAAATCCGTTATTTAAATAAGCTTTCATATATTTATATATGTGGGGTACCACCCAATATCCATGAGCGTCAAGAGCAGCAGGCCTACGTCAAAAAATGAAAAAAAAAAAAATTTTAAAAACAGGCTGAATAATTTTATAAAATTAATAGTAAAAGGGTAGGTACGTCCGGGCGTCTATTATGCGCGTATGCAAATACGCGGGGTGGAGGGATAAGAGAATCAGTGAGTGAGTAAGAGAAAAAGGGAGATAGAGAGAGGGGGGAGAATGCAAAGGGGCCGGTACCGGGTAGAGGGAGAGACCTGCAGCCTGCTGGGCATTAAAACTTCTGAGATTTATAGTGGTTGCATGGCATAGTCGCTCGGTCGAGTTGCCTGCTCTCTTTTCTCTTTAATCGTCCTTTTTCCTTCTTTCTCCTTCTCAGATTCTCTTCTCTTCTCTTCTCGACATTTTATTTAAGTTTATTATGTTTTTTATTTTTTATTTTTTTTTTTTATCTTTTGCTCTTTTCTTTATATTTATACCTTTGTACATATATGCGAATTCAGATTATTACTTTTTGTGTAACGTTATTATTATTTTTTATTTACGATTTTATTCCTTACGTTTTATTCTTAAGATTTATTTGTTTTCCATAAATTTTTCTTACGAATTATTTTTTTTTTTTTTAATTACCATGTAAAATATCCTTTATTTTTATATTTTTTATAATCGTCCTGAGAAAATATCCTGTGAATTTTTATTCTTACAAATAATTAGAGCAATTTTTTAATTTTTTTTATGTCAATGTCCTTTGATATTTTTTTTAGAAAGATCCTTAAAAGATTTCCTTTAAGTTTTTTTACAGATATTAAAAATCTTTGAAAATGTCTAATTTTTGATCCTTTCAAAAATTATTTTAATATCCTTTGATATTAGATTTTTTATATTTATCCTTAGAAAATATCATCAAAATTTTTATTTGGAGAAAATTATAAAAATCACTAAAACATTTTTGAAATTTTAAATATCGGTTCAAAATGTCCTTTAATAATTTTTTTTAGAAAGATCCTTAAAAGATGTCCTTTAATTTTTTTTCTAAAAGTCATCAAAGTCCTCAATATTTAACTTAATATTTTTAATAAAATATCAATTCACTCATTATTTTCCATGATTATCCTTCAAAGGTCCTTAATTTTTTTATTCTTATCAAAGATCATAAAAAATCACTGAAAAATTTTCTCAACTCCTTTAATATCCTCCAACTTTTTAATATCAGTAATTATCCTTGAATAATGTCCTTTAATTTTTTATTATCCTTAAAAGTCCTTAGTTAATATCCTAGTCTTCAAAACTTATTTTTTTTCAGACATAAATCGCATAATTATCCTTTGATTTCTAATTTTTATTAATTACCCCTAAAGATATCCTTTTTTTTTTTCATCTCATCCTTAAATAATGTCCTTTTATTTTTTACATTTTTACCCAAATGATTAAAAGTATTTTAAAAAATGATCCTGAAGTTCAGCCAGTTTACAATTTTTGGATTTTTTTTTCAACAGATAAATAAAAAAAAAAAAAAAAAAAAAATATATATGCACGTGTAGAAAATTAAAAAAACTACAGGTGCATTTTTTTAAAATATTTTTTTTTTTCATAATTCATTTGAAAAAATTAAAAAATCATGAGACTAACTTCAGTATCATTTTTAAAAAAAATTTTCCAAATATCCTTTTAATTTAAAATTTAAAATAATTACCCACAAAACAATATATTATTAATTATTAACATATTAAATATATGTTCTTTTAATATTTATCATGCATAAAAATATTAATATTAATAATTATTATTATTAAAATTTTTTCTCTTAATAATTTTCATTCTTCTTCACTTATAATATACCGAAAAATACCCTTAAGATATACATTCCCGTCTGTAATAACTCCCACATATATATATATATATATATTTTCACTATTCTCTGAGTCTTGTATATATCGTGTATTAAAACCACAACACATTTAGTTATTTCTAGTGTCAGCGATGTCTAAATTGGCCTCCGGCAGCAATTAGCGATCTGTCGTAAGTGTTACGATTAGAGTGCTTAGTACTCGTGAATTAGACTCATGTAATTATACATGACGTTAAACAATTGTCGTTGTCAATATTAATATATATATATCTTTTTTTTTTCTGAATAAATGTTAATTGATTTTTATATGATTCAAATAATAAATAAATAATTAACAATAAAATTAATAATAATAATGTTTACAATTATTTATTATAATGAGGATGAGTAAATTATTCTGTTTTAATTGCAAATGAACTAGTAACACCATGGGGCTAAATATAACAACCGGTTTTTATATATTCTGATATATATCCGAATGCTAAAAATCACCCTCTGGGTAACTTATTTCAGTGCCTTGATACTATAGACCTTTTTCTTTTTCTTTTTTTTTTTTTTTTTGTTATAATAAATCAGCAGGAGTAAATCTGAGAAATTTATTTAATAAAAATAATTAATTCTTTTAATTATTTATTAATTAATTAATTGAGAAATTTTTTAATTATTCAAACAAATCGTCTCGTTTATTTCGAGGTAACATCAAATGCTGAGGATTTATTTTTAAGGACTTGGTAAAATCACCGCAAATTTACTTAATTACTTCTCATAATTTTTTTTTTTTTGCAGTCTTCAAAATTGAGGACATTCTTTTTAGGTGTTCATTGAGTTATTTCTCGGCTTAATTAATAAGAATATATGAGAAAAAATTATTATTGAAAACTGGAATCCGAATTTTGAAAAATTTTATTTATTACGATGCCAAATTTTGAAATAACCGATTTAATATTTTGAAAAATTTTTAACTTTCATTGGAAATAAAAAACGGACATCCGCGATCATGTAAGTGTTCTATTACGGACATACTAAAAAAATACTAGGGTTATAATAAAATTTTTTAGCAAATAATTAGATTGCTCAGTAGAGTTAATAGTGCGTTAATTAAAACAGAATTAATTTTTCTGATAATAAAATCCTGATGGTGATTTTGTTTATTGATATTAAAGTGAGGGGTTGAGTTTAATTGAATAAATCATCAGAATACTGAAAAAATTTTCCATTAAAAGCAACCGAACTAATTTATTTATTTATTTTAAATTTTGATAAATTTAAAAGTGCATTTAAATTTTTAGTCTGTAAAAATATAATTTTAGTTGATATTAAATGCTGGAGTTTAATTTAAAATTACTTGTTAAAATCACTGCAACTTTATTAAATGCTCTTGACCTCGATACTGCAGTAATTAGTATAAGTGAGCCTAAATATGTCCCATTGGTTTATTATTTAGTCCCAGTTTAAATATCACTAGAGTACTGATGAGTATGCAGACTCTGTAGGGCCCAAATATTAAACACATGAAAACTATAAATTATATTGTTAAAGAGTTAATAAAATACTGCAGCAAACTCACAGTCTTTGGACTTAAATATATATAAGTTGGTGATGTCTTGTCAGATTTTATTATTCCAACGATTTTCAATCTATTCAAAGACTTTTATTTTCTCTAAATTAAATAAATTATTAAAACCAGACTTTAATAAATAAAATATTTTTTATTTATTATTAATTAAAGTTTTTTATAATAATAATAAAATATATTTAAATGGTTGGACTTTAAACGCAAATATTTAAATAGCACCACAACCCGCTCTCACAATAATATCACAAGCTTAAATGAATGTCATAAATTTTTAAATATTATTATAAATATATAATATTTAGATTTTAAAAATAAAATAATAACTTAAAGTATTTAATATTTCAACAAACGGGAGCTTAATCTGTTGCCAATTATTTATTATTTTATTTTATAAATATTCGGCTAGAAAATTTACCGAAAAATTTAATTGTTGACTCGTTAATCTACACTTTTAAAATTAACTCGAGTATTTTATATAAATTAATTTTTTTTTTAATTAATTAATTTATTTATTTAGAGTATTTCTGATGAATTATTCAAATTATAATAAAAAAAAAAAATGATTGAATGAATGAGTGATTTATTTTTTATTTAAAATAATAAATTAATTTTTGTAAATTTGTGATAATTATTTAGTATAAGAGAAATCATAAAGGAGAGTGATAGAAAGCCTGAGGGGATTCGCGAATGAAGGAAATAATAATAACTAACTGAAGAAGGAGAAGTTTTAAAAAATAATAATAAAAAGACCAATCACGGCCGCAGGAATGATGAATCGTTTCTATTAAAATATTTTTTTGACCGTATATATATACATACATATATATTTATATGTGTGGTAACGTGACCCTTAAATTTAAAATTTATAAATTAGCAAAAAAAAATCTAATATTCAAACAAAAAAATTTTGACCTCTATTTGGTGAGTAAAAATTGAAAATTAAATATTCAATAGAAATATGAATGTTAAAGATCACATGTCAATTCGCAGACAATGTAATATGTTAATAAATAAATAATTAATTCTTCAACTTGTCCATATTAATGTAAAAATTAATTTTTTTTCAATTCCATAAATCAGAATATGACTTTGTTAACATCCGTTCAAATTAACAATTTAAATTCTCGTTATTATGAATAATAAGAAAATTTTTTTTTCTTTAGCTAATGTGGTTACGAAAGTGTTGAAAAACTTTGAAAAAAATTATTAGCCATCAATTGGAATTTTTTTTTTTTTTTTTTCAATAAAATTCTCATCGTAAAAAAAAGTTTCCATAAAATTCAAATTTTTAATAATTAATTTTTATAAAAAATAATGAATTTTGTTTTCACATCAGCTGATTTCAAATTTTTTCGTTGGCCAAAATTTCCTCAAAACTTTTGTAAAAATTAAAAAAAAAATTTCTAATTAATTTTAATTAATTAAAAAAATTTGAAGTTTTCCCTTCTCCGTTTACTTAAAAAAAAAATTTTTTTTGCATCCAAATTAAAATTAAAAAAAAAAAATAATTTTGGGATAAAATTTCCGTCAAATTTTTTTACTCAGTTAAATTGCACACGAAAAAAAAACTTCGTTCAAAAATTTTTTAAATCTCAGCCTTTTCTTCCTTTTTCAAAATTTTTCCTCCCTTTTAAAACTTTCAACCTCCATAAAAAAATTTCCTTTTAACCCAAAGAAAGATCTTCCATTCAAGTCCTAGATCTTAAATATTATCAAGTAATCACTTCAATTCTTAAACTCAGCCCACATTGATATAAAATTTCTCAAAAAAGTAAAAAAAAAAAAAAAAAAACATAATGAAGTGATTAATGAATCCGAGTTAATTTTTAAAGATCGTTAATTTTTTGAGTCGAGCTCTTGAGAAGTGAAGAGCATCAAAACTTGGGATAACATCTTCAATGGAATTCCCCGGGCTTTTATATTGAATTTATTTTAAATTCGTTACTTTATCCCAGCAGTATGTTAATAGCACCAGAATCAGCAGCAACAGCAACAGCAACAGCAACAGCAGCAACAGCATCACCAACAGACGATATGAGAGCTCGCGGTTTAAGAGTAGAGTGGAGGTTCATTTATCATTTGTTGCCTTCTTCCAATGGACTTCTTACAACCATCTTCTTTCCCTCCATGTATTAAATTTTTTTTTTTTTTTTTTACTTTATTATATTTTTTTTTATCTGCTTTATTTCCTTTTACTGAGTATTCTTCTTGTACTCTCAATGTCTTTCATCAGTCACTCTGAGGAGTAATCTTTTTAAAAATATCTATCGATCATTATTTAATAATAATAATAATAATAATAATAATAATAATAATAATAATAATAATAATAATGAAGTGAAATTGTTGATAGTAATATATGTTGATTAATTTAAATTTTGCACTATCGACGACTAACAAAAACTGAAATTTTAATCAGAGAATGGAAAATATAAAAAAAGAATAACTTAAAATATGAATTAATTAACATAATCTATAAAGCATTGTCTTTAATATTTAATGTGATCTTTAACATTTCGAATACGTGTATTACTATTTAATAATGACCACGCGGTATTTTAATGTCAGGGTTCAATTACCAAAGTTGAGATAATTATCACCCGTGATTCGGAAGAATGAGTATTTTCAAGGCGTTGTTAATTTCTGTAAAATTATTCATTTTTTATACTAAATATATACAGAGGAAGACCGGGTAAAACGGACCACCCCAAAAATTTTGTAAAAAATGTATTTTTTTGAAGATTTTTTTGAATATTTATTTACAATTCTCGTTATCATTTTTATACTTTTTTGAGTCTCCCAAAATTTTTTTTCAAAATTTTATTTTTTTTAAATTTATTTCAGGAATTTTTTAGTAGGCTCATAATATCATTGGTCCTAAAAACTTTTTTCACTTAGATGTAGACAATTTTAATGTAGTCATGTTTTTTTACATGAAAGAAAAAAAATTTTTTTACTTTTTTTAAGGCTGGTCCATTTTGCCCGTCTGGGAAAAAAAATTTTTTATGGCAACTGGAAATTTGGTTTAATTACTTCTAATAGAAGTTAAAAAAAGAAGATTTACCAGATTCAAATGCACGAAAATCCATTATTTCTTTACCGGTGCCATTTTGCCCCCCTCCCCCTATATTAATAAATTAATTAATTATGGAAAAATAACGTACATATTTATGGACTCAAATACATGAAATTTTTTTTTTCGTTTGGTATTCAAATTGAAAAGAAAAAAATTTTCATTTTTTGCGGGTAAAATGGGTACCCCTTAAAAAAGGTGAGAAAAAAAAAATTTTGGAAATTAAATTAATTTGATTGAGGGAGGGGGCAAAGTGAGTTCCTTAAGATTTTCAAAATTTCAAAAAATATGGGGGTAAAGTGGGCCCCTAAAAATTTTCTACACGTCAATAAATTCCGGACGGATAATAAGCATCGAAATTTCTTATATCATATCACACGTGTGAAAAATAAAAAATATCAAATCCGAAATTTTTTGGAGAGCCCACTTTGCCCCTAATTTTCAATTTTCAATTTTAATGGACGCAGCAGAATGAAGTGAAAATAAGTATAAGGGTTTAAAAGAAAGTAAACGCGTAAAAAAAATATTATAGTAAAGTTAACAGACATTTGCAATTAAAAAAAATTTTCTTTAACAGATAAATAATGAAAAAAAAAAATTTCTAAAAAAATGCACATGTCGAAAATTTCATAAACTATACGTGCAATTTTTCAAAATATGTTTTTAATATTTATTTTTTTGTTAAAAACAATCAAAAAATTTTTAAATTTCTGCTAACTTTACTGTCATAAAAAAAATTAATGATACTATAATTATTTTCCTTAATGGACCCACTTTGCCCCCCTCTCCTACATTAAATTTTCTTATAAGTAATTTACATAAGAAAAAAATTGTATTTCACATAATTATGAGATGCAAAGGAAAAAAAAATTTTTAATAGTTTTTATCATAAAAAAAAAATTATTAACATTTTCCTACTGACGATTGCAATTTTTTAAAAAGTTCCAAATTTTGAAACCCCCGTCCTGTTTTGTCTCTCCTACTCTTATATATTTATTTATATTTGTAAAGATAAAAAGTAATAATTAAAATAAATATTAATAAAATTTAAATGTTGAATTAAATTCAATAAACGTATTTCCGTTTTGAATTGTGTAAAGAATTTATTTCATTTATTATTCTCTATTTTATTTTTTTATTTTTATTTTTATTTTATTCTCTCTTCATTCCGTCTTTCATTCTTTCTTAATATAAATCACTAAAAAGGATAACTACGTCCTTACATACTTACATACGTACGTACATAGTTACTTAAGAGAAATAATAGTTTACCAATAATGGTATTGTCACAAATATATATTCCGAGCAACGGTTTATATATACACGCTATATTCAAAAAAGGCGCGAAATTGTTAATATGATATGTGCAGAAAAAAATAAAATTTTTTTTATTTCAACATCATTGCTAAGCTCGATCACGTTCGACGTTTCAGCTTTGTCTTTACGTATTGTAAATACAAATTGATCTCTCCTATACATTTTACACTACATATATATACTTCAATGTATATATAAGCCAAGTTATTGAAGAGAGTTGTATGCAATAATTATGGAAGACGTAAGGTGGCACATGCCAAAGTTGTATTGTATATAAAAAAAAATATTATCGCGTACAATTGCGTTTCCTATCGTCGTTTTGTCAAGAACGTGCTTATCAAAATAAACTATTTAAATAAAATTTTTTGCCAGCTAATTAATAATTTATCGAATTGATAATGAGATTGTGAGGTGATTGCACGGTGGAATGGAAAAAATGTAGTTGATATTTTTTTTTTAAATAGGAAAGTTTATAAAAATTCTTTGGATTTTTTTTAAATTCAGAACAAGTGTATGTATTTTTTTTAAAAACGATTTAATTTGTAAATGATGGAAAAAATATATAAAGTTGTGGGGATAGAAATGTCTGGTGATTAAAGAATTTAAAAAGATGGGTCTGTATAATTAAACTGTCCCAGTGGTTGGACAGACAAATATATTTATCTATATACACGTATTTTATTTATTTATTTATGACAATTATATTTTTGTATACATATATGTCTGTTCAGATGTGCTGACATTATTTATTAATTGTACGACGACTAAATAAATAATTATTGAATATTATCAACAATCTTAGAAGCCAAAGAGGTTTAGGACAGAACCAAACAGTCCAGTTTATAAAAACGTTTGCACACCAGCAAAAATAATCGCCCAGTGTTTAATAACTGGACAACTTTTAAATTATCGGTCGGAGTAAATAAACACTTTGTTAATTATATTTAAGTAGATTTCGAAAATAAAATGAATAGTTTAATTAGTCTGGATATTTAATAAATAACAAAATTATTTTATTTTCTCGGATTAGCTCGACAAAGTTCATGAACACGGCCAACAAATTTGCTGGCATCTAAAGTTAATCATAAATCGGTTAATTGTCCACCCCCTTATTATTTGAATATTTATGTTGCAAACAATTTTATGGAGCGTAATCTTAAAGGATCGAAATTAATCATTTTAAATTCTATAAATTAATTATTTAAGAAAATAATTATGCAGCGGAGGCTCGACGTTTTGCCGATAAAAAATCTTCTTTTAGCTTTTTTTTAAGTTTTTTTAAAAATCTTATTTACAATTCTGCGGATTTTTGAGAAAAATAATAAAATCTTTGTGAACTTTGTACTTTAAAAGTTAAATAGCTCAAAATCAACAGAAATTTGCATTCAAAAGCTTGAACTTATCGATTAATTTCTTCGAGCTGTCATTATTATTTTTAAAAATTGTCTATCGTATTTAGTGCGCGTGGAAAAAAATAATAGCAACTTGCTGAAGATATTGAAAGCTAAACAAATAAAATAATAAATAACAAACAAAAGGTATTTGTTGGCTCGACAAATAAATATTTATTTATTCATCATTTAATATTTCATTTATTCGTTAACTTACCGAATTATTATGATTTTTAAAATCAATATACAGATCCGCGAAACAATCTATAAGCAACAAAAAAAGTAACCGTGAATTTAAGAAAAAGATTGAAAATGAATATTTAAAGCAACATAATGTCACCAGAATTAATACCTTATTAAAATTATTTTTTTTTCATCAATCTCTATATTTCGATATTTAAAAAATAAATAACTTGAAAATTTCTTTTATTAATTTGCATTGTATATATGAATATAATTATCATTATTATAATTATTATAAATTTTAGGCGTGCCGGGATGCATTTTCTCGGGTGAACCCAAGGTATGTAGGTCACAGATTACTGGACGAAGTTGTTCGTCGTCGCGGAATACGGAATGTCGTTCACTAACCAGTCTACACTCTATTACATATATATATATATATATATATATATATATATATTTGTTGGAGCTTTACCTGACATATACATTAGTGAATTAATAAAATGTCCATGATTTATACATATATATATATATATATATATATATATATATATATATATATATATATATATATATATATAAACGACTGATACAACCTACTAATTTAATAACAAAAGAATTAGACTGAGAGAATAATTATTCTAATATTAATAATAATAATATATTCTTTATATATATTTCAATAAAAATGACTCGTTTCATTAACATATTTATATTTTCCACGATTATAAATCTGAATTACTCATATTTATATCCTTTAGTCATATATATTCATAATCCCAACCCCCTTAAAATAATAAATTTCAAAAATCTACTATTCTCACCAAAATATCAAAGATATCGTAAAAATATGTGAATACAAATTTACAGAGAATTAAATTCCCTATAAAATTCTTCTCTTTAATTTTTCACATATCTCTGATATTTTAGCCCAAATTTAAATTCCAACACAAAACTCTAAAATTACTTTCCTCAAATTATGACCTATACTTCAAACTAAAATTCTAGCTCAACCATCCAAGATACCATAAAAATATATGAGTACAAATTTACAGAGGATGAAATTTCCTACAAAAATGAACTCATACATTTTTTCGATATAACTGATATTTTAAGAGATATATAAATTTAACCATAATAATAACAGTAATAATAATAAATGTCGATAAAATATTTATTTAAAAATATTTTTACAGTCAATAAGTATTTTATAAATATTAATATTGACATCGTAATTTCGAAGACAATAAGCATCGGCACACCCGAGTATTGCGACCTCGATCTGCGTGGGTAGAAAACTTGCTTGCATACTCTCTTTCTCTTATTTTTTTATTCAACAAATTTTTTATTATTATTATTTAACTCAATAGTTGTTTTCACATTTATATTCGTACATAAATTTGTATATACACTCGTTATATACTCGTGATGCTGAAATACATATATATATATATATATATATATATATATATATATATATACACATATGACACATCATGTTCTAAATATTGATAACGAGAGCGCGATAACACGTTTGAGTTAAGAGAGACGCCGACGTAATTATCCCGTCGTCATGAGTCGTAACCGGCCTACAATAAACAACTTGAACAAAATCAACACGTGGTCCGGGTGCCTTTGATTTTTAATTTATTTATGTACAGACTGAGAGAAAGAAAGACAGAAAAATAATAAAAATCATAACAATACTGAGAAAAATTATTATTATTAGTGTTTATGTTAATTTATATTTTTATTATTGCTGTAAATTTTAAATACTGTGTATATTTATGGTATTTGATGCATTAAATAAATGTTTGGATGGAGTATTTATATAAATTTATGCATTTATTATACTGTAACATATAATACACACGATTCCAGGATCATTTTGTGTACTTTAATTCCGACTTTGATTAGACGCACCGCGGGAAGTCGGCTTCCGGGCGTGGGTTGTTGGTGTGTATCGAATAATTAACGGGCTAATTTTTTTTTTTAATGATAAGAAGTATACATAACATGTTAACTAATGTAGATTTCACACCTTAAGAGATAACGGGTGGGAAAAAAATTTTTAGCGAATTTGTAAATCATGGGCGGGAATTTCTTGTAGAAAAACTGCCGCGGATTTTAAGGCGCAGTTTTGCTTGAAATTTTTTTTTGCTGTGAGAAAAATTGATGATTTTTTTTGTGTAAAAAAAAATGGCGTCGAATTTCGAAAATTGACATTTTCGATTTTTTGATGAAATTTTTTAAAATCTTAATAAATTGAATAAAATTTGACGGCGGCATAAAAAATTTCATGAGGTTTTTAGAAAATTTGAAATAAAAATTAAAGTTCGAAATTTTTTAATTTTCATAATTTTTTTCGAAAAAAAATTGGTGTCAGATTAGAAAGTTTCAGATTTTTTGAATTTTCGCGCCATTACTAATTAGTATGAAAATTAGAAGTTGGAAATTTTCAGAAAATTTCCGAAACGAAGTCGCAGAAATAGTCAAAATTTTAGACTTTTCTGATTTTTCAATAATTTTCATCCATTTGAAAGTTACAAAAAATTCAAATTTTGTATACATTTCAAACTTCGTCAAATTTTTTTTTTACACAAATTTTTACTTTTTTTTTTAAGAAAAAATCCTGTTTCAGCGAAAGGATTTTCATGTTGCAGCAACAGGACGAAATCCTGTCATAGTAATGAGACTTATCCTGGTGTAGCAACAGGATTTTTACTGTGGAATCAATAGGATAAGAACCAAATGGAATTTTTTTTCAGTAAACAAAAATTTAAAAATTCCTTAAAAAATTCAAATTTCAAAAAATTTCCAATTCTGGATGTGTTCTATTGCTGCACTAATTTATTATCCATGCATAAATAAAGGATGTATTATTTTCAAGTAAAATTTTTTTTCAAAGCAATAAAATTTTTTCCTTGACAAAAGTTCGAAAACAATTCCAAAAAAAAAATTAGTTAATTTTCAAAAAATATTTTCTAAATAACTAGAAATCTAATTAAAAAATATTCCCCCAAGAATTTGACGTATTAACAAATAAAAACAATAAATCGTCCATCTTACCCCCTGTATAATAAAATTAAGCCCACCAAGTAAGGAATCCAAATATTGCGCACAAAATAACGATGTTACAAAATTCTTGACATTATAAACCTCAATCCTAACCTTTAATCTTGTAGAGTAAAAATAAAAAATTTAATCGTCGATTCGACGGTATTTATAAAAAGTATTTAAAAAATAAAATAAAGGACTCGAATCCTCGTGGTATGGGTCTGCAGTGAATTTAAGGACGCGAAGGCTCTTCAAGAAAAAGATGACGTCGGGTGGCCCGGGTAAACTTTCACAAGTAAGGAGACGAGTAAACTCGTGAAATTTTTTTTTATACATTGGCGCTTGTGACGTCAGTTATTATTATTATTATTATTATTATTATTATTATTATTATTATTATTATTATTATTATTATTATCATTGTTACCCCATAAAATTCCTGAAGGATCAAATCTAAAATGTCATTATTCGAATTTTGTCCTTATTGAGACACTCAAATTGGGCGCCAAGTAATTTTGCACCGACTTTTCATAAATTTTTATATATTTTTTCATCAAAAAAAAATATATAGCCCAGTATTTTAAGTATTAAGAGTTTTTATACTGAATTATTTTAACATAAAGGGACCGAAGATACAAAGAAGAGTAAAATGGGCGCCATAAAAATAAAAAAAAAAATGATATCCCTGGAGAATTTTAAGTTAAATCTGGTCATGACACTTTTGAATTTTAAATTTAAGGATTTAATTTTAAATTCACACAACTTTTGACCAGTTTTAGATTTAAACGGAATCGGAATAGTTTTTTTTCTTTTTTTTTATATGTTAAGTGTAAGGATCGATAGCAAAGAATGGACAAAATAAAATGCTGATTGAGGTTTATTTGAAATTGTAATTTTTTGATTGAATTTGATGCCGACATGTCGATTGCGATACACTGTCTTCATTTTAGTGGATCCCGTGAGACATTTTTGTTTATTTTAGTGACATTTTAGTGGAATAAGAGTTGGGTATGGGCATGAACATGGTCACAGGCTGGTAAGATAAATACTGCCGAGATCCGCAGTAGACAAGTAGATTATTTTAGTGGTTTATTGGAAATCGGGAGTGAATGGGAGTTAAAAATAAATGATAATTGAGTTTATGTTGAAGGTAAATGACCGGGTGGTCTACGTCAGCGGTTATAACATTAAAATAATGTTGTTGTTGAGAAGGAAAAATAAAAAGTTGGTGTATAAAAGAGAGCTCAACACATCTGGCTGCACGTGTTTGTGGTATTTAAATGACATTCAATAAGTAATTTCCTGCTTATTGAATGATAATGTAATCAAGAATTTTTAATCAACTGGCTGTAAATTGTAAGCAAAAAAATGACATTTTAATTGGTAATTAGTCGATCGTTTGTGTTCGGTAAATAATTATTGTAATGAGAAATTTTTTCAAGTTTGTTGCAAGTTTTGTTTTCTAAGTAGATATGATGATTGAGGAAAAAATAATTTTAATAAGGTATTAATTCTGGTGACGATGTGTTGCTTTGAATATTCATTTTTAATCTTTTTCTTAAATTCGCGGTTGCTTTTTTTGTTGCTTATAAATTGTTTCGCGGATCTGTATATTAATTTTAAAAATAATAATAATTTGGTAAGTTAACGGATAAATAAAATATTAAGTGATGAATAAATAAATGTTTATTTGTCGAGCCAACAAATACCTTTTGTTTGTTATTTATTACTTTATTTGTTTAGCTTTCAATATCGTCAGCAAGTTGCTAATATTTTTTTCCACGCGCACTAAATACGATAGACAATTTTTAAAAATAATAATGACAGCTCGAAGAAATTAATCGTTAAGCTCAAGCTTTTGAGTGCAAATTTCTGTTGTTTTTGAGCTATTTAACTTTTAAAGCACAAAGTTTACAAGGATTTTATTATTTTTCTCAAAAATCCGCAGATTTGTAAATAAGATTTTTAAAAAAACTTAAAAAAAAGCTAAAAGAAGATTTTTTATCGGCAAAACGTCGAGCTTCCGCTGCATAATTATTTTCTTAAATAATTAATTTATAGAATTTAAAATGATTAATTTCGATCCTTTAAGATTACGCTCCATAAAATTGTTTGCAACATAAATATTCAAATATTAAGGGGGTGGCCAATTAACCGATTTATGATTAACTTTAGATGCCAGCAAATTTGTTGGCCTTGTTCATGAACTTCGTCGAGCTAATCTGAGAAAATAAAATAATTTTGATATTTATCAAATATCCAGACTAATCAAACTATTCATTTTATTTTCGAAATTTACTTAAATATAATTAACAAAGTGTTTATTTACTCCGACCGATAATTTAAAAGTTGTCCAGTTATTAAACACTGGGCGATTATTTTTGCTGGTGTGCAAACGTTTTTATAAACTGGACTGTTTGGTTCTGTCCTAAACCTCTTTGGCTTCTAAGATTGTTGATAATATTCAATAATTATTTATTTAGTCGTGTAATTAATAAATAATGTCAGCACATCTGAACAGACATATATGTATACAAAAATATAATTGTCATAAATAAATAAATAAAATACGTGTATATAGATAAATATATTTGTCTGTCCAACCACTGGGACAGTCTAATTATACAGACCCATCTTTTTAAATTTTTTAATCACCAGACATTCCTGTCCCTACAATTGTTATATGTTTTCTTCATTATTTATAACAAACCAAATTAAATCCTTTTCAAAAAATATTAACACTTGTTCAGAATTAAAAAAAAATCCAAGGATTTTATTTACTTTTTCCTTCTACAAAAATTACACAGAAGACAAAAATTTTTCTCGGACTAGAAAAAATTTCTTGGCTCAAGAAAATTCTAGTTTTCAATTCATACTGAAAAAATTCTTGCTCCCACTAAAAATTTTTTGTCCCAAGAAATCTTTTTTTTCCGTGAACCAAATAAATTTTTTCCATCTCTACAATAAATCAAAATTACATAACAGCAAGTCTGCGGTTCGAAACCACATCACATAAAATTATCTCTACTCTTCAACAATTCCTCCACATATCCCGCGATTATCAAGACTCCCAATTAAATTTTTACAGACCCACACCATAATTAATAAAAAAGAATACATAAATAACAAAAACCCTTTGAATAAAAGAGCAAATTGAATCCTCAAAGATGAAAAGCCCGAGTTGACTGATGTGTAATTTAAAAACAGTAAGCTGAGGTATAAAACAGTAGAATATACTAAGAGAGTAGTATCTAGTCAAGTGGTAATAAATATGTCACCGTTACCACCGGCGCATTGGCTCGTGCTACTAATGCCAGTAGTAGCTTGCGTACTTTCACGCCTCGTGCCTTATATTATTCTCGTGGCTCTAAAAAGGCCTCCATATATATGTATGTATGTATAATACATCTATATATCTATCCGTCTATCTATCCATGTTCCTCTACCGGTTATACCTTTCCTCAATCGCTTATAAACCCAACAGCATCATCATCTAACGCCGGCCTCTAATTCTCAATGTATCTCCTGATGGCTCTTAACTCCTTCTATTCCTCAACTTCGCATCTATCAGTAGCAGAAACCACCAGTATAAGCAACAGCATTGAAAGCACCCCGCAGAGTTTTTTTTTTTTTGTTAACATTTTGTACACCTTGATTTGGTTCATGAAATTATTGGCTTCCTGGTAACTATCAAAAACAACTTTGTATTTTTTTCTCCCAACAGGCGATATACTAACCATAGATTGATAAGCTTTTTCCAATTTTTTCCCCATTGACATAATGTGCAGATTTCCAAGGCTACTTCCTTCTCTTTCATCTGCCACAAATACCACGTATGAACCCGTGTCCCCTTTATCATACCTGTTTTCCTGCCCCATCCTCATTGGGAGCCTACTGTTAATATTAGTGTCAGACTTCTTTTTAGTGTTCCTGATGTTTTCTCCGCTTGTAGGTGATTCTGTCACCTTCCTTTAATTCTGGTTGTCTCCCATTGTAGTTCCAAGAAAGGTTATTTTAAGAGTCAAGTTTAGTGTATTTTGTGTATATATAAATATATTTTAGTTTTAACAATTTTATTTTATTTTTTTTTTTTTGAATTACATTGTTGAATGAAGAATATAACTAGTTGACAAGAATTTGTATGATATGCTGTAAATTCTCTATCAGATTAATTAAGCTATACTAATACTTTGTTTACCAATTTAGATTCTTTTGTAGAATATTGTGTGTTTTCTGGTATTTGTCCTTTGATTTATTCCACCTCTGTTGTTTAACCCTTTTGATGGTCAAAGCGTCCTACTGGCTTCACACGTTTCTTTTCCTTTTGTAATATTATGTTTAGTCTTAATGTACCATACTGAAGTTGAACCTCTGTACCATTTCTAGTATCCCCGCTACTGCTCCAATTTTCAATGCGGTTGTATGCTTTATTTGATTCAATTAATTACTTGAATAATTTTGTGCAATACACTGAATTAAAGACTCTATATTCACTATTTTTCTACGTGTTATTTCTGTAAGCCTTATGTGGCCTGACTACAATATTGAGGTTTAACCTCCTCTAAAAGGAGAGGTACTCACTGCCGCACTCAATTGTATTTTTTTTTTTTTAATTTAATTTTTATTATTATCTATACTTAGCTTTTACTTATTTCGATGTTAATACAATGAATTAAAGACTCAATGTTACTTAATTTTACTCCGTTTGAATTGTGTACTATTCACTGACTTAAATGCGTCCGTTTATCTACACGTCCAAACGATCACCCCGCAAAGTTACCAGTTTGAACTCATACCCGGTCTTTGTTGGTTGCTTGCAAGCCGATTCTTTTATTGGACAATAGAGTACTGAGTACAGAGTACGCAGGATAGGAGATAGAAGACGTGGACTGGAGGTAGAGAAAGAAGTCAGGTCACAAAAAAAGGACCCGTGATTGAACGCATTGATGGGATTGGATAAAATGTCATCCAAGTTGATCTGGGTATGCAAATTTTGTAAGTTGCCAATTGGAAAAATTGTATTTTGATATGTAATACTAGATATAACTGGTTATTGTTGGGTACCATCAGTTCATTGAGGCGGGAGATATGAATTTCTTTTGTGCTTTGGAGAATTAATTTTTATTGTTGAGAGGAGAGATGATGATTTTTTTTTTTGATCGCGATATTTTGGTGAGGGTAGGTATGGGTGGACGTTGTTGGGAGTCGGGAAAATTTAATTGACGGCTGTGTTGAGTAAAAAATACTGGAACGATTGGGTGGAAGACAGTTTTGAGGAAACGAAATTTTGTGAAAAACTTTGGATAGTTTAAGCTGTAACTCAAACGGGATTTAACGCCGTTTGACGGAACCTAAGTTGTAGGAAAGTAAAGTACTTTGCAAGTTATTATACTAATTATATATATTTATCTTATATATATTGTAGTAAAGAGCCAGTTTGCGATGTTTGCAAGGATTATTTAAAATAAACTTTAGCACTTTGTATAATAACTCATTAACCATTGAGTTTACGTTAAAATTTATAATAATCATTATTGTAGCAAATTAAATTTTCTATTAATTCATTCATGTACGTTTTTATCGTATCTTAAATAATAAAGCCGTAATTTAAAATCAGAGTACTAATTAAACAAATTGTTGTTTTAATAAATCTATATAAACTTTTTTATCTTTAAATTAAAATTTCTTCTAAACTATCACAGTTACGACTAAAAAATTTCAGTACTTTTTTACAGCAAATTAAATTATCTACAAATAAGTTCCCATAAAATTTTATCATATCTTCAATAGTAAACCCACAAATTAAAATCAAACTACTGATCAAACAAATTCAACAAAATATAAATCCTCATAAAGTTTTATATTTTAAAATGAAAATTACTCATAAACTATAGCAGTTACGACTGAAATATCTCTATACTTTTTTATAGATTATTAAATTTCCTACAAAAAAGGTCTCATTGACTTTTTACCTAAATTCAATAGCTTCCAAGTTATTGAAATTTGAACCAGCCTTAAAACTAAAACTATTACACTAAAAAATTAGTGGAGTACGCGGTGTAGATCCAGAGTGAATGCGGATTCAAATAAAATCCAGATCACTCTGCCGAAAAAACAAAGGCGCTGCAGCTGGACGCAGTCCTGTAGGAGTAACAGGACAAAATCCTGTTGCAGCAACAAAATTTTTCCTGTGGAATCAATAAGATGAGGTTCAAGATTCATGTATCAATTTTTTTCGTCAGTATAGTAAAATTTAAAAATTAAAATTACTCATAAACTATTGCAGTTACGATCAAAACATCTCCATACTTTTTTATAGATAATTAAATTTCCTACAAAAAAGGTCCCATTGACTTTTCACCTAAATCCAATAGCTTCCAAGTTATTAGAATTTGAACCAGTCGCAAAACTAAAATTAATCTAAAAAATTTCTATTTATCAGATATATATGTAAAATATTACCATAAAAACATCACCGTTACATATTTTCTATCTATAACATGCATTAATTAATAATTAAATTAGAACACGACGTTTACTATCAGTAGCCTAACCCACATTCCAATCACCAGCTGTAGATCTTGTTTTGTACATTAAAATATATTTTTTAGTTTCATCTTTCTACACAACATTATCATCATTACTATTACTATTATTATTATTATTATTATTATTATTATTATTATTATTATTATTATTATTATTATTATTATTATTATTATTATTATTATTATTATTATTATTATTATTATTATTATTATTATTATTATTATTATTATTATTATTATTATTATTATTATTGTTATTATTATTATTTATTATTTATTTTATTATTTATAATATAAAACGGCAGCTAACGCCCACGCAAACTTCAACGTCAGGGTCTTAATGTAATAGAAATTATGCCGTAGAAAACATTTTTTTATATATTTTCTTTTTGCTCTCAACTATTTACAAGTAAAGAGAGATGAAAATATCACATGTATTAAATATAAGTACTGAAAGTATTAACTTAAGAGAGACAGAATTGGTGAAAGATTATAAGTGATTACGCGGGGAGTCAAAACGGGTTTAAAATGCACGCGATATACTCGCGGCAAAAGAGAGTTAAGTGTCTTTTTAGTGGTTTGTGAACTATTAATGCATATATGTTGGGAATAGGACAGATATAAGGAATGCCGTGTGGTAATATATGTTGAGGCTGAGATAGACAAAGGATTTAATTTGTAAGAGAAAGAGACAAGATGTTAGTAGACGTTTTGTTGAGACGTAAAACGCGTGCACTGCGTATCCGGACTGTACTGGGTGTGTTTAACACGTAGGTTGTCGTTGTTCCTGGTTACATTATATATTAAATACACAGCTGGTTATATTCTGCTGTTACTATGGTTACTATTGTTATTCTATTACAATGACCAGCAATAACGAAAATTTATTATTTTATATTAGATACATTGAAAATTTATTTTTTCTTCGGACGATTAGACTGGAAAAATTGGGAGGGATTACGGATTTTATTTAAATTCGAATTCACTTGGTTCCAGTTTTGCAAAAAAAATTACTGCATACGTAGAAGAAAAAAAAATAGGGGATGCAACAGGACATATCCTGTGGGAGTAAAAGGACAAAATCGTGTTGCGGCGACAGAATTTTTATGTTACAGCAACAGAACACAGAATTTGATTTTTTTTTTTAATTTTGAAATTTTACTAAACTGACAAAAAAAATTGGTACATGAAACTTGAACCTCATCTTATTGATTCGACAGGAAAAATTTTGTTGCTGCAACAGGATTTTGACCTGTTACTCCCATAAGACGGCGCCCTGCTGCAGCGCCTTTGTTTTTTCAGCAGAGTGATCTGGATTTTATTTGAATCCGCATTCACTCTAGATCTACACCGCGTACTCCGCTAATTTTTTAGTGTAATAGTTTTAGCTTTAGGGCTGGTTCAAATTACAATAACTTGGAAACTATTGAATTTAGGTAAAAAGTCAATGAGACCTTTTTTGTAGGAAATTTAATTATCTATAAAGAAGTATAGAGATATTTTAGTCGTCACTGCAATAGTTTATGAGTAATTTTCATTTAAAAATATAAAACTTTATGAGGATTTATATTTTGTTGAATTTGTTTGATCAGTAGTTTGATTTTAATTTGTGAGTTTATTATTGAAGATACGATAAAATTTTATGGGAACTTATTTGTAGATAATTTAATTTGCTGTAAAAAAGCACTAAAATTTTTCAGTCGTAACTGTGATAATTTAAAAGAAATTTTAATTTAAAGATAAAAAAGTTTATATAGATTTATTAAAACAACAATTTGTTTAATTAGTACTTTGATTTTAAATTACGGCTTTATTATTTAAGATACGATAAAAATGTACATAAATGAATTAATAGAAAATTTAATTTGCTACAATAATGATTATTATAAATTTTAACGTAAACTCAATGGTTAATGAGTTATTATACAAAGTACTAAAGTTTATTTTAAATAATCCTCGCAAACATCGCAAACTGGCTCTTTACTACAATATATATAAGATAAATATATATAATTAATATAATAACTTGCAAAGTACTTTACTTTCCTACAACTTAGGTTCCGTCAAACAGCGTTAAATCCCGTTTGAGTTACAGCTCACACTATCCAAAGTTTTTCACAAACTCGTTTCCTCAAAACTGTCTTCCACCCGATCGCTCCAGTATTTTTTACTCAACACAGCCGTCAATTAAATTTTCCTGACTCCCAACAACGTCCACCTACACCTCCCCTCACCAAAATATCGCGATCAAAAAAAAAATTTACCATCATTATCATTTAATTCACAAAATAAATTAAAGTCCTCATCTTTTAATTATTTTAAATACAAATAATTAAAACCAGTGACTCGACTCTTTATTTATTTTAATTAACCCTTCGTACAAAACCTAAAAATTATTTAATCACCACGTCCATATTTTTTTTTCCATAAATCCTAATTACTACTTATTATCATAACTATTAAAAATATCCATAATTATCGATTTAATTATCGTTCACTAAAAAAATTTTTATTTCCTCTTTTATTGCCGGTAATTAAAAAAATATTTCATTCGCATCCACTAATTTATTTTACTCATCATTATATCAATTGGTCACAATTTTAAATATATATCTCCATATCCACAATAAAATTTTTTTTTCCCAAAAAAATTTCTACTAAAAAATCTCATATGTGGAACATATGTGTGACTTTTTAAAAAAATTTTCTCACACTTTCCCATCATCAATAAGAATAAAAATTCCAAGTTAATAAAATTTACCCAAAAAAATTTTTTACTCAAAAAAAAAAATTTTTTTACTCCAATAAAAAAAAAATTTAATGAAAAGTGTAAATGAGTGTCTGTTTAAAAAGGAAATATAATAGAGGGATAAAAATGAGGTAGAGAAGATAAAAAGAGAAAGAGAAAATCACGCGTCATAAGAGGAATTCCATGGATATATATATGTTCCATTCTTTTTTATCTTATTATTTGTTTCTTTCTTACTGTAGACCCTCTTTCCAAATGGTTTTTTACTGGTTTATGGGATTTTTTTCACGCTTCACGAGCAACTTGTACAGTCGTACATCAGAGTTCACTTTATTCTCTTATACACACGTTTTTTTTAAAAATATTATTTTTTAAAATTATATTCCTTCATTCTTATATGTTTCATCGTCTTGTCTCATTCACATTTTTATTTTATATATTTTTTGTTTTTACCTTTTTTACATTTTTTTAATTTTTTATTTATTTCTTTTTACGACTATACGTATTTGGTCTTAACCAGAGTCTTTCTAACTCATACTGATACTTATAGTCATGGGGATCGACGAGACCCTTGAGAGACATCAAAAATAAAAATATTTAATGCCATAAAAAAGTTAGTATTTAAAAAATATAAAGATCCTCAAGAACTTTACTGCCGGTATTTTTTGTTGAAAAAAAGTTTTTTTAATTTTTAATTACTAGGAGTTTAAGTTTCAAGTTTACGGTTTTATTCATAAGGACCTTTTTTGTAGAAAATTTCATCCTCTATAAATTTGTTTTTATATATATTTATTGTATCTTTAATATTTAACCCATAATTTTAATTTGAAGTTTTCTCTAATGAATTTTTTAAAAAATTACTCTAAAAATTTTATGAAGAAATTTAAATTCTAGCGAAACTATCACAGATACAACAAAAATGATAAGGAACTTTTTTGTAGAGAATTAAATTTCCTACAAGAAAGGTCTGATTACTTTTCGACGTAAATTTGATATTTTAGAAGATATTTTAATTTCAAAATTGAAATCATGAAGAAATTTGATGATGGCAGTAGAAATTTTTGTTTTTTTCCGAAAATTATTAAAATTTTAATTAATTGGTTATTTTTTACAATTAATTGTCGTTGGTAATGAGTGTATGGATGAGTGAAAAATAAAAAAGAGTTCTTTGTTAAAGCATTGAAGTAAGAGGAGGTTTTTTTGAGTCCCTACTGGGAAATCTACCGAGAAATCGTAAAATCGTAGGGCGATAGGGTAAACAGAGCATTGGGGGGTGTTTTAAACTCGGGGGTACAAGAGCATGAATCCGAATAATAAAAAAAAAATAATAATAATAATGAGTGAACAAAACATCGAAAACCCCATGAATTTACATTATGTGGATTGTAAAAGAGGCGCGTCCTTTTTTGCGTCTAATTTCCATGAATTTGGACAGATGACTCGCGTATGAGTTTATATATATGTATAAATATATAAACATATGATGTAAAGATGAATTATTATTTTTTTTTATTGTTCAAGTAATGGGTTTATGAGTGTTGTGAATAAAAAAATTAAACCATAAAAATCTTCTTTTTTTTTAATTTTTACTCAAAATTGTTTTTTTTTTTTTAATAAAATCAATTAAAATGATTTTGTCGTGAAAGATAAAAATTTGATAAAAATTTTTCTTCTCCAAAACGTCAAAAATTTTTTTTTCAAATTTTCAACAATTTTTGTTTGTAATTTTATAAAAATTAAAAAATTATTATTAATTTTCAAATTCTGTGCGTCATAAAAAAAATTTCAAGTTTAATATTTTTTACTATTAAATTTTTTTTTAAATTTGAATTTAAATTTCATAAAAAAAAGCGCGCGAATTTAAATATCTCATGGACGTAAAAAAAATATCAAAGTTCAAAACAATAAAAAATCTTGTAAAAAAAAATTCCATGATCTAAAAAAAAAAATTTTAGCCAATTATTCTTGCCCTTTTTTCTCTCCAAAAAAAAAAAAAAAAAAAAAAATCAATTACCCTAATAAAAATTCTTTATAAAACTAAAAAAAAATTAATTGACTTTATCTAAAAAAAAAAGTTCTCATTTCTTCTCTTAAATAAAGAGACTCACGCGTTTATTAGATTAACCGCGAACGCGAACGCGAGCGCTAAGGTTTTGCCATTCTCGAGATAAAAATCACTACAGATAAAAACATATTAAATAAAATAAAATTTAAAAAATCCCTCAAACAAATATATAAAAAAAAAAAGTGAAAATATTTAAAATACATAAGTAATTTTTTAAAGGAATAAAATTTTCTGGTAGCCGACGCTTAAATTTACCGATTTTTTAATCTTTGTAAACTAAGTTTCTTATACATGTATATATATATATACATATATATTAATAATTAAAAAATTCAGCCTGTATAAATTAAATAAATTTTTTATCTATTTTTGTAAATTTTTTTTTTAACTTTCAAAAACTTCATAACTTATATTATTATTGTATATATATATATATACATATACATATATACTCTGTTTTCATATATTATATCCTTTTACAAGATATCCGTGAAACGAAAGTAGTAAATCTCATGACAAACAATAATAATTTAAAAATGAAAGAGATTTAAGAAAAAAAGTAACAATAAATATAAGGATCAGTATTTATATAAATATATTGTATATGTAATATGTAAAACCTTAAAGGCAACTATATCGTATACGAACAAGCTAAATACTCAAAAGAAAGCCGATGCCAAGTTACGAGTTTGTATATGAAATGCGACCACCTCTTAGCTGCCCTCCAATTGTTTCTAAAGATTTTTCCTTATTTTTAATTTTTTTTTTTTATATTACTACTATGTACTTTATACAAAAGCATCCCATTTACCATTTGTACTTTATATTATATATTGAGGATGTGCTCAATATATATTTTATGTTTATATCTGCACCATTATCCTTCGAGCTAAGACTCTACATCACGATGTTATGTGCGCTGATATATATAAAGTTCAAACGTTATATTTGCCCTCTAATTGGAATTTATTGGACCTCACGCGCTGATACGGTGAAAAATTTGTTTTACTATCAATTATTAGTCTTATAGTAATCTATTGCTGTGTGTATGTACATTTTTCTTTATTGTTTTTATGAAATATTAAAACGGACTTTTGAATTTTTTTGAATTTCGCGGGGATTTATTGCGGAGAGAAATTCAAGATTTTAAAGCAGTAACTTTTTTATTTATTGTATTCAGTAGAGTTTCGAAGGGTTTTTAGTTTGAAGAAGTGGAAAATTTGAATTTCGTTCCAAAATGAAACGAAAATTTTCATAAAAATTAGAATTTGATCGAAGAAAATTATTTTGTAACTAAAGTTGGAAAATTTGAATTATTTTGGGAGAATTTGAAATTTGAATAAAATGCTAGATATTTTTGGGAATGATTCGATTATTTGTAAATTCAATTAAATAATTTTGTCGTTGAGGAAAAAAATTTTAAGAAATTGATCTTTGATTTTTAAACTTCAAATATTGGTGGTAAATTTTTGAATTTAAGATTCGATTAATTACTGAGATATTATTCGATAATAAATTGGGATAATTGTTTCTATTTTATGGATTTTTGATAATTTTCGTGATAAAACAAATGAATTTTGAAACAAACATTTGGTTTTTTCGTTTTTGACTTCAGATAATTGAAATTTTGAAATTTTGTGAGAGTAGAATTTTGAAAATTATATTTATAATAGAATTCAACTTTATTTCTACTGATCAATAGTTAAAAATATTAAACATTTTTGATCACTTACTAGAAAATTTCAAATCAAACCGAAAAATAAAATTCAGAGCTGAAGTTGTTTTATTCTAGAATTTTTTCAAAGACTTTGCTGATACTAAACTTTGAAATTTTTACACTAAATGGACTTCTGTGGTAATTTTCTGAAGGTAAAAATTTCTCTGTACAATTTTCTAAGTACATTTTACAGAACTTTTTTAAGAAACGTTTTTAAACTGATTACTTGCCCGTTTTTTCTGAACTACAAATTCAAAATCCCACTATCTGATAAATTTTTACAAGAAAATAATTTTCAAAACGATAATTTTAATTAAAAGCTTTTCCGACTTGAAATTTTAATACAAAAATATTCAAATTAAAACATAAAAATTCCAACAGAAAATCTTTCAATAAATTCCGCTTTTAAAATTTTCCTTACAATAAAATTTAGCATCTAAATATTCAATAAATTTTTAGCATTTAAAAAAGAAATTTCTATACAAAATTTTTCGTTCATTTTTTAAAAAATTATGCAACAAAATTTTCTAATAATAATTTTTGAACTGAACTTTCTTTCCGAAATTTTCGGTACCTGAATTTGTTTATTATCAATATCCCGGATAAATTTCTATACAGAAAAAATGAATTTCTTGACGCAAAAAAATTTTTATGATCCAGGAACATTTTTTGCATTTCGAATTGAAAACGAAAATTTTCTAGGGGCGATAAAAAATTTTCTTAAGCTAAGAAATTTTTTTTTCTGTGTACTAAATCCGTTTTGATAAAATAAAATACTCAGAATAATTTTCGGGTAAATTTTCAAAAAAACTACACCTGTCCCAAAATAATGTTTCAAACTAAACAAAAATTTATGAGTGAATGTAGCAGACGTCAGACAAATTTAAAATTATAAATAAATAGAGTAAATAATTTGAAAAATTTAATTTGTGAAAAATGCACATCAATTTCAAAATTTTTGAAATGTGCATTTTTTTATAACTTTATTTTATTGATTATTTACTCTATTTATTTATAATTTTAAATTTGTCTGCTACATTCACACTCATAAATTTTTCCCGGGTTTTTTTATTAAAAACTAATTTTCTTAACTAAAAATTTCCCACACCAGATCCTCATAAAATTAATTTTTAAAATTCAAATTCAAATAAAAAAAGTGATTCCATATAAAATGTCATCATCAACTTTCAAAATTAATTTCAAAATAATTTTCCTTCAACAAAATTATCATCCCCAAAACCATAACCTCAATTTAAAATTTCATTATAAAAAAATTCATCTTTTTTTTTAAAATTTTCCCAAAAATAAATTTAAAAAAACACATTTACACAATTACACATTTTCACATTAAAAAAATAATTAATCACTTGTTAAAAACATAAATAATCACTTAATTAAAATTACCTTATATCCATCATCAAGTTTTCCATTAAAAGTATATCACCATCTTCAGTTAAAAAAAAAACTGCACTCGTTATTTTCAAATATTAAAATTTTTTAAAAATTTATCAAGCTCTAATTAATAAATTAATTACTTAATTAATCAATTACTATAAAATAATATAATTAATTACACTTCACCAATCCTAACACAATCACCGTTTATATATATTTATACATATATCTTTATAATAAACAATTTTTAAAATTATTTAAACACGAGCACTAAAATCCACCAGCACTAAAATCCCTCGTAATCTTGAAGTCTTATTATTTATATTTAAATTTTTATTTATTTATCAGCAGACACTGTCACTTAATTTAATAATTATTTATTATTATTATTATTGTAAAATTAATAAAATAAATATATATGATGTTAAATAAGTGAATGATGGTTGCGATGTTAAAAAAGCGTGGATGTTTTAAACGCACGATTAACCGCACGCGGGATTTACAAGCTCACCTCGACTCGGTACGAGCGACGAAAGCCGAATTGTCCCGGCCGCAACGCAACACTCAGTCGTGATCGGGGGTGACGATTCACCGTAGGCTTTGCAGCACCAGCACCAGTTGGTAGTAGTAATTTCTGTAGTAGGGTATAAGGTAGCGGAGTGGGGAGGATCAGTGCCCAAGGGTGGGAGAAAGCGTTAGGGGGCGGGGCTCGCGGGGGTGGCCTGCTCAGATGGGGAAAATAGATATATATATATATATATATGGATGTATATATTTTTTTGGCCTTTTGCATTCAATGGTGGGGACAATCATCTAATGTAATGTCAATTTAATTAATTTCTATTTTTTTTCGCTTCATTGAATTAAAGGAATTACTTGAAGTTTTTTTTTATTTTTTGAAATCTGCAGTAGACTTTTTTAGGACTCAGTTTTTTTTAGATAAAATTTTGTTGAGATAATTTCCTGACGTTAATTATCTAGATATTTTTTTTACTAAGATTTTTTAAGGCAGTAAATTTTTTTTAAAATTTTAGGGGACAGATAATTTAGAAATTATCTAGATAATGAGATTGTGAAAATATCTAGATGATTATATAGAAATTGAAATATTTAGAAGAATGGCGGAAATTTTTTAAATTACAATTATCTAGAAATTCTGGGTTGTGTAGAAATTGTATTATTTATCTAGATAATCTGGATAAGATTGGTAAAAATATCTAGATAATTTTTAATCAGTATTTTGAATAGATCTATAAATTTTATCAGGTAAAAATTTTATTTAAATTATCTAGATAATATATTAAGGGTCTAGATAATTTTTTAGGCATTGAAAAATATTGAGATAATTTTTAAGATTGCAGTCTCTAGATAATTTTAAATTGAATTCTTTAAAAACGAGATTTTCAATTATCTAAGCATTGGATTAATTATCTAGATAATTTTATGTGTACTAAATATAACTATCTACATAATCTTGTAGTTTTGATCACAAGAATTCAATAATTCATAGAATATTAAAAAATAATAATCTAGATAATGTATGATATTATCTACATAAATTATTTTGTGTAACTGCTCAAGATTAATATCTTTAAGAAAAATATTGTAAAAATGAGATGCTGTCTCAATTATCAAATACTAAAAATTATCTAGATAATGTCTAATATTATCTTAACAATTATCTCGATTCCCAGATAAATTTTGGATCATCTAGATTATAATTCTTAAAAAAAATTCTAAAAATATGTGACACTCTCCCAACAATTAAATACTAAAAATTCTCTAGATAATTAACGATATCATCTAAAAAATTATCTCGATTCTAAGATAAATTTCTTAATCATCTAGATTAAAATCTCCGTGAAAAATTTCTAAAAATATGCAATATTTTCTTAGTAATTAAATGCTAACAATAATCTAGATAATTACCAATATTATCTTAACAATTATCTCAATGCTCAGATAAATTTTTCAATCATCTACCTTCAAATCTCTGTCCATAATTTCTTCAAACATGTCATACTGTCAATAATTATCTGGTCATAATTATCTAGATAATTTTCGATATTATCTAAAAAATTATCTAGATCACAAGATAATTTTTTTACATGATCTACATGAATTTTCTCGTAAAAAGTTCTAAAAATACGTCATATTGTCTCTATAATTAATTACCAAAAATTATCTAGATAAATAAAATTATCTTCATAATCATCTAGACAATTTTATAAATATCGATCTTCAAATTTATTATTAGAGACGATTCAATGAAATTTATTGATCTAGAAAAAATTTCAAGTGTATGAGTAATTATATATTTGAAAGTCGCTGATGTAATCGCGTTTCTAATGAATAAAATATTAATTATTTTTCGTGTTAATAAGTACCGGTCAGTAATGAAGAAAAATCCGACACGCGCGACTCGATAAGCGCGAGACGACTGAAACCCGTCGTAATAGTACCGAATCCTCGAGTAACCCCTCCAGCCCTTCGTGTCCCCTCTTCGGCGTTACATTGGCACGACGACCCGTACTGTACCGATCAAATCTTTTCTCTCTACTCTATATAGTCAATTCCATGCTTTACTCTACTCTACTTTAACTCAACTCTACTCTACTCTACTCTATATATAATAGCGAATAAAACACATATTTAAGTATTGATATAAGTTTTCCATTGTACTCTATTGTGTATACATATATGTTATATCTAGATGACTATTATGTGAACAAGGCGTTGCCAATGTGTACGCGGTAGCATTTCCTCCGAGAATGGGTTGGAAAATATATGAAATAAATTTTAATTTTCTGAGTTCTTACATCAAGAATAGGTCAAGAATTTCAAATTACATATTTATGTAATTATTGAAAAATATTTAGATTAAAAATTTAGGGGCGAAAGGGGACAGCGGAATTTTTCAGAATTTTAAAAAAGAAAATTTTTATGGCTTTTTCAAAATTTTGAAAAAATAAATATCTGGGGCACAATGAGGCGTTCAAATTTTTTTTGTTAAGGAAAAATTTTCAAAATATCGTATTAAGAATTTTCAAAGATTAGATGAATCGGAATTTCAGGACCTCTGTGTTCTATTCTATTCTATTAAAAAAATAACAAAATTTTGATGCTGTAAATTTTAAGTACAAATTTCTCAAAATTTTTATTAAGTAAAAAAATGAAAATTTCTGGATTGGCGGTAAAATTTAAAAAATTAACTGTTTAAAAAATATCCAAAACAAAACTTCCAAAATTCTCAAACTTTGAGATAGAAAAAAAAAATCTTATGTGGATTTTTTTTTCCCGCCCAAAAAAATTTTTCTCGTCCCAAGAAAAGTTTCAATTTCAATTTAAAATGAAAAAAATTTCTTGAGCTACGAAATATTTTTTTCTGTGTAGAAAAATGAAAATATTACGAATTTCTGTAAAATTAAAATAAAATATCGGTGGGAAATAAAACAAGGCCATAAAAGAAATTCAATAACTGAAACAATTGTCGGATCGTCTTCAAGTATGTAATTTTTTTTCTTTCTACGTTACTCAGGCGTAACACATACATTTATATATATATATATATATATATATATATATATATATATATATATATAAATATATATATATATGTATATATATCGGGTACAATCTACATAACATATTTAATAAATATATGAGTAGATATATTATAAGCAAACAGACAAGACAGTAAGACGTTATAACTATTTGCTTTATCTATATATATAAATATATACATATATATGTAGATATTAGTGATTGGAGCCTTAGGAATGCAAAAATTAAAATATCGAGTTCGTTCACTTACACACTACATACATATATATTTTATTTATTATAAGAATTGTGAATAAAAAATCCGGATATTGATATAAATATATAAAATGTATATAGTATATGTTTATATATAGTAGATTTTATAGAGTACAAGGAAATTAAAGGTAAGGCGTGAAAGTTGTTAGAGACCATCAACCTGGGGTACTACGATCAAGCATGACGTATACATGTGAGATTTAAACTTAAGATACTATTAAAAATATATTACTATGTATATAAATATATATGTATTTAACTAGCAATATAATGCAAGATTATAAAGTCATGTGACAACTTGACAAGACGTATTTATGGTACACGTTTTGTAGTTTTTTTTTTTTCTGTGCTTTGTTGGGCTTAGATGTGTGTTGTTAAGAGTAAAAAGTGTGTGAATTTTGTATAGGTGATAGACTTGCGCGATTGTCGAAAGCATAAGCATGCGTATTGCAGAAAAGTTATTAAATCACCGAGGGTAGTTTTAAGCCATGCCCACTTGGACCCTTAGTCACTCCCATTTTGGGAAAAATTTTTTTAGAGATGGGTGATGCTGGAAAAAAGGGATAGAAGTTGAGTTTTGACAATGAATTGGGGGCATTATAAAAGATTGCTAGTTGAGGCTGGTATCTAAAAAAGTTATAAAGATAAATTATGGGAAATTTTTTTATGAAAAAGGATAAACAATTTTTGAGAAATATCTTGGATTTTTCTCATGATACTGGAATTATTTTGCAAATTAATTGAGACAATTTTATGAGTTTATTGAAGGGTAATTTGGTAAAAAAATTTAAAAAGTTATTTAGCCATTTCTATAGGTAAATATTTCATTAAAAATGTCATAACAAGCCTCGGGATTTAATTACCGGATATCGACAGTAAATCGTGGAATTATTTGAAATAATGTTGAATATTCTATGATCTGTTTTAGGAGAGACACGTTGACTTTTTTTTAAAAGTCACTTAATTTTTTAAAAATTAATTTATTGACTGAAAAAAAATTTAATTAGTCACGCTTGGATTTTTTTTTGTGTTAAAGTAGGGAGGGATTTTGGAGAATATCCTTAGTAAGGAATTTGTAATTGTTAAATAAAGTTTATTAAATATTAATAATAAACCGCGAGCTGGGTGACATTTGTGTCAGGTGACAAATAAAATAAATCCCTCAACACATTTTTAGTTGTTCTCATTTACATTTTACGAGTACCATCTTACCCCACTATTATTTTTAAATATTTTTTAATTACATTATTATTAGCGGCCTTATAAATCATTGAGCTTTTGTCGGTCATTTGATTATCGGAATAAATATTTAAATTATTGTTCTGACATTATTTTACAAACCCCCATAACTTTTTATATTTTTAATTTATCTATTCATCCCCAAGCTTTTTTGCAGCCTGCGCAATTATTTAAAAAACAGCCATGCAACTTTTAAATGCAATGTCCAAAGTTTAGGAGTGACGAGTGATTTGAGAGGAATTTAAATAAAAAATAAAGTTGCACTCAATAACTAACAAACCCTCGAGCGTACAGACTCAACACTGGGCTTTTTCGTAGCTAATTAAATCCCCTACAAACACACATGACTAATAAACCCCCAATTTTTTAAATCTTCGCAAATAACAACCAAAAATTAATAAATCCCCAAAATTCATAAAATTGTCAGTCATTTAATTTTCATAAATAAAAACCACTCAGGTTGAAAATACTTTTTAAACGAAAAAGGAAAAAAATCTTAAAATTTAAAACCAAGCAAACCTTTTACGGTATTTTTAAGTTTATAAAAGAAAACGAGACTGAGAATGTGGGAAAAAAAAATTCATTTTTAATACCGTTAGGTCGTGAAAGGGTTGAAAGGTCGTCCGGCCAAGAAAATGGGTCAAAATTAGTGCTAGCACATCTACTGCACATAATAATAAATAAGTATACACCAGCTTACGGTTATTTTCTCGACCACTCTCAAAGTATCGCGTTTCCTTCTCTTCCATTCATTCAATAAATTTTTAGATGAATTCTACTTGTAATTTTTTTTAGCATCCTGATTTAATTTGCGTTATTTAGTTCTCCGTACAGTTAACTATAAATATTTTTTTTTTTTTTTTTTTTTTTCAAATTTGCAACTTTTTTTAAAAATGGGAAATAAAAATTTTGAGTCGTGTGAAAAAATCTATTACGTTATATTATATATATTAGAAAAAAAAAAAAAATATATATATATATATATATATATATATATATATATATATATATATATATATATATATAAAATACCCTTTGACTATAACGGTTTCTTCAATAACTTCCGTAACCCCTGAAGGGTTTAGAAGATCATTTAAAATTTTTTTTTCTATTTCCAACATTCAGGTATAATTTTTTTTTTTTTTTATTTTACCTAAAAAAAAGGTTAGGAGTGGATTTTAAAAGCACACCTGATCATTTTTCCCTCAATTATGTTACGAAATATTTTTTTTTTTTTTTTAAATAACACATATATATAAAAAATATGAAAATTGAATTTAGTGAGTTTTCAGCTGAAAAAAGCTGCGGAATTTTGTTGGATGTAAAGTCGAGAGATGAAAGAAAATAGTTATTTTAATAAAATAAGATTTAAAAAAAAAAAAATGTAATAAAAAAAAAGTTTTGTGAGAAGCTGAAACTAAAAGAGAGTGTTTTAAAAATACGCATGCCCTTTTAGACGGTTGGAAATATTAATTTTTTTATCTCTAGAGCCATATGGCACTGATGCGTCTTCCTCTTTTACTTTTCACCGGTGAAGGCTGGGAAGAGAAAAGTATAAAAAGTATAGTTACGAGAAGCAAGTGAATTAATTTTTTTTAATTTTTAAACTTACATAAAATATTTTAAAAAAAAGTTCTAAATTTTGGCGGGTTGATTTTTTAATAAAAGTATTTAATGGGCACTATGATAGAATTTTTTTCACTTTTTCTTTAGTTAAGTAAATTAATTAAAATAGAAAAAAATGGACGAATTCGAAAAAAAATAAATATTTAAAAAATTCCCAACTTTTAAATATTTAAAAAGTAAAAAATGATTTTTGTTCAACACTAATTTAAGATGAATGTATAATATGATTAGTAGTAATCATATATTTTTAAAAATAATATAAAGAAAATTTAAAAATTAACGCGGTATTTTATGGTACGGTCAATGACTACATTATCTGTATAAACATGTATACCCTAATAGCACAGTTCGCTTAGCAAAAGTTTCCTTGAATTTTTCGTCAAATGTCCGTCAATTTCGGATTTTTCTGTTTTTGATGACAATTTGTATATAATTTGACGTCACTTTACTATCCGAATTATAATGCAAATTAACAAAAGTTGTATACAAATTATCGTCAAAAACAGAAAGGCTTGAAGTTGACGGACATTTGACGAAAAATTCAAGGAAACTTTTATTAGGATTTTTCTAGTAAAAAAAGTTACCTCTAAATTGGAAAAAAATTAACCGCAAATTTTTCTTTCCAACTTTCGCTGTTAAATTGTCGGCAAATTCGGGCAGCAAATTTCGGTAATTTCAATTGTCAAATTACTGTCAATTTCAAGCTAAAGTGGCTATTAGAATAATTTGAATGCGTTGCAAGTGTCACAGTCACAAAAAAAAAAATTGTTAACTTTTTGTTGAATTTAATTCAACGATTGGTTACATACTAACAAATTATCAACTTAAATTTAACAAAAAGCCAACATTTTTTTTGTACCCCTTAGGATCACAGAATTTAAAATTCGAAACTGTGTCAAGATCTTAATTATTACTTTGACTGCAAGTTAACAGAAAATCTACAACTCGAATAATACCAAATTGACTGCAAATGTTGGTATTAAATTAATTGACGCTAATTTATTGTCAAATTGATTAATTGACCGTAATTTAAAAACTTTTGCTTTTTAGCATTTTTTTACGTAACCAAGACAACACTTTCGGTCAACTTGTCTTCAAAAAGCGAACGTAGATTTACCGTAACTTATAGTTTAAAGTTTAAAAATCACAGTTGGCAACAGTGTTGTCAAATTGACGGAAATTTTTGCTGAGCATAAGCAAACATGGCCACTTGGGGATAGCAAATGGTTACAAGACGTAACAAGTATTTTTTTGCATACTTTAAATACACAAGTTATTGAAAATGAATGATGATTAAATTAAAAATTAAGGAGAAATTTAAAAAACATAAAATAATATGAAATTTTAAACCTTCAAAAGTACACAGGTAATAAAAACATTTTTAATATTTTTAACCTGAAAATTTGTATGACAATGAAGCCAACAGGCACTTGAGAATATTTTTATTTTTAAATGAAGTAATGAAATATTAATATAAATATAATTTTAAAAAATAAATACTGCAGTCTTTTTTTTTTTTTTTTTAATAATATGTCTGCTATTTTCAATATTATAAATTTACTACAGTTTTTAATTTTAATGTCTAGAATTTTTTAATATTCAATAAGTTAAGATCGCTATCTAATTATCCCGATGAAAAAAGATTTTATACAATTGTATAAAATTATATATAAATTGGATAAAAAAATGGCCGGATCCATTTGTATACAATCCTACATAATTGTATCGTATTTGTATATAATCACATACTGTATTCGTATAAATTATATATAATTATATACAATTCTATATAATTGTATACAAATATATACATCTGTATATAATCACATACTGTATTCATATAAATTATATATAATTATATACAATCCTATAAAATTGTATACAAATATATAAATTTGTATATAATCACATAATGTTTTCGTATGGATTATATATAATTATATACAATTCTATATAATTGTATACAAATATATACATCTGTACATAATCACATACTGTATTCATATAGATTTTATATAATTATATACAATCCTATAAAATTGTATACAAATATATAAATTTGTATATAATCACATAATGTTTTCGTATAGATTATATATAATTATATACAATTCTATATAATTGTATACAAATATATACATTTGTTTACAATTTTATTATTCTTTTTTGCATTTTTATATAGAATTATATACGATTGTATATAATTATATAAAAATTTTATATAATTATGCATCACCTCTATACAATTGTATATAATTCATATATAACTGTATACAGTTATATAAAATCTTTTTTCATCGGGTAGTGAGGAGAGTTCTACTAATTCGTGATTATTTATATTTTGTTTATGTTAAAAAAAAAAGGGGGAAACACTTTTTTTTTTTAACACATACAAATTTGTGTATTTATTTTGACTTATAAAAGTTAACGATAAAACACTAAACTACTTAAGTTTTTGTGTATATTAATATTATATCTATACAAAGCATCACCCATTATCTTCAAAAGGTCAGAAACTGGGATACTTATCTCATAATTGCCCTAATTGAGAGTAATAATAAATAATGTTAAAATGTATAAAACTTAATAAAGATTATCTGAAAGTGTCACGAAAATAACGGGACGAAACGCCATGACATTAAATATCATAAAATAATTTGTCTGATAAAGATCAGATTATCTGTGAAATATTATTTATTAATCTTTAATTATTAGTCTACTGATAATTGAGCATGAAAATTAATTGATAATAATTATAAACAAATAATTGTCATCATATATTGAAAATCGTGCAACCTCGTTATAAAATTAAGTCGGGACGGAAGGGGAAATATTCTTAAAATTCGGGTTCGCCCGCAGTCATACTTGACAAGGTTTCGCATCTGAACCTCGCTATAAGACTATCGATGTTCAGTTTTGTAAGAAAAAGTTTAGTCATTTGAAAAATAAAAAAATTCCGAATAAAGTTATCATTGATGTGCGGGATTAAAATTTTTCATTTATACATTACTCTCTTATGAAGTACTGTTTTTTTTAGGGGTCATACATATGGAAAAAACAGAATATTAAAAATTAATAAATAATAGTAAAAAGTGGAATCTGTTATTAATAATTAGTACTATTATGTGCTTAATGCAAAGTAGTTTGCTAATTTTTGTAGATTGCTAAAAACTACTATCAATTATTTCAAAAAGTAACTAAATATTATTACTTTTAGGTATAATACGTGACTTATTAGTGAAAGTTAATTACTTTATGGCATAATCTATTAAAAAGTAATGATTGGTCAAATTAAGAATTGGTATCGTAGATACTGATTGTTCCAGCCAAAAATTGCAAAAGTTACTAACTTTTATTTTATAAATTCGATATCACTGATCAATTATTAGCTTAAAATATCATTTATTCATCATTATAAATTAATTTACAATATACATAAATCTAATAAGTGGTAAATAATAAATTGAAAAATTGGTATACTAGATACTGATTTTTTGCTCATAAAAATACTGAAAATTTTTAACTCTTATTTTATAAATTCTATCCCATTGACTAATAATTAATATTAAATGTTATTTATTCGTTATTATAAATTAATTTATTATATACATATATCGAATAAGTGGTAAATAATAAAATGAAAAATTCGTATACTAGATCTTTGTATATTAATATGTACACTAATTTTTCGGTTCCTCATTTTTTAAATTTTTCTATGTTTATTTGAATAGTAATAACTGTAGATACCAATTTATCGATTCTTGTTCATATTAATTTTAATATACGAAATTACAAATTTTGCTCTTTTATGTGAATCAAATTTTAATATAAATAATAGCCATTTTGTAATATATATAATGATCCTGGTTTGATATTAGTATCGAATATACTAATTTTAAGTCGAAAATAAACTACACTTAAAATTTTGAGCATCATTTTTTTCCGTGTAGGAGAAACCATTCTGATAATTGTTAACAAATTAAAGGAAAGATTCTTATGATGGGGTTGAATTGTATCGTCACTAAAAATTTATTTTACCAATATAACTTTTCTCACAGATACAATTTAAAATCGAACCAGGAATTACAAAATTTTTTTAAACTTCCCGCTAAGAAAATTGAAAATTTTTGAAAATTCGGGAAGTTATTGGTTTTGATCCGATTTTAGAAAATCAAATTTCTATCAGATTTTGACGTTTTCCGGTTCTAGAAAGCTATTCTGACTAATTTCAAGATGATGTCTGAGTATATGTATGTGTGTATGTACTGCTTACTTTTATGTGCTAGCGTTATTACGAAGACTTCTCGATGAAAGTTCGAAGAGCTCGAAAACAGCGGGAAGTTTTGGGGCTGCCCGCAGGGTCAACCGATACACAGATTTTTTTTTTAAGTTTTATGTAATTAGTAATTGTTCAAAAATTTATGAAAAAAAAAAAAAAAAAATAATCGGGCTCAGCCGGGATTTGAACCCGGGACCTCTCGCACCCAAAGCGAGAATCATACCCCTAGACCACTGAGCCGTGGAAGTACCAGATGATAGTGAAAATTTTCAGGAACTATATAAACAACGCTGCTATTCAACACTCCAATACGTCTTATTTACCAATTATAGACGATTGCTGAAATATATTACGCATAACAAACCAATAAAGTTTGTAAAAACCATTGCTATAGCATACAGAAACCATTCCCATGTGAGTAAAGGAAGTATTTCATTGCTTAATAGAGAATGCGAGTAGATATCTAAGATGTGTATTGAAAGCAACAGGGTACTTGACTGTGAATAACTAACTGGAGCAAAAACAACAAATGCGAGCAAATCTATCACTATTTACAAGCCTTCTTGGATAAAAATTCAGTATATTATCCAACTCACCATGATGTGAATCCCGAATTCCTCTTTAGTTACATCGAAGTCCTACTAATACCTCAAAAAAACAAAATCAAGACATTTACTGGCCTAGACAATACATCAACAATAGCTTCTAAAATTTACCAACATATATATTATCAAAGGTTATATTACTATCTTCAACAATGCCATCAACAACGCATACTACCCAGAAAGATGGAGAGCTACGCATGTACTATTATCTTTCTTCAAGAAAGATAAAGACCCAGAAGTTCCTCAAAGCTGTAGACCAATTAGCCTGACTATGAGCATCAGTAGAGTCCGAATATAATAAAACTTTCCAAATATTGGAGCTGTTATTGATAACTTTAAATGATTGGGTATGATCATAAAAATAGCAATCATCCAAGTATTAAGTGAAATTCATCACATCCACAGTTAAACAAAGAGAAAATTACATGTAGACAAGCTTCAGACTGTAACGCCGATATTTAAATTCTTTATTAGTTTAGATAGTAATTATTATTTGGGCCGATGGTAACTATTGCCATCAGGTTATTAAGAATTACGATGTTGATAATAGTTATAATTAGTTAAGATAATAAAAGTTATGATTTCTGATTATCATCAATAATTGTATATTTTGCCATATAGTCAGTAGATACTACAATTCAGATTGTTTATCTAATAATTTAAATGATATTCTCTACTATCGAATTCAGTTTTAAAATTTTACTATTAGATGATAACTTGTACTATAAAATTCTCTTTGTATAGTGTTACTAAACAATCCAAAACGTCTTATTCACCAAACATAGACGATAGCTAAAATTCATCATAAGTAGCAAACCAATAAAATTTGAGAAAACTATTCCCATAGCATACAGAAACCATTCCCATATGGGTAGCGAAACTATTCCAATACTTAAAGTCATGTGGGGCAAGTATGCGCGAACCCATTCATTTCGAACTTAAATGCATGGGTTTGTGCATACTTACCCACTGCGCACACTTGCCCCACATTACTCTAATAGAAAATCAAATCGAAATTTGAGGTGTACATTCACTGAATCTAAACTTTGGAAGCTTATATTTGATTTTTTTTTTTATCTGAATAGTTATATAATTTTGAAATGGTCTTATTTGATTCATCAACGTTTTGAATTAGACCTAAGACCTACATCATAAAATGAACGGATTTGACTAACGAGAGCATTGAATAGACCGACATAGACTTAAATCACAGTTTTAAACCCGATTGTAAAGCTAAAAAAAAATATAAACACAATTTTTATAGGGGTAGAAAAAATTCTAAAAACTATAAAAAATTATTCCCATTATCTTTCATTGGTCAGTAAACATAAAAAAATTGCTAGATTTTTTTTTCCCTTTGGAAAAAAATTTCAATGAATATTTAGTGATTATTATATTTTTAATATACAGACATTTAACATTTCATACATACAAATATATATATGTATGTATTGACCAGAGGGAAGTACTAGCGTCCAAGATGGAATGTGGTCCGCCCGGCGTGCAAATACACCCACACATATATGTGCTTTATATATATTTACAAACGTGTTGCACGCGTGCTCTACTCTTACAGTTTCCTTTACCTCATATATATATATACATATATATCATGAGTAAGTTAATGGAGTATACTCGTTATAGTATTCAAGATCGTGGGTGGATCTCCAATTGTTTAAAAAAATATAAATTTTAAAAATAAAAAATAATTTTTAAAATTTTAATAATTCTATTTATTTTTTCCGGATAATTATTATTGTTATTTATTATTATTATTTAAATGATAGAGTCTTGTATGGAGTTTCATGAGATAGATACGCTCCTGGGGCTCAGTGTATTGTAATTACATGAATTATTATTTCATTTCATGTTGCGCATCCGTTCCGCCTGCCAGACTCTTACTCTCCCACTCTCTCAACTCCCAACTCCCAACAATATTTCTTTTTTTTTATTTATTCTTATATTTTTTATTACTCTTACTCTTATTCTTACTCTTACTCTTACTCTTTTACTTTACTCCATTCTTCTTAACTTATTTTCTCTATCTCGGTGTACTTGAATTTACAAGGATCACCATACAGTGGTAGCTTTCTGTTACAGAGTTTACAGAGTAAGAATACGTGGGAGGAACGACTTATATTTCTACCCTTGGAAAAAAGTATTAAATATATGTTTTATTGTTTCAATTTATTTTAGCTTCAGGTATTCAATTTAATAAATTAATTTTTATTATTTTCTTTTTTTATTTCCGATTTTTAGTTTGAAATTTGAATTTGAATAAAAAAATTTTTTTTTATTAAATTAATGTCATAATAAAAAAAAATTTTTTTTTTTATAAATCAATTGGATCAAATTAATTTCTCACGGCAACAATTTCTGTATAGAGTCAATTGAGTCTCCGATAACAAAAGTTGAGTCGATTTACCGGCGTGGGAATTGATTATTTAACTCTCGTTACAGCGAGATCGCGTAAATTGATTACTAACATTCATTAGAGTCATTTTATATACTTCTTATACATATATATGTATCTAAGTATTAATATAACGAGACAAAAGAAAAAGAAGGAAAAGGGAGAGAAAGAGGAAGAAACCCGCGAAAATTTTAGATACAGTAAAATTTGAGTGAAGCGAAATGGACTAAAAATTTTAGTTTGAATTTGTATGGGGGTAGTATGGAAAGTATGAGAATTTTGGGCAAGGAAAATTTTTTAAGAGAAATTGAAAAATTTTCAACTGTCAAAAATTTTATTCTAACAATTAAGTGAAGTGACAAAAATAAATTTTTTTAAATATGCATGGAATTCATTTGCAAGACTCCACTAGTCTTAAAAATACTAAAAAATTTTTCCCTGTGTTTTGAAAGTGGGCAGCTGCTTTGTTCTATTATATTATTTTTATAAATTAATTCAAATTTTTGGTAAGAAATTGATTTATTTCTTTTGAATGCATGCATAAAAATAGTAAAGAAGAGAAAATTGAAAATTGTGGAAAATTATAAACATGCACTAATTTACAAAATGTATGTACGCATACATTTAAAGAATTTGAGAAACGGTTGATTTCAAAACTTCCCGCCATTTTCAAATTCACAATTAATAAGCCCCCCCCCCCCCCACACCACAGACGTTTATCCGAAAATAGTTAAAATAGTCTTCCAGGGTCTCAAAACGTTGACATTTAATGAAAACTCGATTTTCGAAAATCGGACTGAAACCAGTCATTGTCTTTTTTTGAAAATTTTCAATTTCTACGGTAAAAAGATAAAAAACTTGAAACTGCATAATTTAAGTCTGACCTTTAATATTATAATTTTGCAGACTTCGCATAAGTAATTACAGAAAAAGTAGCAAGAGATTTACTTGCAAAATTTAAAAAAACAAAATAATGAAATCAAAAAAAAATTTGGATTCACTTTCTTCTTTATTGTATATTTATATTTTTTTTCTAATATGCTAATGTATTTTACGTTATTCATATGCGATATATATAAAAAAGATATATTAAGTTATATTGATACAACAATTGAGTTGGTTGAGTTCATATATAAATATATACCATATACTTTTTTTTTATCATGAACTCGTTTAATTTTATTTTTTATTTTATTTCTTCTTTTCGTAGCATTCGTATATCGATTGTTCGTTTACGAATCGCGTATATATATATATACATATATAGTCTACATACTAAAGATATCCCGTTTCCATCGAGACATATAATACTTATATACTTGCATACCGATGCTATATATATTTTAACAAAAATTTATTTGATTTTAAACAAAAAATTTTTATATATTAAAATTCATTAAAAATTTAAATATTTCATCTCATTTTCATTTATTGAAATATTTATAGTTCAAAATTTACAAATTACATATCAAAATTTTTACACAAAAAAAAGATTTTTTGGCGCCATAAAGTATTTCTCGCCCTAACGAAATTTTTTTTCACCTCAAGAAAATTTTCGATTTCAGTTCATAATGCAAAAATTTTCTTGGGGTCAATAAAAATTTTTTTTACGCGAGTAAAAATTTTTTTCTGCCAAGAAATCGTTTTTTTCTGTGTAGCATAAAATTTTCTAAGATCATCTAGACCCTTCTTGACCATCGCATCCCCATATCGTAACCCACATTTGGGAAATTTTTCAGGAGATGGTAAAAACGTTTCACGGTCGCAAAAGAAAGATTATTCGTGTTATGTTAACATCGGTATAACCTATAAATTTATTTTCATGTTTTTCATAAAATACAGGCATTTGTAGTGAATAAATAATTTTGAATTATATGCTGCAAGAAGAGTAAAAAATTATGCATCATTACCTTCTTACTCATGTCGTTAATTGCGTCCTTAAAAATAACCTAAAATTAAAAATATTAAGCGTGACTTAACCTACACGATTATGGGATACGACATATTAGAATGCGCGAAAGTCTGCATGTGGGATACGACATATTAGAATATTTATTTAAAAATACTAAATAAACAATTTGACCTCTAAAATTTGTACATAAGCTGCACATTGTTGCAGTCGAATTCCATTAACTCGAAACTTCCCCTTAATCTTGACCCCCATTACAAGCTACGCTGTCTCCCACCCAATGCTATACATCTGTGCAGGTCTGTGCATATTTATGTGATCCTACATGTGATACAAGTGCGCATGCGTATAGTTCACTTTTTAAAGGAGAAGGGGCATCCGTTAACTAGGAAATTCCAAGAAATTTCCGCTCCTCTGTATATTAACTGTCCGAGTTAATGGAGGTCGACTGTAAATGATTCCATTTTTCTAAAAAAGTGAAAATGTCAAATTATGTGGGATATGACGTATTAGAATGGCAGTATCGATATCCTGACCCGAAAGTCGCCTCAAAAAAATTCATTTAAATTGAAAATTTACTTATTTTCCATTTTAATAAAAAAATTGCACTTCATAATTATTTAAGCTATATAACGAAGTTTTTTTTTTTTATTAGCATCAAGTACGTTGAGTCTTGAATATTAAACAAAATATAAAAAAAGAAACCATCTTTCCTTGAAATACTAATATGTAATATAAAGACATGAAGACTAAAATGTTGAGACCGTTAAAAGACATATGTAATAAATACATACACACATACATATATCTATATGTATGTATATGTGCGTATGTATAAATATATATATATATATATATATATATATATATATATATATATATATATAATCCATAATAGAAATAACTTCCTTAACTTCCATAAAATTCAATTTGAAAAGCTTTAACGTCTGAGACTTACACACACGTGTAATTTTTTCACTCATCACGCGTATTCATGTCGTCGCGTTTATATCCACGGAAAGCACGTTTTAATGTTCTCTATCCTTTACTTATCAAACGTGAAATCAATCATAAAATTACATTCCAATCCTTTTCAATATAAATAATAATAACAATAGTAGTCGTATAAACAATACCATTACCAATAAAAATTATAAATTAAAAAAAAAAGTAAATAAATAAATAATTAAATAAATAAATCGATTAGTTTATTCTTAACACGTTATATTAATTCTCTATTTGTTACGTGATTGTTATATTAAATCTTTGTCACAATTTTTTTTTTAATTATTTTATATTTATGGTGTTAATGTTGATGTTGATGTTAGTTATAGATTTTGGAATTAAATAATATGTGATTCATGTGAGTTAAAAGGCTGATTCAATTTATTCACACTTGAGATTTAAAATAAATATACAATAGTTGAATTCAAATGACCGGAAATAAAATAATTTTTTTTTTTTTTTTTTTTTTTTTATGGGGTATCAAGTTTTAGTTTTATTTTATTTTGTAATTTATTATGAATAAAATGTTAGTTATTTTTTTATGGGATTCGTAGAATTTTAAAAGTTCGGCCGATTTTAAAATTGATACATTTTAAGTACGTGATAAACATTTGGTTTGTTTGGGTTTTAAAGAACCCTAATATTGTGTAAAATGTATATGGGTATACCACAATATATATGTATATACATGTACATGTATGTATATATTGATAGCTTGGTTTTGTAGACTTTTTCAAACAAATGTTTCCAAGAATAATTTCACTTTTTTTTTACATTTCGGTAGAGAAAGTCAAAAAAATTAGCCGCCTGTATTTTCTTCGATTTTTAAATTCGTAATTTCGAACGTCATTACGAGCAAGTAATTGACAGTTAGATCTCCATTATAAGTCAGATGTTACAAGTCTTAGAATTTAACCTGGCCACCTGCAGAGTAGACTGAATTCTCTACAATCAGAAAATTAAGTAATTGTGTTTATTATGCTACATTTTTAATTCCAATCATCTAAAATGATTAGAACTTTTTTCAATGCAAAAATAGTTAGTGTTATAATGTTTTTTAGTAGAATTGATAATTATACACGGAGAGAAAATTATAGAGATGGTTCCCATAATTTTGTGAAATTCTTTCCTATAATACTATAGGAATTACGACCATAAATTATAGGAGCAGTTCCTGTAATTATAGGAATGTTTCCCATAATTCTAGGAACTGCTCCCATAATTATAGGAATGATCCATACCATTATAGGAATGGCCCCTATAATTATAGGAATGGTCCCTATAATTATAGGAATGATCCCTATAATTATAGGAATGGTTCCTATAATTTATAGGAAAACTTCCTATAATATTATGGGAATCATTCCTATAATATATAGGGCTTATTCCTATAAATTATAGGAACCATTCCTATAACATTATAGGAATGGTTCCTATAATAGTATGGGAACGATTCCCATAATATGATAGGAATGGTTTCCATAATGCAATTGGAATAGTTCCTATATCATTATGGGAATCATTCCCATAATATTATGGGAATAGTTCATATACCATTATGGGAATCATTCCTATAATATTATGGGAATCGTTCCCATACTATCATGAAAATATTAATTTTATAAAAAGTGTGGAAATCACTTCTACAATACACAGAAATATTATTAAGCATAAAAACAAAAATTCAAAAATTGAAAAAAAATTCGTATTTGGCAAAAAACATCAAAATTTTTTGTCAGCGCAGAACACTCAAGAAAATTCAAATTTTGAAAATAAAAATTTAAATTTTGATAAAATCTCAAATTTTGAAAAAATTTCTACACTATTTCACAAAAAAAAAATTATTGATATTATAGGGATGGTTCCCATGACATTATGGGAATAGTTCTCATAATATTATAGGAATACTTTCCATAGCATTATGGGAATAGTTCCCATAATGATATGGAAATAGTTCCCATAATATTATGGGAATGGTTGCCATAATGGAATGGGAATTGTACCCATACAATTATAGGGATGGTTCCCATAATATATAGGAACCATCCCTATAATAGTATGACTACAGTTCCTATACCATTATGGGAACTATTCCCATAATGCATAGGAACACTTCCCATAATTTTCTCTCCGTGTAGGATGATAACTTGTGCAATAAATTTCGTAATAGTTACTATCAGGATGGTAATATTTACTATCAGGATGATAACAGTTACTATCAGGATGATAACAGTTACTATCAGGATGGTAACAGTTACTATCAGGAATAGATAGTAACTCCTATTATTTAATTGTCTGAGTGTATAGTTTGCACTGTAACAAATTATCGGATTAAATCCGGAGGAAATTCGGATGTAAATAAAATCCGTAGTTACTCTGACTTGACTCCCGATTTTGTACTGTGTAACTAAACTCATTTCTGGAGAATTTTAATTTTTATTATACTACTGAGTCACAGACATCATTTTTGAAAAAAAAAAAAAATTAATTTAATTTAAAAATTTTCAGTCACAATTAAAAGGAACCAAGAAATAATTTTTAACCGCCTTTCCTTTTCCAGTCGAAATCTAGATCGTAAATTGGACGTCCTCGAGGTTGAAACCGTAAATTGAACTTGTAAAGACGTAAATGATGATAGAAAAAACGTATTGTAGATTACCCGACGTACGAAAGCGTAAAATACACCAATTTAATAAGTCTTGAAGAAAAAAAATCTAGAAGATCCCACATATTTTTCTACAGTTGCTGAAAATTTTTATTTCTCGACTTCTAGTTTCTAGACACTTTTTTCAAGTTTTAATAGATTCTATCTCTGATTTACAATAGCAAGTCTTATGACCGTTTTGAACATCGAATACGTTCAAAATACGTTTTTACGATTGTTTACGCCCGTAAAGCCTGAATTTACGTTTCTAACGTCACCCTAGTCAAAAAATCTAACTTTGTTTGAGCCTCTATGGTGCAGAAATGAAAATAAACGCAGCATAAAGATTCAAATAAGATTCTATAGAATACGTTTATTTATACACCTGAAAATCGGGACGTTTTTCGCGCAAAGAAAATGAAAAAATTTATGAAATTCTACTGCTTAAGGGTGACTTGAGGGGTAATTAAGAATGGCTGCAATTTTCGGCTAACATACTAGCGCTTATGCGAAATATTTCAGAACCCTAGATCCAGTAGATTTTTTATTTTTCATTTTTTTTTTATTTTCGTTCCTCGAAAAACGTTCCGATCTTCAGGTACATGTTTAATTGCAATCTAAATTTGAAGTTAAAGAAATTGAGGTTCAATTTTTTCATTTTTGCAAGTACGTTCAATCTATGATTGAAATTTTAGTTCGGGCCATTTAAAATAATATTTCATTTGACCCCAGGTTATTCTATATATTATTCCAAAAACCTCGAAATTTTTAATTATTAAAAACACTTTTATTGACGTAATTTTTGTGTATTCCACTTTTTTTATTATTTTTTTTTCAGTTCTAATTTCCAATTTAGGGGAAGTGGGCCCATTTTGCCCCAAAATCATTCAAGGCACTCAGAATTTTAAGTGGCCCATTTTCCCCCCCTTTCCCCTATTAGGGGAGAGTGGGGCAAATGGACCCCTGGGGGCAAAATGGGCTGGCATTTATCTTACATATAAGCCCTCATTTCTTAAGGGGCCCATTTTGCCCCACCCTATATTAAATAATTAAAAATTTTTTCGACCATCTGACAACTTCCCCTTTCTCACTTTTTTTTTTTTCACAAAAATTTAAGAAATCCACTTGACCCTTTAAAAAGTCCAATTGACTTTTTTTGCCGGCTTAAAAAAAATAATTCGGCCAGCGTCCATTTAAAAAAAAAAAAAAAAAAAAAGAAAAGAAAAAAAAGGAATAAAAAAATTATAGAGATGAAAACCACCCTGAAATTGAGTCGTTAATAATCTCTAAGGGATACACAAAACCCACTTTACTTTTCTTTCTTTACAACGTATGCTTAGAATACAAGTGGCCTCCCTTGACTGACCTTCAGTAAAAAAATTTTAGCCGACAATAATACAATAGATCTCTATTTCATGATAAAGAAGCAATAAGGGTCTTGGAAGTTAAAAATGTTTTGACAGTTCGAATTCATCATCGATATTATAAAAAAGTTAAGGTAAAAAATTTATAAAAAAATGATATTCTCCAAATAAATATAAACCAATTGAGACCTAATAAAAAAATATAAAAAATTACGTGTGAAAATTTAACAGCGGTTTGCGCACGAAAAAAAATACCGTTATCCGAAATTTACTACGATAACAATAAATCAGCGTGAAAATATATATAAGATCTATATATAAAAAAAAATAAAAAAATTGGGATAAAAAAGATAAAAAAGACTGAAATGTCGACATGGAATTTCTTTAGGATAAATACGTGGTAAATTCACGGTAATAAATTTTTTTAGCTTGTAAACTATCAGCGAACTGTATCTCGTTTGTTATCTCATCTGTTGCGAATATCAGTGGGTGGAAAATAAGATAATAAAAAATCTAAATAAAAATAATGATAATAATAATACTAAAGGGCAAACATACTTTTATGGGTTAAATAAAGTGGTTTCAAGTTAAAGAAAAAAAAAAAAAAATTGGTATTGGAATTTTACTTTAAATCTGAAAAATAGATAAATGTATCGATGACTGTAGTAGATATCGATTGTAGTTTTGACATATTGAAATTTAAGATTTAAAGATTGAGATACATTTTGATTGATTTTTTAAAAATTTCAATTTTTTTAATGAGCCCATATTCGATCTATCGATATTTATCATATATTTTTTTGTATTGCATTAAATTAGAGTTCGATTAATCGATACTTTTGATTGATTTCCCCACAAAGACAAAATCCTGTCTCAAAAAATTTTTTGTGCTCAAATTTTTATTTTTGATCCTAAGAAAATTTTTGTTTTTTATTTTTAATGCAAAAAATTTCTTACGTCAAGAAATCCGTTTTTTCTGGACACGCATCAATTTTTTTTATAAATTTCAATTTATTAAAATTTTTTAAAATCTTCGATGTATCAGATCGAAGTAAAATCTGATAAATCCATACTGTCGATTACTTTTACTATATCGATTTTTTGCGAGAGTTCGATCTACACTGATGTATTTTTTCTAAATATCGATGAATCAATTAAAGCTAAAGTTCGATTTATCAATATAATTATCAAATATCGAATAGAATCGATTGATCTTAAAGTTCGATACATCAATTTTTTATTCACTTCGATTATTCAGAATTGACTCATATTTTAAAAATCTGATACTTTATAGAAATTTCAATTTATGAAAATCGAATCAGACAAAAATTCGATCTATTGATTTTTAGTTCTGTTCAACATCAAATTTTTATTTTAATCGAATTTCTAAAGTACCATTGCAAAAGTCAATGGAAATTAAGTGAAAAATATTGAATACAAAGTGGCCTTAACCTTGCATCAAATAAATGCATTTTCCAAAAATTGTCATCTCAAAATATGAATTTTGAAACGTCGCTCAAAAATATCAAAAATTTGGATAATTGCCAAATTTATTCCTGTTCTTTTAAAATTCAAACTTTAAGTTTGAATCTTAGATCATTTACTTTCTATGGAGTAAAATTTTGTTATCACAAGAAACGAAATTCGAAAAAAAAGGACAAAAAAACTGTCTTTTGTGGTTTTTAATTAACAAAAAATAAAAACTAAAAAAATGCACATATAGAAAATTTAAAAAACTACAGCCGCAATTTTATTCAAATATTTTTTTTCTTATAATTTATGGCTTAAAAAAAAAAATCAAAAAATTATCAGACCTCAGCTAACTTCAGTATCATTTTTTTACGATTCTGAAGTTAGCAGACAATTAGTAATTTTCGGATTTTTTTTTTCACCAAATAAATTGCAAAAAATAAAAACTAAAAAACTGCACATGTAGAAAATTTTAAAAACTACAGGTGCAATTTTTTCAAATATTTTTTTTTTAATAATTTACTACTAAAAAAAAAATTTTTAAAAAATCACACCTCAGCTAACTTCAGTATAATTTTTTTATAATTCTGAAGTTCGCAGACAATTAGTAATTTTCGGATTTTTTTTTTCACCAAATAAATTACAAAAAATAAAAACTAAAAAACTGCACATGTAGAAAATTTTAAAAACTACAGGTGCAATTTTTTCAAATATTTTTTTTTTAATAATTTACTACTAAAAAAAAAATAAAAAAAAAATCACACCTCAGCTAACTTCAGTATAATTTTTTTATAATTCTGAAGTTCGCAGACAATTAGTAATTTTCGGATTTTTTTTTTCACCAAATAAATTACAAAAAATAAAAACTAAAAAAATGCACATGTAGGAAATTTAAAAAACTACCGGTGCAATTTTTTCAAATATTTTTTTTTTAATAATTAATTGCTTAAAAAAAAAAATCAAAAAATTATCAGACCCCAGCTAACTTCAGTATCATAATTTTTTAGCTCAAACTTGACATTTTTTTTTACCATTCCCTAATTTTTTAAAATGTCAGCGGGAAAAAATTCAAAATTATTCTCGAGCCACCTTAAAATATCTACACCGTATATACATATATATATTTTAATGAAATATCAATATATACAATCAATAAAAAAATAAAAAATTTTAAAATTAACGTTTTGTATTCTATAAAAAAAATTCCATAGTTAAAAAAAAAATTAATGATCATAAAATCCATGTAATAATGCTTACCCTAAGTATATATATATAAAAGTACATACATATGTTAAAAATGAATAAGGTGGAATCGACGAAAAATTCACAAACTCGAGTAGAGCGTCTGGGACTGCTCATAAAACGTCGGCGTAAATCATTAGGTTTTATGGTGGTGCACGTTTACCAACCTTTTGCTGATGAATTCTTTACCCGGTAGAACAACTTTCTTTCTCTCTTTCAGTTATATTATTCTTTAACCATCCTGCACTATAACACAACACACATATTCACACACTCGATTCTCAATAGATTGCCCGTAAACTTTTGCAGAAACAATTTTCATACTCATCAAACTTACAGACAATTAATTATTGTTCAAACAATTTAAAAATAATTATATATATAGATATATATAATTCATATTTTTTCAGTAGATCAAAAATCGCACGAGTTTGCGCACTAGTTTGGCCAATAGAAGCTTGTAAAACCTGTGGTGCAAACACCACCTACTACCCCTGGGTCTCAAATGTTCGTACATTCAGCGCGAGGGGCGTTTACGATAAATTTTTTAGTCTATTTGACGGCAACCACTTTGGATATCACAGTTGGCCGAAATTGTAGATAAAATAATAATAATAATAATAATAACGGTGGTAAAGGGACGAATAGTAGAAGGATTCCAGTCTCTATATAGTTACAGAGTATAAAAGGGGCTGGAAGATTATCCGAGGCGTTTTTGCTTAAGAAAATTATAATAATTCGATAATACGTAACTGTTGCGACCAGAGAATATGAAAACCCTCGAAAAAGCTTGTTAGAAATTTTGGTTTTGTTGTTTGGAATATCTATATATAAATGGGTAATTTGAATATCTGAATAATCGGAACGCCGTTTGGGCGGAACCGGAAAACCACTCGCGACTGTACTCGACACTTCTCTACAACTGAATTTACTTATTTCATGTACATAGATATTTACCATTTTATTTTTTATTGAGAACTTGGGTTATTTAGAATGATTTATGATTAATTTTTTAGTTCATCAAGATGATGTACTGAAGTATGCTAAAATATTTTGAAAAAATTTGATCATCAGTTCTTGAAATGCTGAGTTTAAAGTTTTTAAATTTATGGCTTGGAGTATTTTGAATAGAGATTGGGCGTGAATTTAAAAAAAAAATTAATAGAATACTTCAACTGGTTTTTAAAAATTTATCGTTAATGATATAAACAATTGATGCATTTTTGAATATTTTTGTTTCAATTTCCGTTATTTTGTTATAATATAGTCCTGCGTTATTATGAATTTGTAGGATGTATTTTGAACAAGAATATGTAATTTTTTTCGTGTAGTTGATATTTTTGATTTACGATTTGAGTAAAAAATACTGCGATCAGTTAAAAATACTGACAGTCAGTAATGATTTCTGACAACCAGTAAAAAAAACTGAATACTTGTGTAAAATACGTACACTGAATCAGTGTGAAAAATACTGAAGGTCAGTGAAAAGTACTGACTATCAGTAAAAATTATGTACTGACAACCACTGAATATTACGGAAAGCTAGTGGAAAATACTATGATTAATGAAAAATACTGAGTCAGTGAAAAGTACTGACTATCAGTAAAAATTATGTACTGACAATCACTGAATATTACGGAAAACTAGTGAAAATTATTGATAACCAGTGGAAAGTACTACGATTAATGAAAAATACTGGCAATCAGTGTGAAAAATACTGAGTCAGTGAAAAGTACTGACTATCAGTAAAAAAAATTTGTTGATTGTCAGTAAAAAAGTACTGATAATCAGTGAAAAGTACTACAAGTAACGAAAAGTACTACAATTAATGAAGAGTACTGACGATCAGTGAAAAATACTAAAAGTCAGTGAAAAGAACAGACCATCAGTAAAAAAAATATACTGATGGTCAGTAAAAAGTACTGACAACCAGTGAATATTGTTACAATTAGTCAAAACTGCTGACGATCAGTAGAAAGTACTACAATTAATGAAAAATACTATCAGTGAAAAATATTGGCATCATGTGAATATTCACTAATTTTCAATACTATTCACTGATTGATTATGATAGTAAATTCGCTCAAGAATAAGTGTACAAAAATTTCTTGCGATTCGATAAGATCTGGTACAATTCATCTTACGGTATCATATATCGCATATATCTACGCATATGTTTTTGAGTAATTGTAGTATTTTCTAAACTTAATAAAAACACGACATTACGCCTCAATTTTTTAAAAGCCACGTCATGAAACCTATTTTATTATAAATTGTCATAAAAGAATCAGCCTGTTATTTCAAATTTATCCCGCGCATTTCCATTAAAATTTCAAATATTGAAAACATCACTCGTTTCTAAATATATGACACCAACAACAAACATATTCAAATATTTTTCTATTCAAATACAATAAATAAATGCAGGAATTTAATATAATAATAATAATAATAATAATGATAAAAAATAAATTCCCATAAAAAAACAATAGTCGTCAGTCCAACACGAATACGGAAGCATGTCCACCGGTAAGATCAAAGTAATCATGTATTTAATAAATGCGTAACTCCAGGAGTTCTTTAAAGACTTCCAAAAGCCTATATATATATATATATATATATATATATATATATATATATATATATAATAGTAGATGTATATAGGGGTCGAAGACGAGGTGAGACATGATGGTTGTAGTGAAGGGATACCTCATTCGAGAGATGCATACATAATTATTTAAACATATGTATAACGTTTTTATTACCCAAGAATTATAATCCTAAAATAACTAATTATTTAAAAAAAAAAAAAAAATTTTTCTGGTCAATAATCTGTTGGTATAAAAGATATTTTATTTTTGTTATGGTTTGAAATAATAATAATTATTTTAAAAAAAATTTTTTACTATTAATTATTAATTGATTTAAAAAAATTAAATATCGATAATAAAAAATTGAAGTGACATAAATAAATTTAGTTTTTGATTTAAATATATAGAGTACATATGTAAGACTAAGTGACTTTTTCATAAAAAAAAATGAATGATTTAATAATAAAATTTTAAATAAAATTTACGGGAAAAAAAAAATTAATATAATTTTAAGAAAACTTTTTACATGCGGAAACGTATGGCACGCGGTATTATGACGTCACGTAGTCAACCGGATATCGCGAACGTGTTGAAGCGATAGGTTCGCGCCCTCAGAATTACAATAAACGACTTATTGACTAACCCAATGTAATGTTTAATATTTTTTATGTGAATGGAGTGTATATAAGTGTAAGTTTGCCAACTCTACTGATATATACATTAATACATACGCTGAAATTTTTTTTTTTTTTTAAGTGATCGACATACTTTGTTGTTAATTTTTTTACAATATCAACGGGCTATAGTGCACTTCATAATTTTTTTTTTTCGAATACTACGGAAGTGTAATATGAGCCATCTAAAATTTCTTGCAAGAAATTTTGAAATTTCAAATCAGCCTTACAATTTTTTTTTTAAAATAAGCTTGTCAATGAATTTTTATATAATTTTTTTTTAAATTCGTGATATTATACTTTTAGTTTTTCTAGTCAAATGGGAGAGGCGGGCAAAAAGGAACCGCTAGGAAAATCATAGATTTCTGTGCTTTTGAGTAGTGATTTTTTTTTTGACTTTCATGTAAAGAAATTAAACCAAATTTCCAGTTGCCATACAAACACTTTTTTCCCCTATGGGCAAAATGGACCAACCACAAAAATTTTTTTTCTTTTATTTAAAAAAAAAAATGACTAATAAAATAGTTTATATATATAATAAATAAATTTATATAAAATTCGAAGTGTCGACATATAATTAATAAAAAAGTATAAAATAAAATTTCCACTTCATTGGTAGAACAAAGTATTTTTGAACAAATTTCAAAAAAAAATTATGTCCTTGCATTTTTTACAAATTATTTTATTAAAAATTTTCAAGTGTTCAAAATTCTTAGCGCAAAAAATTTTTTTTTGTTATTAGAAAATTTTTACATGACCCAAGAAATTTTTTGTATTATAAAATGAAAACAAAAATTTTCTTGAGGTGGGAAAAAATTTCCTTGGAGCAAGAAAAAAATTTTTTAGGCGAGAAGAAAATTATTGAACCAAGAAAAATTTTTTTCTTCAATTCATAATACAAAATATTTCTTGCGCCAAGAAATTATTTTTTTCTGTGTACTCTATACAAAGAGAAGAAGTCGACATATATTTTTTCCCAACAATACATTGAATCGAAAAAATTTTTTAATTTTGGGCCATTCAAAATTGTACAAAAATGATGTTAAGACTCGCGATTAAAAACAATTTTGAAAATTACAAATATTTGAGTTGGTCCGTTTTGCCCACCCAGTCCCATTTTTCCCACCCCTCCCATACATGTATATATAAATATATATAGTTGAGTTACAAGTTATTGAATGAGAAAAAACTGAAAAAGTCTTAATATAAAAAATATATAATTCATCTCACGAATCAAGTCGCACGCGCACGCGTCAATTCTCTCTTAGCATTATTTCTTTGCCGACAATATATTCTCTTTAACTTTACAGTTTGTTTCCAGGTAAGGCGTTGTACTTGTAGTTTATTATATTAATGTTACGTACTTCACTAAGACATTAAATTACAAACGCATATATATATATATACATGTATACGGACATATTTGTACATCTATTTTTTATTACTTTATCCTTTTTTATTTTTATTACTTCCTAAGTATTTTATCATCATATATTCCTTAATTTATATACTTCTGCATCCGTTTACTTAACAAACTTTACAAGACATTTTTTATTGAAGCCAAGGGGGTAAGAGTGCGAGGGTCAGTTAATAAATTGGCGGTAAGAATATGAATAATTTTTAATAACAAAATAAACTGCACTCTAAATTTAGTTCGCACGTTGGGGACAAATGTCCAAAAAAAACGTTATAATTCTATATATATATATATGTATAAGCGGTAAAGGTAAAATGGAAACAAAAGACGTGCGAGTCGCGAGGGAATTACCAGGATACTTGATAATACAATAAAAATAATAGAAATAATATAATAAAAGCTATAAATTTATTTCATTCGAATTAACTTATAAGTATAGTGTACGTGTGTAAGTGTTGGAACAAAATCACGCACTTCAATTTCAATTATAAGTACTTAAATTTTATTTCGTCGGACTACTTTTAATAAAGGTCATGAACGTGGGAATAATTATTATATTCTTTTATTAATAGAGTCCATTGAAAAAAAAAAATAAAAAATATTTTTTTAAATTTATTTTCGAGGAAATAATTTATAAATAAATTATTTAATTAGTTGACTTTACGTTGCGTGATTTGATTTGAATACAAATTTGCGTGTGATTAGATACGAATTATTTTTAAAAATAAACTTTTGTAAAACATTTTTAATATGCCACAAAATCATTATTAAATTAATGCAGAAATTTTTTTTTTTATTTAAACTAAAAAGAGTTAATGAGCTCTAATTTGTCTACTTTGTTGCTTAATAAGTTCCCTAAATAATTAAAAGTTACGCCGACTTTACTTTTTGTACTCAATTATTTATTCATAAACTTTTATTTTAATTTTCTTCAATCATCTGCTATATTTATTATTTTAAATAAATTCTTGCAATTTTTTAAGTCTAAATAAAGGAATCACAGGGACAATTACGAGTACAAGTAGTTCTGTGCATGTAAAAATTATTTGAGGCCATAAGTTACCGGTATTGTTTCAACCCCGCCCGTAGTTGACTGTTGCGTTTGCACAGCCTTGACATAACCTTAAAGTCTGCAAGGAGAGAATTTTATAGTAACAGTTATCATCTAGTTATAGTAAAATTTTAAAACTGAATTCGATAGTAGAGAATATCATTAAAATTATTAGATAAACAATCTGAATTGCAGTATCTACCAACTATATGGCAAAATCTACAATTATTGATGATAATCAGAAATCATAACTTTTATTATCTTAACTAATTATAACTGTTATCAACATCGTAATTCTTAATAACCTGATGGCAATAGTTACCATCAGCCCAAATAATAATTACTATCTAAACTAATAAAGAATTTAAATATCGGCGTTACAGTCTGAAGCGTGTCTACATGTAATTTTCTCTTTGTTTAACTGTGGATGTGATGAATTTCACTTAATACTTGGATGACTGCTATTTTTATGATCATACCCAATCATTTAAAGTTATCAATAACAGCTCCAATATTTGGAAAGTTTTATTATATTCGGACTTAAACGATTGTATTGTTACTTATTTTAATTATTTAAAGGACAAAATGGGCATGGCTAAAATATGGATGTAAATAAAGGATGTAAATTTATATTAATGTATCCTACTTTTAGTTTAAGAATTTTTCCAACCTTGAATGGTAACAGTTACCATCTTCGATTGTAACAATTATAATCTTTAATAGTTACAATTAGCATCTTCGATAGTAATCGTCACCACCATCAATTGTTACTGTTATCATTCTCAATGGTAAAACTTATTATTTTACCACTGAATAATTTTCGTACCATTTCAAACAGTTGAAATTCAAAATTTAGTATCGTAGATAGCATAATTAAATTTACTCCGTGTACCTCCTAATCCTATAAAAAAATATTTATCAGCATTAACGCTTATTAGAATTAATACTTGGGTACTTACGAGAACAATCGATAGCCAATAAATAAAAAGAGCGTATAATTTAAAAAACTTAAGCTTTCTTGGAAGATTTTAGGTGTTTAAACCAGTTAAATCTTATAGCACACCAAAGGTGTGCATCATCACATTAAGAACCCGGTCAGAGAGTTAAAAAAATAAAAAAGCAAAAATAGTTTGGTGGTAGAAAACCCATTTAAGTTTGTTTCGAATGAGTGAAGGCTTTGTCAGTAAATATAGTCATTTAAAAAAACGTGTTTTTATTCATTAATTTAAATCTTTAAGAAATGAATCACTGTAGAAATATATACTAGTATATTGAATATTATTTAAATATGAAAAAAAAAAAAAAAAAAAAAAAAAAAGACGTGTAAGTGAACAAATTGAAATCATTGATAGCAATCTTACGTATGTCATTTCTCAGTTAAGTCTCTTTGTGGTTTGAAACACGATCAGCCTGAGAGTTACTCCATCATATATTTATAAAGTCCACTATTACATATATATATATATATATATATATATATATATATATATATATATATATATATATATATATATATATAATGTATAGTATCCACATATCAATCCGTCTCTCTGTATCTGGATTTTATTTTGTGATTTAAGTGCCAATAGGTGACAAGTAAAAAATTATAAATTAATTACTTTAAAGTCTAAATGTTGAAAGATTGCTAAAGATTTATATAAAATATAAGAGCTCGGAATATCTTCGGCGAATTTTATTTTTGAAAATCGAATGATGATTAATTTTACTGCGGGTACTTTGATTTAAATGCGATGGTAAATTGAAGGAAAAGTGAATTTATTATTTTAATGGATAAATTTAGAAATATTGGAAAGTTTTCGTCCTTGCTGAGTGACGTTCGTCGATTAATCATTAATATATAAATATATCATGATAGATAAATGTATGCATGACAATTAATGGTATCCTATTGCTCCAAATAACTGCGCTGCTGTTACTTCTGCGTGATTAAAAAACGGTTTAGATAAAAATTTAAGGAAGAATTTTATAAATTTTGGGGATTGAAAAATTTTTGGTTGTTATTTGAGAGGGTTTTGAAAATTGAAGGTTTATTAGTCATGGGGGTTTGTAGGGGACTTAATTAGCTACGAAAAAGCCCAGTGCTGAGTCTGTAAGCTCGAGGGTTTGTTAGTTATTGAGTGCAACTTTATTTTTTATTTAAATTCCTCTCAAATCACTCGTCACTCCTAAACTTTGGACATTGCATTTAAAAGTTGCATGGCTGTTTTTTAAATAATTGCGCGGGCTGCAAAAAAGCTCGGGGATGAATAGATAAATTAAAAATATAAAAAGTTATGGGGGTTTGTAAAATAATGTCAGAACAATAATTTAAATATTTATTCCGATAATCAAATGACCGACAAAAGCTCAATGGTTTATAAGGCCGCTAATAATAATGTAATTAAAAAATATTTAAAAATAATCGTGAGGTAAGATGGTACTTGTAAAATGTAAATGAGAACAACTAAAAATGTGTTGAGGGAATTATTTTATTTGTCACCTGACACAAATGTCACCCAGCTCGCGGTTTATTATTAATATTTAATGAACTTTATTTAACAATTACAAATTCCTTACTAAGGATATTCTTCCAAATCCCTCCCTACTTTAACACAAGAAAAAAATCCAAGCGTGACTTTAATTAAATTTTTTTTCAGTCAATAAATTAATTTTTAAAAAATTAAGTGACTTTTAAAAAAAATTCAATGTGTCTTTTCCAAAACAGATCATAGATTATTCAACATTATATCAAATAATTCCACGATTTTACTGTCGATATCCGGTAATTAAATCCCGAGGCTTGTATGACGTTTTTAATGAAATGTTTATTTATAAAAATGGCTTAACATCCTTTCAAATTTTCTTACCAAATTACCATTCAATAAACTCATAAAATTGTCTCAATTAATTTCCAAAATAATTCCAGTATCATGAGAAAAATCCAAAATATTTCTCTAAAATTGCTTAGTATTTTTTTTTAAACTGATTTTTATTTTAAAAAAAACATCCCATAGTTTTTCTTAATATCTTTTAGAAAGCATCTTTAATCCACAATCTATCCTCATTTCCCTTGATTTATTCAATTACCAAACAATAAATTTATAACCAACTCACTCGCTCCAAAAACTTCAAACCTTATCAATAAGCAGCTCTCTTTCATCTAATTTTCCTTTACTTCAACTAAAAATCTCTAGTTCCACGTCAATTACCTACTCCTACACCCAATCAGAACCTACTTCATGGTATTGAAACTCAGATCACTCAAACTCTTTATTCAAAAATAAATTCAAGGTCTCACTACGAAATGTATCACACAATTTTACCAAATAAAAATAATAATAATATATAATTAGATATAAAAATTCCTTTAAATCGAAGCTGTTAACTAAAAAAAAAAAGTTAATCTTGATAAAATTATAACGAGACATTTTCTAACGATGATTATAAATCATTGGAAAGCCATAAAAGATTGTTAGATATATCTCAAAGTAACCTAAGGTTAAAGAAAAGAGTAAAAGAGTAATAAAGATTTAGCTACATTGCATTTACTTTGATAATACATATACTGGATAAATATATACATGTATATAAGTATATCGTATATAGTCGAGTATATTATTGGATGCATTGAGAGTTATGGAGAGCTGGAACTACTACAGTAGTACAGTACATGGATAAACTGGAGCTAAATAATAATAATAATAATAGTAATAATGGAACAAAACGAGTCTTTATGATTTCCAAGGCGTTGCCACGATCACAGTCAATTCGCGTGTAAAGTAAATTATTTATAAAATAGTTTGCATAATTTCTGGTGTGACCTACATCTTTACTGGACGTTTATCTGGAGAGCAAACTATAAAAATTATAAATTTTTAATTTATTTTGAGTTTTTAATTTAATTCCATGGGAAAAAGTTGAAAAAATTAGATGGTGTGCATTTTAATAAATGGTGTGCATTGAAATGGGTAATAAAGAGTTTTATGTCGAGATTTTAAAGTGAAATCTAGTAGCGAGTTATTGGTTATGTATAAGAAATTTTGGATATTTTGTACGAGTAGAAAAAAATTATGGTGTGCATTCTTATGAAAGGTGTGCATGAATTGAATTGGAATTTCTGAGGTCATAAACTTTACAAAATGTAATTTAGTATGCAGAAAAAATACTGGGAAAGTTGTAGTTATAAGAAAATATTTATGGTGTGCATTTTAAAAAAAGGTGTGCATTTAACTTTTTGGTGATCACTCAGTTAGAGATTTTTACGATGGATTTGACAATTAGAAATTAATTATGAAGAAAAAGTATTGTGAGTTGTAAATATATGAAAAACTTGATGGTGTGCATTATTGTACATAAGAATTATAATCAATTAAGAAAATTTTACGGAAAATTCAAGGTGAGTTATGAATTAATTGTAAAATTGGTAAAATGAATACAAATCATAGTAATTATTAAATGGTGTGCATCAAAATATATGAGCGGTGTGCTTAAGATAATTGTCTCAATAGTTTAACTCCGTACATATTTAAAATATATAGGATGTCAGTAAAAAATTGTGCATCAAATATGTCTAATTTATTAGAAGAGCGCAAGGAGGTGTGCAAATTGCTTATAAATAATAATGGTGTGCATTTAGAAAAGTAGTGGGGATAAAATTCAAGTGGTAATAATTTTGGATACACAATCTGTTACACACACAGCTAAAAAAATGTTTAAACCTAAACGGCGCGCAAAAAATGTATTTAAAAAATGGTGTGCATACGTATGCATACAAATAAATTATATAAGTATACTGTATACATACGAAGCTTCAAAATATACTAGGATATTACTTATATCCAAAAAAATGGTGTTCAAAATATTCTTGTAGCCAAAGGGTGTGCAAAAAAAATGGTGTGCATATAAGGTCATAGTGTATCCGAAAAAAATTTTTCAAACAATTTCATAGCAGTAAATACCGCAAAAAACAATTTTTATAATTGAATAGAGTATAATGTATAAAAAATGTATAAATAATGTTTTTTTTTAAAATAACGCACGTGACAAAATAACTATACTGACACATGATGAATCTATTATAACTCGTAATTTATATTTTCCGAGTTCCAAGCATCAGTTAATGTCCTCAAGTCTTGATGTCTTGATGTGTGTGCCCAAGTCATTATGAGTCAAGACCAAAGACTTGTATATATATACATCGTACCGAGAGTTAAGACTGCATAGTTTTGCCTAAGGCTATTAAAACTAGACCCTGCTCGATTATTTCTGTTAATAATTTTTTACCCTGACATTAAACCTTATTCAGTACAGCTCTCTCATCGTTTCTCGATGTCATTAACTAACAGTTGTCATCATTTTAAATTATTATCAATAATGATCCTGGGTTAACCTACCACCTTAAGTTCACTTTATTATTATTATAGGAATGCAATTAGCTATTGCCATTATTATTATTGAGAAATGTACACATTTGATTCGTTATTGTGCACTCAGTATGCTTTCACTTGGGTTAACGAACAATAACAATAAATATAATAACAATAATAATAATAACTATAACAAAGAGGCCATGATCTGTAAGACAATACAATAGGACGATTAGTGAACACTTTGTATGGAATTTCGTCATCTAACGTTACAAGTTTATTTTATTTAGAAAAATATTTCGATTAATAGATTCTATTTAATGGCTTTTAGATGAAAGTTTGTTAATATAAAAGTGCTTTTTTTTTTTTTTTTTTAAGGAAACCAGTATACCCGACATATGGTGAGGACGCAGTGTCCTACAACAAAAGATATTATGTGGTGGTTATAAATGTATATTTTATATATGTTGTATTATATGTTAATGTATTGATGTGTAAATGTTTCGTAAATGTATACATAAATGTGTGCGTGTGTGTATGAATATTTCCATACATTCCTCGTAAGCAGACATTTAAAAATTTCTTGCGTCGTATTATATACCGCAACACGGCCGATTGGCGACACGCATTTCAATCGATTGACACGCGCCGATATATACCGGAATTTTATTTTTTATTTTTAATAATAAATGGCATTGTTTTTTTAAAATGTTCTTAGGAGTTTCGGGTCAAGTTGGTTTTATATTTTAAATTGAGAATTTGCTGTCTGGCGTCTGATTAAATTTTTTTTTTTTTAGGTGGGTCTATAAATTTTTTGAATTTTTTTCAATTTTGCTATAAAGAAAAGGGTGGAAATTAATAATTTGAAAAGGGTGTGCATAAGGTGTGCAATTTTAGGATTTAATTAAATTGGAAATTAGAAATTTTGTTCAAACTTCGCAAAAAAGTTCGATATGCATTAGAATTTTATGGAATATTGGAGGTGTGCAGAAAAATTCTAAGAGGTGTGCAGAAAAAAAATCTTTGATTTCAGATAAGAAATGAATCTGAAGATTTGAAAATGGGTATCAATTACTTTAACTTCAAGTTACATGTATAAGTAGAGGGTGTGCATACATTTATTTTGAATTTCTAGGTGTGCAAAAAAATTTTTTTACAAATATTGTGAAAAGTGACGACAAAATTTAGTGAAATCTGTCATGAAAAATTTAAAAGAAATAAAATTGAAACTGAATAAAAAACTTAAGGGTGTGCATATGATATTTATTAGGACTCATATAGAAAATCATAAATGTAATTTTCATTAATTAGTAAAATGATTAGAGTTCTTGAAATTTATGAATCGTGTTAATTAAAATCTATGGTGTGCATAAATATCCACAAAATCAAATGGTGTGCAATATTTAGTAACAATAAGTTATTTTGAAATTTCGACTCATCGGTCTTGAAAATAATCGGTGTCTAAAAGACGATAGTGAAAACAAACATTAGGGTGTGCATAAAATATTGTGATGACTAAGCATGAATTTACAACGAATATTATGCACACCACCTTACAAAATATATTCCTCGGTCTGTTACAAGTGTATTTAATTAATTGGTGTGCATAAAAGTATTTAGAACTCCATGGTGTGCAAAAAATTTTTTGATCGATTTTTCCGAAAAAAATCCATACTTGTCTAATTCCGGTCTATTTTTTCGACCAATCGAGTTATTTTCCGATAAAATGGACTAAATACAACCTGGAATGCTCAATAACGAATAGTAAAAAAAAAAATGAATAAATAAAATATTATAAATGTATCGAATTAATAATTTAAAAGATTACGAATATCAATTGAATAAGTTTATTAATAAAACAAGATTTATTCTCGTATATATATTACAACTACCGAGTAAAAGAAACATAAACGCGAGAGTTAATATGAAGAAAACGTTTTATCTCGTACCATACGTACTGAATGCCTAGAGTAGAGTCAACGCGTGTGCCCCCCACTTTCTTTTAATATCTACACACACACACATACACGCACACACCGCGTCTTTTAAAAGTATTGTAAAGTTGTTCTCGCGCCTTCTATACCTTCTACAGCTCTCTAACTTCTCAATTAAATAAAATAAATTCTTTCCATTAATAAAAAAACTATTAAATAAATTTTCGAAAGTCTTATCACAGGATTTATATATTTTTATCATTTTTTGTCCCTTTATTTATCGTATTTGTCAAGTTGGCTAGAAGAATCTGTCATTTATAGATTTTTTAGTGTATTGACTATGTCAGTTTACATATATATGTATATGTATGTGTATATATGTATGTATATATGTATATACATAGGTAGAGAAGAGGAAGACGTTACAAATGAAATGGAATGATAAAAAATATTTAAGAGTACTTGCATCTCTGGTTTTACTGTATGCTACTCAGTGAGCGTAGCCGAAGCATCATCGAGTCGATTAATTAGTTTTTATTGGCCTCACAGTGTGCGGCAATCAGAGCGGGTTTTAGGCTTCACGTTTGGCTACCTCTCTCTTTCTCTTTCTCTTCCTCTCTTTGTCTTGGTTATTTTGTTAATGTGTAATGATGAGGACACACATATGCAATCTGAAAAAGAAGTTTAAGACGAGGGTGGTGTAAGTAAAAAAGAGATAGTTAGCTTTCGAGGTGGGAGGGGGGAATAAATAAATAAATTTATAAGACAAAATGAGGACCAAAAATCCAATCCATGGAATTCATGATCTAAAAGATAATACCAAATGGGGGCTAACGAGGTCGTTTTAATTAATTCTTATTAAAATTTGCTAGGTCCTGTGAGGTTGAATCGCCTAAAGAATTTATTAACTTTTTTTTTTCATAGATTTTATAGTTATTGTTTTATGCACACCACGGTGTGTTTAAAAATTTTCTCGATTAAATTTAAAAAGAAAGGAAAAAAAATTTTTGCACACCATGGTGTGTACTAAAATTTTTTTCTTAATATTGTAAAATGAAATTAAAATTTTAAGTTTATTTTATCAACTTTAACTTCTGTTTAAACAAAAAAATCGATATCTTTTTGTTCAAAATTTATTTTGAGAAAAAAATCACGAAAACATAATTTTTAGATTTTGGAAAATTTTCAAACTTATATTGAATTAAGACATATTATGGTGAAATTTGATGAAAATTCTACAATGAGAGCAAATGCAATATTTGAATTTCTATAAAATCTACTAAAAAATGTGTGCACATCATGAATGGTGTGCATTAATACTGAATAAGGTCTTTTTTTCATAAATTTGATAGTTATTGTTTTATGCACACCATGGTGTGAACTGAAATTATTTCCTTAATATTGTAGGACAAAATTAAAATCAAAAAATAAAAGTAAGACTAGATATGATTGGTCGATTTCTGTTGATTTTGGAAAATTTAAAAACTCAGACTAGAGTAATAGGAAATATTTGGTGCAATTAATTGAAAATTCTACCATGGAAACAAATGCAATAGTTGCATTTCTATGAAATCTAAAAAAATGTATGCACACCATATGTGGTGTGCATCAGTAATGAATGCGATCCTATGGTTGGCATTGAAAATGAAAATTTTGAACTGATTTTCATATATTTTACTATATATTAAAAGCGCTATTTCCCAATAGTATTTAATAATCTAAAATAAGTTGCAAATCTAACAAAGGTGTGCATAATAAATATTTATAAATTTTTATCCTATTTATTATAATAAAAAAATGTAAACTATGAAATATTTGCCGATAAATCATCAGCCATATTTAAAAAGTGTCCATCGTGTCAATGACGATTTTCAGCCGGTCCATAGGGTATAGAAATATCAGCCACCCTCTTTCCTCTTTTTAAAAACACACACCCTATCCCCGAAAATAAAGATCATCATAAAAAGAAGAATAACGAGAAGTGAACATCAACAGGAAACCCGTGGACATGCAAATTTGGTTTTACAATAAACCCACCAACCCCATTGGCAATTTTTCTCATCCCCACCGCATTGATACCAAAAAAAGAGCATTCATGAACGTAACACACTAAAAACCGGGTATGACTGGATCAGAGTTTGATTTTAGTGTCTGTATATATAAAGGCACAAGTAAAGCTAAAATATACCCGAGTGTAAATCTGCATATCTAAATAATCGAACTCGCATGTGTGTCCTATCGTTCGTAACACGCCAGTAACTATAGTATAGAGTCTCCTGATGGCAAAGACTCCTCTAGTATAAAGACTGTTAAGTTTAACCAAACGATAGAGATAGAAAGTGAATGAACGAGCAAGTGAGCAAGAGCTAAGGGGGAAAAAGGACTCTAAAGCGCGTGTGTGGATCCTTATAGCTGATTTGCATTGCAAATTAGTTCTCTCGCCAGTAGCAACAGCAACCAGAACTCGGAGAGCATCAGCGAGTATCAAAAACTCGATTCAGTTCCATGAACGACCAACTTAAACACACGATTGTACCAATGCTGGCAATACTCTGGTAGTCAGTACCGCGAATCTAGATCTATCTATTGCCCTTACCTTTAATCCCACCAACTCAACACGTCATTGATTCCCGATTTGAAAAACAACTTACACCTCTTTGCTAGCACATACGTTCTATCTACTGCTGCTGTTGCTTCTGAAGGTTTTGTTATTTTAAAACCATTTACCATTTCAGTATTTTGCGTATGACACCCCTTGTCTTTAACTTTTTGTTTGTAGACCCTAGAAAAACCCGGTCTACAATAATCAATAGACAGCTGTCGGTGAAAATAAGTCAGCTTGACGTCTTGGACTGATTTATCGGCTAATTTGCATTCGAGACAATGTATCTACCCTTTTGCAAACAACCGATTCTTATTGACTATCATACGGGCATTTGCTGATCCAATGGCGAAAGGGATTAATCTGGTAACTGGATTTACCAGAATACTATTTGGTGTTTTGTAGTTAGCACATGGTATAAAAAGTCTTTGGTTTGTTAGAAAGGGGTTGATTAGAGCTGGATTAGACACCTGATGGTGTCCAATGGGTAGCTCTTACCTGGAACAAGAAGAATAAGAAGGTGCAGGTGGATTTAGTCGGCTTAATTTGAGGTGTTATTCTGAAGATTGTTTTTCAGCTGCTTGAATTCCAAGTGGGAAGGGAAAGTCGAGTTTTAATTTAAAAGTGACCGTTCCTTTACCAACGCGAGTGTTCACTTGAGAAATGAAATTAGTTAAAATATGGGCGAGCCTTGTTATTACGTTTGTGTAATTCTTTGTAATCATTCATCTAAATTATGTGAAATTGACATCAATAGATTTAGAGACTGATATTTTTATTGGATATTTAATTGTAATTTAATTAAAAACTCTTTTTATTTTGGGCTTAAGGTGATTTTAATTAAATGACAATATGTGGGTTGGGTGTGCAAGTAACGGTAGATGACGTCAAGCCAAAAACGTACTTTTGAGTCAAATTTCAAAATTATGATGCAGTGGAATTTCTCTAACTTTGACTGGAATTTTAAATCCCTCGTCAAAGTTACAGTTTTAACTGTACTATTGAATTAATTAGACTATATGCTATGGTCATTTTAGACTTAGTTTAACCCTTAATGATCAGACTTCCGGCAGGAATCATAATACGGTCGCGAGGGGTTTAGAGGACCCCAGCGTTTTTGATCAGCTGTAGAAATTAAACTCTAAATTCTATAGAAATATTATTTAATATTTTAGTAATAGTTTGTATTCATTTTTCGAATAAATTTCAATTTTGAATCATAATAAACAATAACTTTCCGAATTTTTCGATAATCGTCGATTTTCTTAGCGGGAAGTTAAAAAAAAGTCAAAAATGACTTTTTGAAGAAAAATTTTTAAAAGTTGCACTATTTCTGAGACATAGTAATTATTACAGTTTTGTATGACTATCTTCAGTTCTCAGTAGCGTTTCATTCATGATACAGTTCCATGGAACTAAAAATCATTTGTAGAAACTATAAAATTTTGTGTCTATAATTGCCTTACTTTATTATTAGAAGTATATTCTTTAGTTTCGAGTATTGCAGTGCAAACTATAACACTGTAAAAAAAAAATCGGGATAGTCCAAGCGGTATAGGTGTTAAATTGAGTCAATTTTTAACACCGCTCTTTTTACAGTGTAATATAGTTCTATTAAACTAAAAATACATTAGGAACTGTAAAATTTGGTATCTATAATCGTATGCTTTATTATAACAAGAAGTAGTTTCAATTATTACAGTACATTATAATACTTGAAGTTTTTTATACGAGGACACTGTTTCCGCACTATAAGCAATGATTTTCACACAGCTTTTTTTCATGCGTATTAACATGCTATTATAGACAAATATTCTTTGAATTTCTCCATAAATTAGAGAATTGTAAGACAAACGTTCTCGAAAGCCAAAGATTATTTTGAGCTAAGAGAATTTGTCTTAGTTTTCAAAAAAAATTTTCATAATTATGAATATTTACTTTCAGTCGAGGATTTTTTTTTCTGTGTGATAACGTAAACTTACATTGGTTTTTTTTTTTAAAGTGTATATGTAATCGTAAGACTTATCATGAAAGGATATACTTTGATCAAGTAATCTATTCTCAGTAATTTTTACGATTCTAAACAAAATCTATCTCATTAAAATGGCATTCATCTTATCAAAACACACAATTAAGAAACTAAACTTATGTGTTGTTAATTTTTCCAGTGAAATAATATAAAAAGAGATAAAGTTAAGAATTTAAACGGCATTGTTTTCACGTCTTGAAATCGGATAGACCGCACGTTCCTCACCATACAATGGACTCATATATACATATATACATTTACATACTTGAAGACTAGTTTACAAAGTCAAGACTATAGTTTCCAGATACTGAGGATGACTTGGCGTATCTTTGCCAATTTAAATTCGAATTCCAATCTTTGTACTAAATCAACCAAGTCATTCCTTCCACTCTGATGGTACTTCTTTACCCATAATAATAATAATAATAATAATAATAATAATAATAATAATAATAAAGATAACTCATTTGTGACCTTATAATTTGACCTCTGTTTCAACAAACTTGAGCTTTGGACAACTAAAATTTTAGTCTTCATATAAAAGTTTTATTTATACACGGAAAGAATTTTATAGTAAAGCTTATCATCAAGTTATAGTAAAATTTTTTAACTGAATTCAATAATAAGAGTCAAAAAATAATTCCGGTTTTAGACCTCAAATGCAGGATTTTGTGGTTTACCTCTATTTGTCCTCACAATTCAAAATTTATATAAATAAGAGTTTGGGCAAGTCTCATTTTGTGCGACTTTTAGGCATGAATGAGGCTAACCTCATGTATATTTCTTATGGATGAGACCAAAGTGATAAACAATGTGTATTGTAGTATCTACCAACTCTATGGCAAAATCTACAATTATTGATGATAATCAGAAATCATAACTTTTATTATCTTAACTAATTATAACTGTTATCTACATCGTAATTTTTAATAACCTGATGGCAATAGTTACCATCAGCCCAAATAATAATTACTATCTAAACTAATAAAGAATTTAAATATCGGCGTTACAGTCTGAAGCTTGTCTACATGTAATTTTCTCTTTGTTTAACTGTGGATGTGATGAATTTCACTTAATACGCAGATGACTGCTATTTTTATGATCATACCCAATCATTTAAAGTTATTAATAACAGCTCCAATATTTGGAAAGTTTTATTATATTCGGACTTAAACGATTGTATTGTTACTTATTTTAATCATTTAAAGGACAAAATGGACATATAGCTGAAATATGGATGTAAATAAAGGATGTAAATTTATATTAATGTATCCTACTTTTAGTTTAAGAATTTTTCCAACCTTGAATGGTAACAGTTACCATCTTCGATTGTAACAATTATAATCTTTAATAGTTACAATTAGCATCTTCGATAGTAATCGTCACCACTATCAATTGTTACTGTTATCATTCTCAATGGTAAAACTAATTATTTAACCACTGAAAAATTTTCTTACCATTTCAAATAGTTGAAGTTTAAAATTTAGTATCGTAGATAGCATAATAAAATTTTCTCTGTGTTCCGTTTAAGCTGATGTAGAAACTGGACTTGAAAAATGTCTTAGAGTCCAGGTGAAAACATCAACAAAAAAAAGTAGATGAATAGTCCTGATAAATAGCGTACACGAGTAAAGTCAACAAGTGCTCACCCCTAAATTCGCGATAAGTTTTCAAAAAAATATGTGTAAAGAATAGGTGAGGAAAGAATAAACTCCATGAGCACAAGTTTAACAGATCGGGGCCAGACGTTTTAGGGATCCAGGTGAAAATAGGGGCGACGTTTAAAATTATAATTTTCACGGTTCACCCTTATTTGTGTGGCGTTGCGTGACCTAAAGTATTTGCCGTGTCACTAAATACGTCTTTAATGTCTCCAGAAAAAAGGAAAAAAATATATATCTTTTCCGGTTGTTTTTTTTTGTCGTATTTTATACTCATTGTTAACTCGCTTTGTGGTTACGACACAATTTACCCCAATTTCACGTTTTACGCAGATTGTAAATAACTTTTGTTGACAGTTTACAAAATGAATTCGATTATTAATATTTTTTTTTTTTAAGTCTTTTAAATCAGAAAACAAAATTATGGGCATCAATCCTAAATCTTGATTTCCAGATCTCGGATCTTCAAGTCTTTGATATATACGTCGCCTTATACAAAATATAATATTATCGATGATTAGTCATTTTTGAGACGAGAAAAGATACATAAAAAAGTAAAGTTACCACGCCTTTATGCTTTGACTCAGGTTATAAAGAATTCAAGATTTAGGACACAATGACGATGACTTGGATCTAAATTTTTTTTGGTTTTAATTCAAGCCACTATTTGTGATCAAAGGCTATTACGTAGGTACAAAATGTATATTTTAAATTAATACATTTCCTAACATAATGTGAAGAATAAAATGATAAGTAACTTTAGGATGTGTTTTTTAAGAAGATGATTTATTGGATTCTCGATTGGTTTAACTGTTTTTTGGGCAACAGCTTTTGGGAAGATGACTTGATAAAATTTGTTTGTTTTAATAAGTCTAAATTTCCGACTTTCAACGAGAATTCCTCAGTTACTTAGAAACAAGCCCGCGACAGTCTACAAACAAACAGAGTGTCAGGAAACTTGTCAGACAGTAGATGTTTCTAAAAATATGACGAGAGCAGCTCTCTGGCTTCCAATGCGGTAGAGATGTTTATAACTTTACAGAAAACCGTGTGGGTTTTTTTTTAAATTTTACTTAAAAGGCTTGAAGAAGGAGATGATGAGTCTGTCTGTTTTTAAGACGATGTTCCGAACAGCGTGAGTTAAAGACTTTATAGGTACCAAAATGAGTGAGTGAATTTCTTTAGTCCGATGCCGGAGTCTTAATGAGATAATTCGAATGCGCATGCGATATTTGTTATTCTTTGGTTACTCTTTTCTGTAATCAGTCAGCAAAGTGCGTAATATACTTTTTCTTGTAAGGTTTGTGTACTTAGTGCTCGCCCAATAGGAAACTGCAAGTATAAGAAAATGTATCATCCAATTTGTCGAAATTCCTGATGGTCTTAATTTGTCGGGAATAAGACTTAATTTAGTTTGGCGGACTGGGATTAAATGATTGTCATTTAGTTTAATTGCCAATCATGATGTGCATTATAATTTGAAATCCATGACGCCGGTGAAGTTGATCCAGCAAAACATGGAACAACTTTAAGAACGATCCTTTAATGGGAATTTGGGGATGATTTCCTTAGAAGGTGATCTAGGGTACAAACTGATTGGTGATTTCTGTATGTTAAGCTATTGGTAAATAGATGCAGATATAAATAAATTGAATGAGGGTCTGAATCTTTAGAAGGGCATCATAACGAAGAAGCACAAAAGCAGGCGAGAGATCAAGAAATATAAATGCTTGAAAGGAATGGTGAAGATTGTAATAAGAAGCGAGACGTAGACTGGTCGCATTCCAAGGGCCACCAAGAAGAAGAAGAATAAGAATAAGAATAAGAAGATCGAGACCTGCTGACGAAGCTCATTGAACTAACGTACTCAGGGATACCCAGGCAAGCGCTAAAGGGAGCAAGAAAATTATAAAGAAGATCAAGAAGAAGAAGAGAAAGAAGTTGTTGTGGTAGAAGTAGTGGAGAGACAACACGACAAAAGATAATCACAAACGGGTGATTACAACATTAATAAGCAAATGAGCCTCAAGGCGGGTTGAATAATATCGACCAATGGTGAAGCGTGGGCGTAATATGAGGCGGAGCATCTGATCTGGAACCTGCCACTTGGCAACGGTTAATCCTCGTTTGTGGAAGGTAGAAGCTTACTCCCACCGGCGCAAGTGTGTTCTCAAGTTTGTAACAACTGCCCTCACTTTTGCGCATCCACACTCATCTGGTATACCGCGATTTATATGCCGCGAGTACTCGTGCTAGCATAATTATTTTTAAGAAGTAGGAGCTGAATTAAACGTGGGTACTACGAGTGGGGGAGCATGACTTTCTGAGTGTGGTAACTGGAGTAGGAGAATGAATTTATACGGTCACATGTGCTTTCGTTTGGCTATACATACTTCTATACCAGTTATGGATGTGTGGACAACAGAGAAAGAGATAGGATTGAGCATCCATTCGTTTGGAGATGCACCGATCCACCCGAGAACCAAGCAGAGCTCATTTGAATGGGATATACCACAGCGATAATGTACGTTTATAATGCGTATTATATACGATATACAGATTAACATGACTCAATAATGCATTACAACAACTGAAACAACTGAGGCAACTACAACAGGATTCACTTTGTTTTTTATTTGTATACTTATATATTTAATTATAATTATTAATATTGGTATACTTTTGTACATAAACTTTAACAGTTACCATCAGTTATGAAAACAGTGATTCGAATTGTTAACGAAAGGATTAATTGAGCCAGTTGAATGGGATTAATGACTAATGAATAGACCGAATGATTCCATTTCATTCAGTTGATTCGAAACGGTCATATATTATTCCAAAAGTATTGCTTTTTAAAAACAGTAATTATCTTCAACTTTGGTGAGCATTCTATGGGTAATACGGTAATTCCTACAAAGGAATTGATTCCTAAGTATCAAATCGTGTTTCAAAATGGTTTATAATGACTTTCGGTAGCATTTGGTTGATGCCAAAATACTACATGGAGAAATTATTCATGTTTGAAATGATATGGTGTCATAGTAAAGCCGGACTATGTGGGCCACCTGACGGAAATTGGAATAAACACACATGGAGAGTCAAATATCGTCAGAATGACCATCTAGAGTATCTTCAAATGACGTGTCATCAGAATAATGATTCAATTACTTTATTTAAGAATACTCACATGTTCATTTAATAGTCTATAGTATCATTAAATGATATGTATTTGGTTCAGGATAAGTATTTATTTATTTAATTAAAAAAAAACGATAAATAACCTTTGTTAACAAATCGTGTTACTAATTTCAAAAAGACATACTTTTATATGCCTTTTTGGCTTTAAGAAACTTTCTAAAGCCAAAAGGGCATGTATAGTTTAAATTATAGGCCCTTTTGGCTCTCAAAATTTTTTTTCCAATTTTCGGTTTTACAATAAGACTACAATATGATTTGCAATTAAAAAAAAATTACACGCCCTTCTGGTTTCAAACTCAGCGACTAAAGCCAAAAGGGCGTATATAAATATGTCCTTTTGGAATTAGTGACGCGATATGTAGTATCATTCATGTAAATAACTGTTTTGCCCGCGTGAGGATTCGTATAGCAAAATATGCTATACGATGGATCGTTCTCAGTTGCCTAAATTACGGAGTTTGAACAATAGTCATGTCAGAGATTCATACAACGCCTAAAATAAGGATACGGATCGTCATCTTGACGATTCACTGTGACGAAAGTCTGTATAGCTGAATTGGCAATATGTCGAATCATTAAGAAAGATGAGCATACATCGTATAGCCAACGATACTTACTCTCTTGAAATGAATCAGTGAAAAATATCCCAACCAGTGAATATTCACTTATTTGCAATACTTCTCACTGATTCATTTTAAGAGAGTATACTTTCAAAATATTTTCTCTCTGTGCATGCGAAAATTACAATGACAACAGTAAAATTGACAACGATTATGTCCCAAATTACTGTAACCATTTTCGATTTTACTATGGCCATAGTAACTTTTGAAAGTATTTACTTCATTTTCCGTCAGGTGGCCAACATAATCCAGCTTTACTAAGACACCATATCATTTCAAACGAATAATTTCTCCGTGTAAAAGGTAATAACCCTTTTCGGCTGTATTCAACGATCATTGGACAGTGTCCTAAAAAAGGGTCTCCAAAATATTAATAGCGTTAAGCGTTAACTTGATAAACGGAAATTAATAAATATATCACGATTGCTGTTAACCAAACGTGAGAAAGGAAGTATCACGAGGACACGGTAGAGTAGAGTGAGTGCGGAAGAGAGTTAGTATATATTCTACGAGTTTAAAAAACGTATCATAAGATATAAAATAAAAATAAGTAAGATAAAGGGGAATGCGTAGAGCTAAAGTTTGAGGGTGGAGATGCCTCGCCTTAATCTCTTAAAGCCCGAATTAGGCTTCTCGGCGCACCCTTTCCTGCATTCGAACAGTTCTTCATAGCAATACCAACAATCTTTAAAATATATACGTACTTATACATCTACATATATATATATATACATACTAACGTATAGTAACATAAGTAAATATAAGAACTCGTTAACCGGAAGCTGACCATTACCGGGAAACTTAATAGTCCGTGAAAACAATAGAATTACATTGGATCGAATATATAAAAATTGTTTCGTTTTACACTTATATATACATAAGCTCGTACACTTTATCTTACTAAATTGTTGTATTCTTATTTGATAATATATATATCTACATAATGTACATTTATTGCGTACTTTAGTAGTTAACAAATACTTTAAGGAAATTAGCTTCTCTAAGAGGGATATGAGTCAACCGGGTAATCGTTTTGTCGTGCAATTGTTAACCATTTAAATATCTTCAACAAATATATAAATAAAATAAATATATACTTTGTTGAATGAGTTTAAATCCTGAGAGTAATTTAAAACCAGTGAATGGTCAATTACCCAAAAAACTAAAAAATAAATGCCACCTTGTGTTACAAAGACACAGATGGACTCGCACACAAGTATAAGCCTGCATATATTAAGTGAAAGAAACAACACCGGACACCGGACACGTATAGTTTCTAGCCAGTTCAATCTACGGATGTTGTCTTGTTGGTCATCGACAGTATCCAGTACCAATACTAAGGCCCAGTTCCAGTGTGTGTTAACAGACACACAGAGACACTAGCTGTTGGAGCTACTGAACTTTGTGTTGGAAGGCAGCAATGTTGGGGTACACATCGCGTTGTCTGATCATCCTCGGCCTAATGAAGCCTGGTTTATCTTGAAGGCTTCGATTCTCAGTATAGTAAACCCCGTACCCCACATACACAACATGATGGTGGTAGAGCACACCTCCGTGGTGGTGCTAGCCACCAGGTTATTCGTACATCCTCGAACAAAAGTCCCAGTAATCAGAATGATCAATAAGCTGATTCTAAAACAGCCAATTCTGCTGGCTACCATCGGCCCAGATGCAGGTGTCCAGTCAAATTAAGGATTCTTGGATTTTCCTCTTATGGATCGGACTATTTGGGATGAACGATTGATAAAGTGATGGTAGACTTGTGCTAATTAAGTGTAATAATGGATATAATGAATGTCATAAGCAGTAAATGGTCAAGGAATCTTTTGGTGGATAGACGTTGATTAGGTTTGTTAGCGGGTTTGGTGATGAATTGAGTGAGGAATGAAAGGGAATTGAAATGGTTTTTAGTGCTGGCTGTACGTGGCTGAGGCCACCCAAAGCACTGGGGAGAGAGAGGTGGGCACTCGCGCGCGCTGGTTTCGCGGGCTCTCGATGATCACGGGGACTGCGGGAGGAAGATATACGTATACAAGTGGATAGCTGGAGGACGATAGGGAAGGACGAGGGGTAAAGGAGTTAAGGATACGCGCAAAAGGGTACAAGGGTAAGGTGGAAGAAGAGTGAATCCATGATGTTAATTTTAACTTAATTAAGGCTTAATTGAGAGAAAACATTATACTTCGTGGCCGTGACATTGCCGGGGATAGTTTTTTTATCTCTCTCTAGTGCTTGGGCTTGACTGGTGGACCTGTATCTGTTTTGTTCTTGAGGGCTTGTGCCCATCTGCAACGCAAATACGGATTTGAAATTTCAAAAATCTTATGCCTTGTACTGTTGGTGTATGAGAGAGATAAATTAACTGAGGGTATACACGCGCGCCTTTGGTAGTTGTCTTCTCGTGAGCTCGTGGTCAATTAGACGTCCCTCGGACTCTGTCTACGCTTTTCCAATGAGAAAGACTAGCCCACCAAGCAGGATTCTCGACAGGCTGTTTTGTTAATTCGAGATGCCTTTATGGTTTATTTATTTTTAAATCCGACAATTATGTCGTTTGTTGATTAGAAATTTTCTTAGGAAAAATCTAAATGCAAAATGCATCTTTTATTACTTTGTTTAGTATAGTTTAGAAAAACAGTCATTTATATACTTTTGGTTTTAGAATGACTATTTTTAAATTACCATACGGTAATTGGCTCGTGTTTTATCGACAAGAATGTGGAAACATAGTTTTTCGAAAAATGCAATAACTCAATCAATAATTGACGTAAAAAAATTCAAAAAAGCAAAATGACGTTTGAAACATCAGCTTTCATTTGCTATGATAAAATTTTAAATAGATGCATTTTTGGTACATGGCCTGAAACCATTTGAAAAGATCAATTGAATTGTAATTTTTGATAAAGATGGAAAATGGAATTTTAAGCTACGATTTGAACTTTATATGAATTTAAAAATGAAAATTTGAACCCAAGTTTCAAAAGTTTTATTTTCGGTGATCGAAAAAATGACATTATTTTAAATCAGATACATGTTATTTGATTGTAGCTCCATTTCTGAGTGTCGATTTCGTACCGTGGGTGAAGAATGAGAGTAAGAAGAAGGTAAAAGAAAAAAAAATATCAGAGCATTGGATGTTGACTGTACGTGTGGCGATCGACCTGGGTCAATCGATTGTTTTCTTGTCCTTTTTTCCACTTCGCGGAGACCAGCTATCCGAGATCAGAATTAAGACCTACCGCCGTTTATTCTCAAGCTTCATTCGAGTAAAACTTGATGCTCTTTTTATTTATATTTAAATAAAACAAAGCAGAAACAGAAACAGAAACAGAAAACCAAAACATATAACATACAAACGAATTTATCTATCATAAATTAGATTATATATTATCATTTATTGGCTCATTTATCGTATGCATAACTCATAATTGAAATATATATTATAAACAATGATAAAAAAGATTAGGAAAAATGTTAAATTGTTATTTGTTGAAAACTATATATATATATATATATATATATATATATTGGATCGCTGATATAACCTCGTGGGAGAATCGGATGATCGTTATTGATGCAGACAAAACAATTGTCGGAATAACTATGGGGATCGCTTTAATTTCTCCAATATACCCTCACTGAATATACGAGGACGCTCTTTGTATGCTATATTGTGCATATAAGTATATATATATCATCAAGTCTTGTATGAGTTTATTGGAGTTTAAGTTTGAGTGAGTGAAATGGAATATAAACGTTTATGTTTTGTATTCTTTAAGGCATATACTCCCGCATTTATACATATATGTACAAATGTATACATATATGTATATATATTTATTTATATATATATATATATATATATATATATAAGGTTGATGGTGTTTTGAGAATTCGATTACGTTCTGCGAATCGATCGATTCGGTATACCACGGAATAAAATCACGAATGAGAAATCACAAGGTCTTTAATGATCTCTTTCTTTATTTTTTTTTAAATTTTATTATTTTTTTATTTTTATTTAGGTACTTTTTAAAATAAAAATTAAGACCACACAGGATTGTATAATTTTAATATTCAAACTCAGTTCAGATTATTTTTCATAATTGGCTCCAGGATATTGAACATTTTTGGAAATCGTGGAAGTTTTGATTTTGATCTAATTGAAGTAATTTTTTTTTTAATTTTATGTTGATTAAAAGAACTATCGATATCTTAGAGAATCTAGTAAGAAATGAATCATATATCATCATATATGAAGCTTACCATATATGCTACATATGATCCATACATGTTCAGATACAGAGAACATGAATAATCCATGTGTCAGATATACCTATATATAGAGCATATATGACACATATCTGAAGAATATATGATCTATAACTTATATATGATCCATGAATCATTTATGATGCTTCATGACATATGTGTGAAGCATATATAATGTATATGAAGCGTATATGATTTATGGATCAGAAATGCTTCAGATATGTGTCATATATGCTCTATAAATTAGTATACATAACATGTGGATTATATATGCTCTGTATCTGGGCATATATGGATCGTATGTAGCATATATGGTAAACTTCATATACGACCATAAATCATATATGATACTCTATGATATTTATGTATTTTTTCAAATAAAAAATAGGACTACACAGGGTTATTTAATTTTAATCTTCAAACTCAGTTCATATCATTTTCAATAATTGGTTTCAGAGATTGAAAATTTTGAACTTGATCTTATTAAATTTTTTTTTAATTTTGGGTTTATTAAAAAAAAATCGAAATCTTAAAAATTTCGTAATAAAGGAATCAGATGAAGTTATATATGAAAATTGACCATACATGCTACATTTTATGTGGTACGTATAATCTATATGTGAGTCATACAAACTTATAGATAGGCCATATATGATTCATGAATCATAGATAATGTTCCATAATATATATGAAACATATATAATCTATAATATACACGGAGAGAAGAGAATGGTAATAATTACCATTCTACATGGTAACCAGTCCTATTTTTTAAAGCATCGGAATCATTACTATGTAGCATGGGAATGATTACCATTCTTCTGGTCATATTTACTATACTACATAGTAATCGTGCTACTGGTAAATATTACTTTGTAGCATAGTAATCAGCTATGCTAGAATGGTACTGAGTCCCATGCTGAATAGCGTGAAAGCAGTTTCAATATTAAGCGTTGCTATATAGATATACATCCGATATAACCTGTACATATATTAATCTTAATTACTACTTATATCAATGAATATTGTTTTAATAAATATTATCAATCATACGAAACTTAAGTATTATTTGACAAAGTATCATTGTCTATAGTATTCTGATTTAAAATGATATTCTACCACACGTATCGTCACTGCTGCAGACGGAAAAATGTATATTCCAAAGCGCTGGATTTAACATTTTTAATTTAGATAATTGTTAACTTCCTCTACATTAATAATTCATAATTAATAATTTTACTTACAATATAATATTAATTAAATGGATTTTCAATAAATAATTAAATTATTATAATATTTTTATAGTAAAACTAACCCATTTTAAAATACATGTATTTTAATGTTAATATTTATTATTTTATTTGAAAATTTTTTAAATCAGTTAAAAATTCATTCATTATTAATTAAATAACCTAATTTTTTAATTATAAAACCTTATTTTAATATTAACACTACTACCTTCAATTAGAAGCAGCCCGGGAAAAAAAATTTATATATAATTATATAAAATTCTATATAATTATATATGATTTTGTATAATTATATTATTTTATAAGTAATCATACATATTTATACATTCGGTCGAAAATTTTTTATATAATTATATAAAATTTTATATAATTGAGTTCTAAGAAATTCTATCTAATGGGAATTTCTGAGTAAATATATATTAAGTTGTGCGGGTGGAATCATACATTTTTTGAAATAATACAGATATGATCAAATAATGTAAGATTAATCGAAATAACTGATTTTACAATGATTTATAAAATCTATAAAGTCTATAAAATGTTTAATTTACCGCATTCATAAACGTTATAAAATATACAAACTTTTTTCGAATTTCTTAGAAATACATTAACAAGACCAAAAGCAGGATGACAGCAAAAAAATTTTGAAGTTTCAACAATGAATTAAGTTATAAAAAACTGAGATATGAAATTAAAAAAATTTTAGTTAAGTTTAAAAAATTATCACTTCTGATTTTTTTTTAATTTACCAAAAGAAGTCATTATCGCCCCGCTACTAGTGGGTAAACCGCTAATGGTCTTTTTAATCTATGAACAATAATATAATTTATTACAATGTCAATAACAGAATCAATCATTTATTGATGTCTTTAATTTTCTTAAGTTCATTTGAATTCAAATAAATACAATAAACTTATTATCGCAAGTGTGTGATATAGCACCGTGGATAACAGCTCAGACTTCCGATCAGAAGGATCCGGATTCGAGTCCATGAATTGGCGGGTTTTTTTTTTTTTTTTTTTTTCATGATAATTATTGTATATATTACTTTATAAAGTTATATATAATTATATAAAATTAGATCAAACCAAAACTCATATCTAATTTTATCTAAGCATTTATATAAAATTTTATATAATTATATATAAATTTTTTTTCCCGGGAGCTTCATCGAAATTGTAATAATTCCAATGTAGCATAGGAATGATTTCAATGTAGCATGGTTATCATTACCATGCTACATAGTAATAATTACTATGTTAAATTGGAGAATTTACCATTCACTTCTCTCCGTGTATATGAAATATATATGATCCATGATATGTGTGAAGCATATATGATCCATAATATATATGAAACATATATGATCCATATATGAAGCATATATATTTCATATAGGGTCAATTTCCATATATGTTTTATATATGAGCATACACGATTTATTTTGACGGATCGGATTGAATTTTTACAAAAAATATTTCTAGAATAAATTTTTTAATAATTCAAAATAAAAATTTGATTTGATTATTTTTAAAATTTTTTTTGGAATTTAGATAAGAATTTTTGTTTTAAAAAATTTTAACCCTTTGTCTAATAAATATATTAAGAAATTTGATTTTTTTATACATATTATAGTCAAGGTCTCATACAAAATTTTTTTATAAAAATTCAAGTGGAAAAATTCTTTGAAAAATAAAATAGTTTAAGTTATTGAACCAATAAAATATTTATAAAAATATCTTTATGATAGTTTTTAATGCTTTTCATCCGTTATTCGTAATTATTAATTTTATTTTTTCTTTCATCTATTTATAATTACATTTAATGTCCGGGAATTGACAACAATAAAAAAAAGCAATAAACTATTGATAAATAAAGAAATTTATATATTTACAGTTAGTTGAAATTCGGGGATTGTGAGTTCGAGTATTAAACTGGTTATTAATTTAAAAAATAAATAATAATTTCATAACCAAAAATGATACTTGAAATTATAATACTTATTTCATCTGTTGCCCGAGCTCATATTTTTAATCATATATTACTTTCCGATGGTAGTAAATATTTTCCAATCGACGAGTGTACTCATTATGGTTCTTATGTGAGTATTCATTTTATTATTCAAAAATTATAATTACAACAAAATCCCCGGCCAGGATTCGTTGCTTTAAATTTCACCCTCGTTTCCAAATTGGAAATTTTTATGAAAGTTTTTTTATTTTTATGGGGAAATTGGTTTCTAATTTAACATTGTGCATCATTTAATTTTTACACCGACAGTGTGAAAATTTTAACACCAAATAATTTACTCCATATTGCGGACTCAAAATTTTATACAGAGCATAGATACTAAATCTATACATTATTATTTTTTTCTAATTTTATGGCAGTGTAATCCTTTGCATACAACACCATGCTGTCATGAGAATGACGTATGTAAAGTATTAAAGCGGCATGGTGACCATGAGAATATATTCACGTGTACGAATCTAAGTATGTAAATTAATTATTTTATTCTAAATTTTTTAATGGCTTTAAATTAAATAAAAAAAAAATAATCATTTTTAGCAATGGTGGGAGATCATTGTCACTCTACATCAGACTGCTTGACATTACATAATTCAAAGTGCAGTGAGCTTAAAAAATGTGAATGTTTACCTAACTATGTTTCATCAGAATCCAAAAAACGATGTGTTCCATGTAAGTATATTGGAAAAATATTTCTACACTCTTTTAATTACACCAAAATATGTAAAACTGTATACTAACATACAGATAATTTATTAAGGAATATTTTGAACCTAATATTGAGGCGATTTGTTATTTTATTAGTTTTAAATAAATTATTTTAACTCAAGAAACCAGTGCTGTCAATTGTTACGTATGAAACTTCGTAGACACGATAACTCTCGATAGACACAATTAATCGGCCCAACTTTTTTTTTATTATCTTTGTATTTTTTATCACAAGAACCCTATGGAAAATCACAATCCAAATCCTTTTAGTTTAATTGTAATTAATTAAAAACGTAAAACTGATTATTAACGAAAAATTTAGCTGCCATTTTTATTTTTACTGTTGTTATTATTTTTTTCATTTTTTCTCTCCATCAACTACTGGCGACAGCACTAGCGTAACAGTTTAGGTTTGAAAAAAAAGAGCGACATCTAAGACAAAAAGGCGGGATATTTAAAAAAAATGTTAATAAAAAAATATTAAACTGAAAATAATAAATAAAAAAACCAAATTGATAATTTATAAGTTGAATAAAAATTCATAATAAAAAAAAAATAAATTAATATTATAAAATAAAAGTAATGGTTATAAATCAAAAGGGCGATTGAGCTGGCACTTTTGGATTTTCTAAAAAAAAATTTTTTTTTTTTCGAACTTAAGAACTCATAATTCTATTTTATTTTTTATTTTAGCTGTTATAGGAAAATCATGTAGGAGCGATTTTAACTGCAAAGATTTATTGCATCTCAAGTGTTCAAATGAAAAAAAATGTACTTGTAAAGACGATAATCATATTTTGGTAAATAACGCGACGTGTCTTCCTCTTTTGAGAGAATTTTGTTGGAGTAATGAACGATGTTGGCCAGAACATTCCGCTTGTATTAATAATCGATGTCGATGTAAACAAGATTACAGACCGGTATCTAATAATAAGTGTGTAGACTGTAAGTATAAATAGCAATCACAAAATTATAGAGCTCGAGAGATTTTTTATACGAAATAAATTTGTTAGTAATATTTATCATATGATTTTGTTTTTCAGAACTGTTAGATGAATCGAGTCCAAAGAATGTTAATTGTTAGAAGTAATTCCTTTCGCAATTCATTTTTGACGTAAAAATTCACTCTCGATTCCTTACAGTGAACGTTTATTTTTATTTCTACTACCGAAATTAAAAACAAACCAAAAATTTGTTCCCGAGTCGAAATCTAAGGCATACTTTTAACCTAAATGAGCATTGAAAACCTGCATTAGACTTTTTAGGACATAATAATTGTAAAAGCTTGAAATGAACCACCTTAGACTTAAAAAAGCATTAATTAGACCTACAAAGACATATATCGTGAAACGAACGAGAATTGTTTGAATTGACTCTCTGTTGGTCCTAGACTACTTCTAGGTTCTATTCCACTCCTAGGTGTCTTTAATCTACTGATAAAATCGCTGGATCACTTGCAGCAATTTTTTACTAGCCTTAGAATTTTTTAAATCGACCCTCTGTTAGTCCCAGGCTGTGGAACCCAACCCACCCTTGGGTGTGATTAGCCCACTGGAGAGATGACTGGATCACTTGCATCAATTCTCCCGTAGTCCGCGAATTTAAAAATTTAACCTTTTTGTAGTATTCCTTGCAAGTCCTTCCTTCTGTTAAGTCTAGTTACGTTCGTTTCACGATTTATGTCTATGTAGGTCTAATTCATGCTTCCATATGTCCAAGTAGGTTAAATTCGAGCCTTTGTAAGTCTAAGTAGGACCATTTCAAGCTTTTACAATTACTATGTCCTAAAAAGTCTAATGTAGGTTTTCAATGCACTTTTAGGTTAAAAGTATGCCTTAGATTTCGACTCAGGCTATTTCTTAGTTTTTTTTTAATAGAAAGCCAATAAAGCGGTTTAAATAAACTGTAAAATGTAACAAATAAAAATTCTTGAAAGTGTCAATAAACCATTAGCTCAAACAATTATCTCAATATTACTAAACAAAAAAAATGTTATTTGTATCAGATATTTCCCGCAACATTGATGAGTGATTTAAAACACAAACAATGAATATAACTCGATATTGACACCTGAAAATACTCAAAACATTAAACATTCTAAACAGTTTATCATAAAAAAATTAAACACGAAAAATAATTTGTTATTGTTTGCTATCCAACTGTCGTTAAAAAATATTTTTGTAAAACAGACATCTAATCTACAGCAGTAATTACAAATAATTATTACTCATTTATTTATTAGGGGAGGGGGGGGGTACCTCAGGAAATACAAAATTTTTAGCTGCCGTTAAGAAATAAAATTTTTACTTTTGGCGGGCAAAATGGGGTACCCTTCAAAAAAGCTGAAAAAAATCATTTCTGAAAGTTGATCAAATTTCATGAAATTAATTTTTTTAAATGTAATATACCTCAAGAAAAATGACATTTCACATCATTGGTGGATACGAAGGCGGAAAATTTTTTTTTGTGAGGCAGAGAGGCCCTCCTCCAAAAAATGATAATTTATTTTTTTTTTATTTTTAAATTGTTTTCATCATTAAGAATGTATTTCTTTCTCTCGACAACTATTTTTGGTTTTAAAATACTCAAAAAAAATTTTTTTAGGTGTAATAAATCGTTCCCCCTCAATTAACTTAATTACTAATTGTTATTTAATAAAAAAAACACTTCTATGTTTTTTATTTGTTATTATTTTGAACCCAAAAAACGTGTTTTTTGATTTTTTAGATTACAGATTATTTTGCATTATTTAAAAAATTTTATCAATTAAAAAATAAAATATTATTTTTGAATATTTTTAGTAGCCAAATTTGCCCCAGATATAGAAAATCAAACAAAAAATAGATTAATATATTAAATTTTTTTTAATTTGACGATAGAAATTTGAAAGAATCATTTTTTCATAATTTTCGGCTGGTCCATTTTGCCCCAGGTGTCATGCGTAGTGGTAAAAATGCGCAAATATATCGGATCTATAGTAATTAGACGAAAAAAAAAATTCTTTTTTATAAAATTTTGGGGGTACCCCGTTTTGCCTACCCTACCCCCTTTTGCCCCCCCCCCCCCCCCCGGGCCCTATTAAATAAATAAATTAAATAATTAGTCAAAAAAATATTCATTGATAAAAATTGAATTTCAATTTAAATATTTGTTATTAAAACTGATGTTCAATTTTAAATAATCACAAACAATTATTCATATTAAGTCAAATAAAGACTTTACTTAGAAAAGTACGCCTACGAAATTAATAAAAATAATAATAATAATAACTAAGAAACATATAAATGATTGCATTAAATTAGTCATAAATTTCATTGATCATTCCATCATTCGTATACGACGTTTTAAATATTTCCTTTCCTTTATTTTACATCCCATCTAACAGACAAGAGTACAATGGAACAAAATTATTGTATTGTTATTTTTTTTTTTTTTTTATTGTTATGTGGAATGAGGATTCAAATAATGTGGGAATTAGATGAAAATTTGAGGATTTATTAATAAATAGAGCGATCTATTAATGCATTAGATGTTTAATCAATTAGATGTTTTAGATCTGCGGGTATATTTTATTGAGGTTAAATGATTCAATGAAGAAATTTAAAATAAGGAATTTAATTTTTTTATTAGAGGAAAGCGGGTTAAAAAGGGCTTGAGAAAATATTGAATTTTGGGGCATTTGGAAATAAGATGGAAATTTTTTGTTAAATGAATCTTGTAAGTGAGTATTAAAATTTGAACACGTTTTTACAAAATGAACAAGGACTTAAGGAAAGAAATTTTTGATAAAAGCTGCTGCTGAAAAGTTAAGAAGAATAATTATGGAAGAGTCTTTTATGAAAAATATTTTTTTTTCAAAAAAAGAATAAGCGATTTTTGAAGAGAATTTTGAAGTATTTTTCTTATGAAGTTGGAATTATTTTGCAAATTAACTTAGACAATTTTAAGGGTTTATTAAAGGGTAATTTGGTAAAAAAATTTAAAAGGATATTTAGCCATTTTTGTAGATAAATATTTAATTAAAAATGTCTTACAAGCCTCGGGATTTAATTACCGGATATCGACAGTAAAATCGTGGAATTATTTGAAATAATGTTGAATAATCTATAATCTGTTTTGGGAGAGACACATTGACTTTTTTTTAAAAGTCACTTAATTTTTTAAAAATTAATTTATTGACTGAAAAAAAATTTAATTAAAGTCACGCTTGGATTTTTTTCTTGTGTTAAAGTAGGGAGGGATTTTAGAGAATATCCTTAATAAGAAATTTGTAATTGTTAAATAAAGTTTATTAAATATTAATAATAAACCGCGAGCTGGGTGACATTTGTGTCAGGTGACAAATAAAATAATTCCCTCTACATATTTTTAGTTGTTCTCATTTACATTTTACGAGTACCATCTTACCCCACTATTATTTTTAAATATTTTTTAATTACATTATTATTAGCGGCCTTATAAATCATTGAGCTTTTGTCGGTCATTTGATTATCGGAATAAATATTTAAATTATTGTTCTGACATTATTTTACAAACCCCTATAACTTTTTATATTTTTAATTTATCTATTCATCCCTGAGCTTTTTTGCAGCCCGCGCAATTATTTAAAAAACAGCCATGCAACTTTTAAATGCAATGTCCAAAGTTTAGGAGTGACGAGTGATTTGAGAGAATTTTAAATAAAAAATAAAGTTGCACTCAATAACTAGCAAACCCTCGAGCTTACAGACTCAGCACTGGGCTTTTTCGTAGCTAATTAAGTCCCTTACAAACCCACATGACTAATAAACCCTCAATTTTCAAAACCCTCTCAAATAGCAACCAATAATTTCTCAATCCCCAAAATTATAAAATTCTTCTCACAAGCTTTTGTTTTTTTGCTTCAACAAAAATCATCACCAAAAGAATATACACCCTCATAATTTTCGAATATTTTTTATACAATAATGCATTTCATATTCTACTAGTTGAGAAATTTAATTTAATTTCTTTTTCATTAAAAAACTTTTTTTATCGACTCAATAAATTATCAATTAATAAAAGTATAATTATAACACTAAAAAATTAATTACAATAGTGTATTAAAAAGTCAAAACAAAATAACAAAAAAAAAAAAATTGAAACTTTCACGTGAAATTAAAGACTGTGATTAATGAGGTGATTACTTTGATCAACTTCTCTACTGATATGTTTTGATGTGATCTTAGTAACGGTTTGAATTTCGCAGGGATCATCGGTCGACCACAAGCAACACGTGTAACTTGAGACTTTGTGAATTCACCAGTAGATATATATAAAAAAAATATATATATATATATAATCATAATCATAATAATAATAAATAATAAATAAGTACGTGAATAACAACAACGATGAGAAGCAAGAAAATCAAGAGCACATCACTAAATATATATACATATATATATATATATATATATATATATATATATATATATATATATACATATATACAACCGCAATCGTCTTAAATTTTATTTAACCAACAGTTGACATTATCGATAAAAAAAATTACCAAAAAATTATAAAAAAAAGTAAAACAAAAAAAAAAAAAAAACGATTTTTTTTTGTATCTTCTTAATATAATTATCTTTTTGGAATAACTTGCATTAAAAATTGATAAGATCAATAGGATTTTAAATCGTGAGAATGCAGCAAGATATTTTTTTTTTTTTTGATGCAGCTTCTGAATGATGATTTGGAAGATACTCTTTTTTACTCTTTCATTGGCAGTTATATACATATCTATATATGTACGTATGTATATTGTAAATGTGTACATATGTATATATATATACATATATATAGATATATGTATGAGGATGATATAAGAATGCCGAAATCAAGATAAAGACACGCAGTCGATTGAAGTAAAATGAATTGACATGAAAAAAATATTTTATATTTATATATATATATGTTTATGTATATGTATGTGTATGTGTGTGAGTATTTAAGAATTTTTATTTATAATGATAAAATGAAAAATATATAAATGTCAAATATGAGAGAAGTTTTAAGGAAAGACAGACATTGATTAATGATCTTGAAGATTTTTGAAAAAAAAAAAAAATTAATAATGTAATGATGTAAAATAGAGAATATATGTAAAAAAAAAAATATAGATAATACTAATAATAATAATCTTGGAATTTGTTTTTTGAGTATTTTTAATCAAAATTCTGAGTAAATTATTCAAGAGAAAAAAAAAAAATTATAAAAACACATTTGTAAAGAATTAAATTTTTCATGAAAAAAAAAAATTCTTAGGCATCTTGACACCAATGTGATATTTTTATAAGTAACTTTAATTTAAATTTTAATCAAAAGTTGAATTTTAAGGACATTTCCTATCGTTCTCAAATTTTTGAATAATAAATTTTTTAGTTATTTTTTTAGTTATGAATTATTTGCAAGATTTCGTTAATGTATTTGTATTAATTAAGACGTTTTAATGTAATGGTGAAAAAAATTTCGTATAATTTATTTTCGCAGGTTCATTATTTTTGAACTTCAAATAAAAGTTTTGGCCAAACTATATAAGATACCGTAAAAATGTATCAGAAGAAATTTATCGAGAATAAAATTTTTTATAAAAATGCTTTTTACAAACTTTAACGTAAGCTTGTTCTTTAGCATTTTTTATACAAATTAGTAATGAACATTAAGTTAAAATACTGCAGACTTCTAACAGAATTTCAAATTAGAATTTTTTAAAAATAAAAATTAATTAAAATTAAATATGAAAAATATTTTAAATAAATCGTAACCTCATTTTTTTTTTTGTTGTCTAAGAATTCGAAAATTGTCGTGAATTTTTTTGCGATTCCCAAGTATTTAATGGCAAAATTTTCCAATATTCTGATGGTTCATTCAATCAAATTTTACCCCTAATTTAAATGTTAATAAAAAAAGTATCAATGTCCGGAGGTGATTTTTTTCTACTTCAGTTTCGTATGAAAATTTTGATTTTTGTTATAAAAAATACCATGACAGAAAAATATAAACCCCAAAATGTGAGTTTTCCAAAATCACTCAAAAATTAAAAAATTTTTCAAGTATGATACACTACAAAATTCCAAATTATCTTTCGATACGATCTATACGTTTTTCAAATATGTAAAAATTTTTTTAGCGACAGTAAAAATTTCTCGTAATCTAAAACGACAAAATTTTATTTCGAACGACGAATTAAAATTTTTAAAAGTCACTCATATTTGGAAAATTTGAAAATTTTTCAGTGCCATAAATTATATTTTCAGATGAAAATTTTTAAGAGATCGTTTATTTTCATACCATGAAATTTTCTGTAATGACAAAAAAGTTTTGATTTTTTCATGTTATCAAACATTTCGGAGCGATCCTCAGAAAATTTTTTTCGCGCATGGTTATTTTTTTCTTAGATTTTTAAAATGCGCAAAACCACAAAATTTTCAAACGAAATTGCAATGAAATTTTGTGGGTTTTTTTTTTGGGTCACCCTAATGTATGTATGTATATATATTAGAAATAGTAATATCGAGTATAACAAAGAGCTAACGTAATAATAAAGTTTAAGTGAGACAGAGCTTGTTGACCATTGGATAAAAATTTAAAAAGAAATAGAATGATATAATGAAAAGAGTAAGATAAAGAGTGTATAAGAAAAAGAGTGACCAAGTAAGTTAAGGAGAGAAAGAGAGAGTGAGAGAGAAGGATAGTTGGTAAGTTGGTCGGCGTGCTATGGAATATAAGGTTTTATTTTCGAAATTTATGATTGTCAATAAATTTTAAAAGCGTTCCGTCTGGAGCCCTTAGGGCTGCCAGGGTTCGCCAAAATGAAAGAGTTTTACTCACTTGCACTCTCTCGCGAAACAGAGAAAATACGTCGGCATATATGAGAAAAAGAACCAAAGACTGAGAGAGAGAGAGAAATGAGAAATAAGAATTCGCGTACGTTTATTAGTGTGGCAAAAAAAAGCGTTTAAAAATGAAAAATAACAAATAAAAAAAAACATTTAAGTCTGTCTTTATTTCTTTTGACTTAAACTCTTTCTTACTTTAACTTTAGTGTTATTGTTGGATTCTTTCTTACTCTTTATTCCACGTATGCACTTTTGTAATGTGGGTCGATGAGTGTGTGAGCGACTCATATTTGAACACATATTCCTTTATATTACTATTTTTTTTGCTTTTAACTACTTTTGCCGTTTTTTAACTTTTTTTTCAGCCCCCTTTTGAACTTTTTTATTTTTTTTATTATATATATATACATATATATGCATTGAAAAAAGTTTAGCTAATTATGTTCGATGGTTCTGACTACAATCCCATAGATTTTTATTGCTATTTTCATATTTAGTTTTTTAACCATCAAGTTTTTGTTTTTTTGTAAAAAAAAAATTTTTGAACTTTAACGACATTTTTTTTTCGTACTAAAAATATTTTTATGGAAATCAAAAAAACTAATTGGATTTTTTGAAAGAAATTTTTTACTTCATATCAATGTAGGGGAGAGTGGGGCAAAATGGACCCCTTAAGAAAACAGGGCTTATATGTAATATATATATATTTTTTTTTTTATATATTATATATTTTTAAAATATCATTAGCAAGAAAAACGAATTTCTTAACTACAACCCATACAAAAAAAATACATATCCGGATATTTCCAGGCCAAACTGCATATATAAGACATATTTTTTTATATATGTCGCATACATGCAGTTTGGTCAGGATATATATTTTTTTCGTAGGGGGAATAGCAAAAAAATTGATTTTTTTTTTTTTGGAAATTCAAAATTATGAATTTTCTGCATGAAAGTTATTATTAATTAATTTTTTATACAAATCTACGCCAGAAAAAACATTATCGAGGGCAAGAAAATTATTTTCCAAAAAAAAAAAAAAAAAAACGATTTTGATCAGATATTTTAAAAAAATAAACAAAACGTGTAATTGTAGCATTTTTATCTAAAGATAACTCTAAGGAGATAGTATTTATTTAATTGTCATTTGTGTAAAAACCTCCCTCAATGTATGATGCTTCTCGTTTTCGTCCAGGTGTATCCTGAGGCGACACTATAAATAACGAATGCCTTTTCCACGCCTCCGAAATACTGGTGATTAGCCATGAAATATCGATTTTAGTGTACCAAAGAAATTGCTTGGTTGTATACAACAAGATCCATCGGCATGGAGATGGAAAAAGGGTGCTGGTGGTGGGATTTTTTGCAAGATAAAAAATAATAAAACAATAAGTATTGGATTTTTTTTAAACGGCTAGCCTTGGCCATCGCTTGAGATTTGCCCGGGGTTGCCCAAAACGAAAATAAGATAAAATATTGCGTATTAAAAAATTCATAAAAAATATGAATTTCTTGGTACGAAAAATAGTTTCTTAAATTTATGGATGTTTGAGAAAATAATAACGAAATGCTAAGTAGAAAGAAAAGGTAAGAAAGCAAAAAGTGATGCTTTTTTTCGCTTGAGTGCTGCTTGACCTATGGAACCACAAAACTCATAATAATAATAACAATAACTACAATGAATGATAATTTAGAAAAAAAGGCTTCACTCATTCGAAACAAACTTAAATGGGTTTTCTACCACCAAACTATTTCTGCTTTTTTATTTTTTCAACTCTCCGACCGGCTTCTTAATGTGATGATGCACACCTTTGGTGTGCTATAAGATTTAACTGGTTTAAACACCTAAAATCTTCCAAGAAAGCTTAAGTTTTTTAAATTATACGCTCTTTTTATTTATTGGCTATCGATTGTTCTTGTAAGTACCCAAGTATTAATTCTAATAAGCGTTAATGCTGATAAATATTTTTTCAGAGGATTAGAAGGTACACGGAGGAAATTTAATTATGCTATTTACGATACTAAATTTTGAATTTCAACTGTTTGAAATGGTACGAAAATTTTTCAGTGGTTAAATAATTAGTTTTACCATTGAGAATGATAACAGTAACAATTGATGGTGGTGACGATTACTATCGAAGATGCTAATTGTAACTATTAAAGATTATAATTGTTACAATCGAAGATGGTAACTGTTACCATTCAAGGTTGGAAAAATTCTTAAACAAAAAATAGGATAAATTTATATAAATTTAAATCCTTTATTTACATCCATATTTTAGCCATGTCCATTTTGTCCTTTAAATAATTAAAATAAGTAACAATACAATCGTTTAAGTCCGAATATAATAAAACTTTCCAAATATTGGAGCTGTTATTGATAACTTTAAATGATTGGGTATGATCATAAAAATAGCAATCATCCAAGTATTAAGTGAAATCCATCACATGCACAGTTAAACAAAGAGAAAATGACATGTAGACAAGCTTCAGACTGTAACGCCGATATTTAAATTCTTTATTAGTTTAGATAGTAATTATTATTTGGGCTGATGGTAACTATTGCCATCAGGTTCTTAAGAATTACGATGTTGATAATAATTATAATTAGTTAAGATAGTAAAAGTTATAATTTCTGATTATCATCAATAATTGTAGATTTTGCCATATAGTTGGTAGATACTGTAATTCAGATTGTTTATCTAATAATTTAAATGATATTCTCTACTATCGAATTCAGTTTTAAAATTTCACTATAACTAGATGATAACTGTTACTATTAAATTCTCTCTTTGCAGACTTTAAGGTTATGTCGAGGTTGTGCAAACGCAACAGCTAACTACAGGCGGGGTTAAAACAATACCAGTAACTTATGACCTGAAAAAATTTCTACACACACAGAACTACTTGTACTCGTAATTGTTCCTGTGATTCCTATATTTAGACTTAAAAAATTGCAAGAATTTATTTAAAAAAATAAATATAGCAGATGATTGAAGAAAATTAAAATAAAAGTTTATGAATATATAATTGAGTACAAAAAGTAAAGTCGGCGTAACTTTTAATTATTTAGGGAACTTATTAAGCAACAAAGTAGACAAATTAGAGCTCATTAACTGTTTTTAGTTTAAATAAAAAAAAATTTCTGCATTAATATAATAATGATTTTGTGGCATATTAAAAATGTTTTACAAAAGTTTATTTTTAAAAATAATACGTATCTAATCACACGCAAATTTATATTCAAATCAAATCACGCAACGTAAAGTCAACAAATTAAATAATTCATTTATAAATTATTTCTTCGAAAATAAATTTAAAAAAATATTTTTTATTTTTTTTTTAAAATGGATTCTATTAATAAAAGAATATAATAATTATTCCCACGTTCATGACCTTTATTAAAAGTAGTCCGACGAAAAAAAATTAAAATACTCATAATATAAATTAAAGTGTTTGATTTTGTTCCAACACAAACGACCCCACTTTTGATACCTCAAGTCAGTGATTGTAAAAAATATTCTTAATTAATTTTAAAAAAAATAACCATAAAATCTGAATATTTATAACCAAAGAAACATAAAAAAAGTTGTGTAAAAGCATGTAAATAAATGTCCGGGATCGAGGGCAATGATCCAGTGGATACTGTACAATAGACGATAAGTCGATGCCGTGGAATAATTACTCGTAATCAAGCTCAATCTAATGCCCGGAGGATGACGATGCTCAATATACCTCTCGTGTACTCTATCATATCCCCTTCCCCTCGGAGCCCCCCATTCCCACCCTACTGCCACCCGAAACACACACTCGCCTCCTAGCATTTATCCACAACAAAATCCAGAGACGAAAATAAATAAAATAAGCAACAATCACCTTCGACTTATTAATTAAAAAATTGTCGGCCTATCGAACACCAAACGATTCCAATACACGATTACATATTTTTCCTCCTTATTCAGCCTCAATCCTCAGTCTTCTATCCTCTATCCTCATCTCCTTCATCTCTTCCTCTTGCCGTCATTTCTTTCTTTAATTCCACGTCTCTCCCTCTTCGCGTTCCTCTTTCTACTCCCCCAGCCCTCCCCCTACCTCTTGCTCCTCGTCCCTTTACTATATTAGTTGACGTACAAAAGACAGAAATCATCGACGAGACAAAGACCAATTCTGTCGATAGAAATCTACATTAATATAAAAGAGTAAAGACGTACGTACAATATTTTTGTTCCCACAATATTGAAAATATGTCGAGTCATTTTAACTTACATATATATGTATATATATAAATATGTGAATGTATAAGTTGTAGGATGAAAGAACATTATTATTCCAATTTTAAAGGACGCTTGTAGTATTTTATTTATCCGGTGTCTCAGTCGCTCTCCAGATCTCGGAACTCTCCAGACTCCTTAGCGCAGCATCACTCGAGTTCATTAGCTCTCGCGATCTTTCTTCATCTTCACTCTCCCTTCTTTATCTTCCTTTCTTTGTATACGTATTTATTTTACTCATTTTTTATTTTTATTATTATTATTTATTATTATTTTTGTTATTTTCACTTCTACATACCACACTCGTGTCTCTCCATCGAGGATCGCGGCCCTGAAGTATATACGTCAGTCCATCTTACTCATCGGCTTAAATTCCAAATGCGTCGTTACTCAACTTTTTGTCGATGAATCTCCCTCTTCGGGTATATTAACGTCCCTCACCTTCTTTATTCGCGTTGTTATTATTCGTCATAATCATTATCGTCCTCAAACTCAGACGAACCTTTACGCGGGTTATTGTCTATTAATTTGGCTTTCCTTTTGTAACGATTCGGTTACTGGTTAATTAAGATGATTTATGATTAGGGGTGGAGTGTGCGTATGGGAATTGAGTATAGTTGTGAATTTTTATTTTAAATAAATTTTAAAAGCTTTTGAGAAGAATTTTATGATTTCGGGGGCTGAAAAATTATTGGCTGTTATTTGCGAGGGTTTTCAAAATTGAGGGTTTATTAGTCATGGGGGTTTGTAGGGGACTTAATTAGCTACGAAAAAGCCCAGTGTTGAGTCTGTAAGCTCGAGGGTGTGTTAGTTATTGAGTGCAACTTTATTTTTTATTTAAATTCCTCTATAATCACTCGTCACTCCTAAACTTTGGACATTGCATTCAAAAGTTGCATGGCTGTTTTTTAAATAATTGCACGGGCTGCAAAAAAGCTCGGGGATGAATAGATAAATTAAAAATATAAAAAGTTATGGGGGTTTGTAAAATAATATCAGAACAATAATTTAAATATTTATTCCGATAATCAAATGACCGACAAAAGCTCAATGATTTATAAGGCCGCTAATAATAATGTAATTAAAAAATATTTAAAAATAATAGTGGGGTAAGATGGTACTCGTAAAATGTAAATGAGAACAACTAAAAATGTGTTGAGGGAATTATTTTATTTGTCACCTGACACAAATGTCACCCAGCTCGCGGTTTATTATTAATATTTAATAAACTTTATTTAACAATTACAAATTTCTTATTAAGGATATTCTCTAAAATCCCTCCCTACTTTAACACAAGAAAAAAATCCAAGCGTGACTTTAATTAAATTTTTTTTCAGTCAATAAATTAATTTTTAAAAAATTAAGTGACTTTTAAAAAAAAGTCAATGTGTCTCTCCCAAAACAGATTATAGATTATTCAACATTATTTCAAATAATTCCACGATTTTACTGTTGATATCCGGTAATTAAATCCCGAGGCTTGTAAGACATTTTTAATTAAATATTTATCTATAAAAATGGCTAAATATACTTTTAAATTTCTTTACCAAACTACCACTCAATAAACCCATAAAATTGTCTTATTCTATTTTTGATTTATTAGTTTTCTACTCAGCTTTTGATTCATTTTATTGCCAAATAGTATATAAAGTACTCGAATCAAAATTTTCGCTTACTAGCTTTTTTTAATAGACTTTAACTTAGATTATTTTCCCAAAATCTTCTACAAATTATCCAATTTTTTAAAAAATTCAAGCGCCATTGCTGTTTCGCTTTTATATATTTATTTATATATTAAAAAAAAAAAAAAAAAAAAAAAAAATCTATTAAATTAATTGAACGGAATTTAATAATGTTGTTTATTAAGTCAATAATCGTACGTCCTAATTGACGATAAAAAAAAAGATGTATTTTTATAAATAATTAATACTTAAAAATAAAAATAAATGGCCGATACATAAAAGAAATAAAAATAAATTTTTTTACTTGTTGGCAATTAAATTGAATCAATCGCTTAATTAAAGCAACATCACGGGTGACGCGTCCAAGACATCGCATTTATTTCCTCTCGCTCGCTGCTCCGCTCTCTTTACTACTCTACTGGTCTTTGGTTGTTTTGTTTCTAAACTTCTTTCGTCGCAATAAGACTCGCCAGTTAAAAGCTTAACTACCCCCACCATCGTCAATTTTAGTTACTCCCTCTATGCAGTTATCCCCCGCAAGCATACAAATACTAATGCAAACACTTTTATACTCATACGAATGGAAATGCAGACAACTGTCTCAGACTGAAAAAATAAATATATGATCTATACTTAAAGAATTTTTTTTTGCACACCTCAAACGCGAAAGCACTGAGGGTGCTTTATAAACGGTTTTTTTTTTTTTCGACTATTTTACTCAAACAAAAACATTTCTACACTCTTTTAATTACACCTAAATAGGTAAAATTGTATACTAGCATATAGAGAATTCATTAAGGAACAATTTGAACCTAATATTAAGTCGATTCGTTATTTTATTAGTTTTAAATAAATTATTTTAACTCAAGAAACCAGTGCTGTCAATTGTTACGTATGAAACTTCGTAGACACGATAACTCTCGATAGACACAATTAATCGGCCCAACTTTTTTTTTATTATCTTTGTATTTCTTATCACAAGAACCCTATGGAAAATCACAATCTAAATCTTTTTAGTTTAATTGTAATTAATTAAAAACGTAAAACTGATCATTAACGAAAAATTTAGCTGCCATTTTTATTTTTACTGCTGTTATTATTTTTTTCATTTTTTCTCTCCATCAACTACTGGCGGCAGCACTAGCGCAACAATATAGGTTCGAAAAAAAGAGCGACATCTAAGACAAAAAGGCGGGATATTTAAAAAAATGTTAATAAAAAATATATTATACTGAAAATAATAAATAAAAAAACCAAATTGATAATTTATAAGTTGAATAAAAATTCATAATACAAAAAAATAAATTAATATCATAAAATAAAAGTAATGGTTATAAATCAAAAGGACGATTCAGGTGGCACTTTTGGATTTTCCAAAAAAAAAATTTTTTTTTTTTTTGGAAAGCTATTAACTTAAAAACTACAAAACTTTACATGGAATTTATACATTAAGATCTGATAAGACTTTTTCTACTCTGATCTGATCTTTTCTATTCCAACCACACTTTTTTTGAACCCAATGATATTTTTTTTTATCCATACGACAAATCTAAAGACTTATTATGATAAAATTTTGTGTAAATTTCAGTATACATTGTAAAAAATCAGAAGTAAATTTGGATTTTATATCACCCGAATTCGCTCCGTCATTCGGAATTTCGGAGTTAAAAAAAAGAACTTCGCATACCGAGTGAATATGGAGTTGTTTTTTCAATGGTGTAGTTTCGGAGTAGATTTTATATCAATTCCATCCATTCCGATCCAGAGTTTTCATGTCAAACTAAACTTCCTTCCGAAGTTAATTCCACTTCGAGGGGATTAAATAAATGAAAAATCATCAAATCTTCGCATTTACTCCGGATTTAATCCACAGATCACGTTCACGCCGCAAGTTTTTTACAGTGTAAGGAAATACAACAGCCAAATTTTTGTAAAATCTACTAAAAGTGTATATTTTCTTTTAATTTTTATTGACGCAGTGACGGAGACGAGAATATTGCTCGTAAGTTAATTAAAAAAAATGTATACGTATGTATGTATAATATATGATATATTAGTATATTTATAGACCTAATTTTGGTAATTAACTTCAAATATTGCTAACTAATTATTTATAATTAGTTGGGACTTAAAAACTACTTTGGAATTTCGAGAAATCCTTAAAAAATTTTATTAACTTTTTTATGTTTATATTAATGTAGAGGTTTGAGAAGGTATAAAAAAATCTGGGGTTAGAGAAAAAAATAAATAAAAGGTAAAGAATAAAAATGGATATAAATATATAAAAGTAAAAAATATGTAAAAAAAAAAAGAAAAAAAAAAGTGAGGGCTCCGCTCTTGTTGCGGTGGCGGAGCCTCTGGGGTCCGCTCTTCATTTTTTACTTTCAAAAATCATGACGATGCTCATTTTTCTGACTCGTGAAGAATTCTTCAAACTGACGTGTAACCAAACGGGGTTCTCGCGGTTATAGTGGAATGGGTTTTTAGGCATCACAGACTCTAAGGGGGTTAAGAGAAGAGGAATACGACTTTATAGGAATATTTTATAAATAACCATATTATGAAGAAATTCAAATTTATTATTTTTCAAATTTTTTCTCAAAAGTACGCAGTAATTTGATGCTCATTATCATTATATTAAATATATATAGATTTTCAAGAATTTATAATGATAATGATTAATTACCATGCCATAATTAATTACACTGACGATGTCAAAATTTTTATATATTTTCATAATTAGCTACGACTCCAGGTAAACTCTTGTCGAAACTCAACCTTACAGACTGGGATAAAAAAATTTTTTATTTTTTGTTTTTTCCTAAAACTAACTATAGAATTTTGAGTTTTTAATATTTCTAACAGATAATTTTGAAAACTAAAAAATTTTGGTTTTTTGATCGCTGAGTTTTGGACAGAAATTAAGACAAACTAAAAATTTCAAACTATTGATCATATTGTTCTTTTGAATAAAAAAAAAAGTACAGATGTATTTTTGAATCTTAATTAGTTTTTAGTTTTATTTGTCCAAAAACGTGTGAAAGACTCGAACATTTTCAAAATTTAAAGAGCAAATTTAAAACTTTATAGTCATATGGGACAAGTGTGTGTTGTGGGTAAGTATACGCAAACTCATTTATTTCGGAATGAAATGCATGAGTTTGCGCACACTTGCCCCACAATACTCTATTTAGAGAATGCTCTGAACTTTCAATAATTTTGAACGTGATTATTTTTATTTGAAATCCGCGGGATCGATTTTGTTTTAAAAAAAATCTTGCTAATCTACACGGAAAAAACAGAATATTAAAAATTAATAAATAATCGTAAAAAGTGGAATCTGCTATCAATAATTAGTACTATAATGTGCTTAATGCAAAGTAGTTTACTAATTTTTGTAGATTCCTAAAAACTACTATCAATTACTTCAAAAACTAAGTAAATATTATTACTTTTAGGTATAATACGTGACTTATTAGTGAAAGTTAATTAATTTATGGCATATTCTATTAAAAAGTAATGATTTGTCAAATTAAGAATTGCTATCTTAGATACTGATTTTTCCAGCCGAAAATTGCAAAAGTTACTAACTTTTATTTTATAAATTCGATATCACTGATCAACTATTAGCTTAAAATATCATTTATTCATCATTATAAATTAACTTACAATATACATAAATCTAATAAGTGGTAAATAATAAATTGAAAAATTGGTATACTAGATACTGATTTTTTGCTCATAAAAATACCGAAAATTTTTAACTCTTATTTTATAAATTCTATCCGATTGACTAATAATTAATATAAAATGTTATTTATTCGTTATTATAAATTAATTTATTATATACATATATCGAATAAGTGGTAAATAATAAAATGAAAAATTAGTATACTAGATCTTTATATATTAATATGTACGTTTACTAATTTTTCGGTTCCTCATTTTTAAAATATTTCTATATTTATTTGAATAGTAATAACCGTAGATACCAATTTATCGATTCTTTTTCATATTAATTTTAATATACGAAATTAAAAATTTTGCTCTTTTATGTGAATCAAATTTTAATATAAATAATAGCCATTTTGTGATATATATAATGATTCGGTTTGATATTAGTATTGAATATACTAATTTTAAGTCGAAAATAAACTACAAACTATTAAAATTTTGAGCATCATTTTTTTCCGTGTATAATGAGATTTTAAAAAAAATTTTCATTGAAGGACATTGGAGGTATCAAATTTAAGCTTAGGGTCATTATAGATTCTTTCGAAAAAATTTTTTAGCGCTTTTTATAGATAAGTTATTAGCAAATTCAATTGACATCCAAAATTCTGTCCCCGATCTAACAAACTTCAAAAATTAGAAACAATTCAGAATATTGTCTACTATTTCAATAAAATTTATTCAAGAGCGGCAGTAATTTTTCGTAATTGAATTATTTCTTCAAAAACAATTAATTTGGCCAGACAAATTGATATCTAAAAGTCTGAGCTCAAAAATAAACTCAAATTATTGTTTAATTTATTTACTCGCAAATTGTAAATTTCGAACTTTCAATTAAAAAAATTTATATCATTTGTCAAAATAATTTTTTTGCACGAAATATATCGCATGTATGACTTAAGTAATTTTTTTTATTTTTAAAGATTTCATTGACCTTCTCCTTTTAATTCATATTATCCTTTTCCTTCATCTTCTTATATCTTTTCACCGTGATCTCGAATACGAATAAGAGTAGAATGATTTTCGAAATATGATTAATTACTTTAGTTTATGGTATTTCTCTTATACATCATCTACTTCTTAACTTTTTTTTTAACCCGGTTATTTATTCTTAAAAAAAAAAATAAATTCCATTTTACACTTTATCCTTAAAATAATTTTCTAGATGTTAAAAAAAATTATTTATGGACTAATATTTCATTTATGTGCAAAAATTTATCTATATACATACATATATATGTATATATACTAAATATAAGTGAAGTCGATATCTAAAATCAGAACGTTCAATTCATTTGTGAGATAAAATCTTTCATTCGAAATATGAATATTATAATATGTATATATATATATATATATATATATATATATATATATATATATATATATATATATATATATGTATGTAGCAAAGAATCGAACAACAGAAGATTATATAGAATAGTATAGAATGAGTGAGATGAATAATATGAGTTGAGAGTTGAGAAAGCCAATGAAAAAAAAATAAATAAATAAACTCACACCGTCTTTATCTATCTTGTCTCTTTTTTTAAGTATTTGTATTTGTGTACATGTGATGCAAGTATTTGTGGGTGTGTGTTTTGTTGTATTTGTTCTTTTCTTGAGAACCTGTAGAGATCAAGACGAGCTGACGATCCTCTACTTTACACACTACACACCACGGGATAGTAACACGTTTGGTGTGCATGTCAAGTACTTACTATCTATATATATATATATATATATATATATATATATATATATATATATATATATATATATATATATATAACATCGTTAATGTATTGCATGCACACCATCGAGACAAGATGAGAGTTTTGTCTCTACTCTTAACTCGTAAGATTGTTTTGCCAAATCTAAGATCTTAGTAAACAATAATGAGGTAGCTGTGACTAAATGAAAATATTTTTATTTTAAATAAATATAAGACTTTTTTTTTCTGTTAATAATAATTAGTTATTAAATTTTTTAAATAATACCCTGGGGTAATAAATTTTTATTACGTGGAATGTAAAAATTTAATGAAAATTTCGCGATTTTTATTCGACGGTTTTGACATTTTTTAAGACATGGATCAAAATGGTCATATATAGAAATTTTCGAAATTTAGAGAAAGTGGTAACTGCACAAAATTTATAATGGGGTAATATTGCCATCATTCGCACTAATTTAAGAAAAAATTTTTGAATAAAAATTTTATCAATATTGAGGTAAAGTGGGCACTTCAAATTTTTTATTTAATTGGGGGAGGGGAGAAAATATCTAGAAATTTTTGTAGTGAAAATCCGCATTTTGAGATTTTTATGAGTTGACGGGGCAAAATGGTCATATGATTATTTTTATAATTTAATAAAAAATTATTGTTTTTTAATTTTATGACGAAGCAAAATAGAAACTTACATGTTTTGAACCCTGACAGATTCAAAATTCTCACGTAAAATTTTTAATAAGTGGGGTAAAGTGGGTCACCTAAAAATTTAAAATTATTCATCTGTTATTTGTAACAATTTAAATTGTCCTCTTTTGTTTCCAAAATTGTAATTTGAATTAAAAAGAAAAAAAAGTCACAAACATGCAGCGCGACTAAATACCGTGGTTGTGTCTCTTATGTGGTAACATTTGTAAAATGCCTAAAAGTTTCACCTTTGGGACCGGTGCAATTACGGGCAATTTTAGTGTAAAACAAAAGTGATACAAAACAAAGATCACATGGCGCTCTACTCTTACACACGACAAAAATATACTAACACACTTATACAAATGCACACCACGAGATAATCATCACACAGAGGGACAATGCAGCGCTAAAAGTGGGGGATAAAGAACGAAATAAAAAAAAAAGTTATGTGTATTATACGTAAGGGAAAGAAACAAATGGAAAAATAACTAAGTGGTGGGAGACAGTGTGTGTGTTGAGCTGGAAAAGATTCCTTTAGTAACTCTGAGTCTTTCTCTGAGTGATCGGTACTATACGGTGTGCCCGCACTAAGAATTTTTAAATTTTGTCACGTTCAAATTTAAACACAGTCATTTGTTCCCCTTCCCATTTCATTCTTTGTTTTATTTTCCATATTGTATCCATATATATATATACATATACATATATATGCACTATATATCGTACCTATAAGCTTTGCTTTTGCCGATTCTTTAATACTATTCGTTGTTTATATTCTTCTCTACTCCTTCACTACATTCTTCTCATCGTCATCCCTCACAGCCTCTTTTACTCATAATCATCATCATAATCATCTTTTTCTTCGTCTTCGTCTTCGTCTTCATAATACACTGGCTACAATACGCTAACAAAATTCGCTCTGCTCTGGACTTATATATTGTCTTAGTTTCTTTCCCATCGTAGTCGTACGAAATTACGCCATTTCTAAATTATAACATCCGATCTCTTGCCAATTCAATCATCTATACTAGAATCCATGGGATTTGTTTTTATCGTAATAATGAAAATAAAAATTATTATGATTGCGACGATTATTTTTTTTTTTAATTTCTACAAAATTTGTTGATCTTTTGGACTTTTTTCTGGTTATCAACATGAATTATTAATATAAAATAGAGTAAAATATTTTTGAAAAATATAATTCAGCTCAAAAATATATTTTTGAGTTTTTTCATAGGAAAAAAAAATTTCTTATGCTCAAGTTTTGAAAGATAAAAAAATTTGAATCGAGTAACAAATGGAAGTTTTCAAATTTTTGTTCAAAAATATTTTTAAGTAAATAAACTTATTTGAATGAATTTCGTGATTGGCGCAAGAATTTGCAAATTTTGGATCTGATTATTTTGGAATTCATCGGTCGTACACCGGATTGGACACTGAAGAAATTATTTTGAAAGTAATCAAAATATAGCTTTTCATGACATTAAAAAATTGATGTCTGTAAAGATTTCAAATTTCAAAATTTCATGGAAATCAATAATTTTCATTATTTTGATTAATTAAAATTTTGATAGCGAGAAATTTGAAAGTTTTTTATCGAAAAATAATCAGGGTATTGTATATAACGAAAAATTATAGTGTTAGTAGTAAAAACAGACTTTTCAAATAAAAAAAGTATCAAAGTTGCAGGCCAACGCTGTAATTTTTTGAAAATATTGCAAAAATCAAAAAGTTGTATAGATTTCAACTTCTACACATTTTCATAAAAAGATTATATTCACTATTTTATCAGTTTTTTTTCTGTCTCTCAAAAAAATTGATTCAAAATTTACGCGTATATTAGATTCCGAGATCTGTGAATTAAATAAAAATTGAGCTTTCGTCTTGAATATACCACTAAATATCCCATGGAAAATATCATATCCTACATATATTTTTAATATATATTGCGTTATATGTAACATATCATCAAAATATTATTGAGCAGAATTTAATTGGCAGGATTTTAGTCCTGCCAAATTTTTCTATAGAACTCGTATTCAGAACGTTAATTAGTGTCTAATTACAATTTTTCTTAGTAATTACGCAAGTGGTAAATTTTAGAAATTTGTAGTTAAAAATCAAAAACCAAAAGTCTGAAGTTCAAAAATTTAATTTTGTTAATTTTTATCAAATTATTATTTTATTTTTCATCAAAATTAATTATTTATTTGCATTCAAATTTCGCGGTAATTTTAAATTATAAATAAAAAATTTTGAATTAATCATTTATTTAAAAATATAATGACTATTTAAAGTAAAAAATCATAAACAAGAAGCTCATAAGAGAAAATAAAAAATTGCAAGTGTATAAGAAATAAATATCGAAAGAACGAAATATGGAAAAAATAAGAAAACAAAAAGTGAATAAAAAAAGTAATGAAGAAAGATAGTGAACTATAATATATATATTTTATGTATATCTATATGGATATATATAAAGTTATACACAACATCGATGAGATCCATGTAGGGCTCTGTCTCTTTTCAAATAATTCAAAAACCGGCCGATCGAACATATATATTTCTGGGTAGGGGCTGGGGCCTTGCGGCTTGCACCGTGTAATTATCGTTGGGCCTTACACACAGACCCTGAATCACTGAATGCCTCAGTGATCCTCATCCTCAACCCTTTGTTGTCATTACAATAAGAATCAAATTTTATATATACTCAGATACTCTCACATTAAATACAAAATACAATTTCTATCTAAATTATATACGCTCTCACTAAACTTAAGTATCTCTGGTAAATTATTTTTATTCTTTTTTAATAAATTTTTTTTTTGATAAATAAATAAAAATCCATCTTAAAAAAAATTTTACAAGTTTTCAAGATTTTATTTTCAATTATTAAATTTACTTAGTCATCGACTTTTTTTTCTCATTAAACGGTTTTTTAATAATGATAATATAAAAAAAAAAAAAAAAATAAAGGGTTTTAAATTCAATTACTCAGATTTTTTTTGAGATCACCCTATTTTATTTATTTAAAAATTTTTTTTTATTTAATTTTATATTCACTATTTTTTTTTTTTTAACTAAAAAAAAATTTATTACGGTAAGAAAAAGTTACTCATATATATAAATAAAATTTATATGGATAATTTTATAATTATTTTTTATGGAGAGAAAAAGTTGGTAATTTTAAAAAAATCGGTAAAATTTTAATTAATTATTGACGATTTTTTTCCTGATGGGATGTTTATAAATATATATATATATATATATATATATATATATAGATATTTGTCAGTCAATTGTCAGTCATAGATATAAAAATAAAAGAAATTAGGGATTAAAATTTTGTTTATGCAAATTTAAGTGAAAATTTGGCAGAAATATATAAAGTTACGGACAAAACTTTTTTTCAATTAAAAAAAAAAATTAAAACGTAATTAATTACCTCAATTACATGAAAGGGATTGAGCAATTTGTGTCGATGAAAATGAAGTGAAGGGGGGGGGGGGGGGGAGGAGAGTATCTTAAAAAAAAATTGCTGGGAGTGTGATTAAATTTTTTGTAATCATCAAATAAGTAATTGATATCAATTTTATCTACAGCTATTATAAAAAAATTTTTAACGATGGTAAAATGAGCTACTAATAAAAAATAATGAAATGAAAATTTTTTTTTATTTAAAATTAATTTAAATTTTTAGAAAGAATTATTTTTTACTTTTAGAATAGCATTAAAAATGTCTGCATGACAAGTTCTGGGTTAAAATAACTCAAAGTTGACTTTTTTGAGTTAAGGTAAGGTCAACTAAACCAAAACCGAGACAAATTTGACTTCATTGTACTTAAATGGATACTAAGGAAGTCAAAAATGGATGGAAAACACATTTGATTTCGACTTACTTTTAGCTAACTTAACCTACTTAGTATTCATTTAAATAAAATAAAGTCAAATTTGACTTAATTTTGACTTTTGACTTAAAATTAAGCCAAAAAAGTTAAATTTAAGTTATTTTTTGAACCCGAGAATTTTTTGAAAAATTTAAGTTATATTTTGGGTTGCAGAAAATTTTTCTAAGTCCCATAATTTTAGTAAAAAAAAACTCATATGGCCAAAAATATATCGATTCAATCGTTGGTCAAATATAGGCCAACTTTTGGCCTATTTATTAAGAATAAACATTTTTCGGCGTGTTTAGGTCCTCTTTGAATGAAATTCTATGGTTTCCGCGTGCTTTCGATCAAATTTTGTCTTTTTTGGGTATTTTCGGCCAAAAATTTCTACCCGAGAATTAATTCATAAGACAGTCATCATTATAACGCAAAAGTATAATATTTATTTTTGACACCTAACTTTAAAAAAAAGTTATCGCCCAAATTTAATTTTTGATTCAATTATTTTCAGTATACGGAAAGAATTTTTTGATAAAAATTACTCTGTAATTTCGAGTAATTCTGGGCCGTAGCAAAAAATTGGTATTTTTTGTTTTAAATTTAAATTTTTTGTTTAAATATTAACGTTGCTAGACTATGTTTTACTCTATTATTGAGTAATTTTTTTTATAAGTCTTATATTTAATCGATTATTGTGAATATCTCATCTTAATCTATTAATTTTTACTCCATGCGATTAATTTTTACTCTCCAATATACCATTCTTTTAAACCCATTAATTTTATGATGAAAAACTGCTTCTAACTCGAATAAATTTTCTTATCTATGGAAGTAATTTTTACTCTAAACTGCAGAGTAATATTTCAGTAGTTTCCGTTAATCTTCGGTTAATATCGGCTTCGATTAAATGTCTTTTATTTTGCTCGCGACAACTTACATGCTACGCACACAAACGTAGGCTTGGAAAAAAAGACGATCTCTATATCTCTATAACTTAATATTTATTTTAAAATTAAAAAAAAAAATTTGTATCTTTTCTTTTTCAACACAATACGAGTAATTTTTTTTTTATTCTTTTTCAAAATATTTATTTTAAGGCATATTCTAGGACAATTAGATGGTTTTTAGATTTTTTATAGAAATTTCCGCCTTTTCATTGTAATTTTTACTGTAATTCAATATAAATTTTATAAATTGAATCATGAACTTTTTATCATAACCTACGAGTACAAATTGAACTAGAGAGAATTTATTAAGACAGCCGCTAGGGGTAATTTGCTCTTAATTGTGAGTAAAAATGAATCTGATTGATTTTTACTCACTGAAAGAGTAAAATTTCGTAATTCAAAAGTAAAAAGTCGTAATAGCCCAAGATTACTCGATGTAGAGTAATTTTTAGAATAAATAACATGGCAATATTCATACGAAAATTCTTCCATGTATAGAATTAACCATACATTCAAAATAAACAAATGAATATAATTTGAAAACTACCAAACCGGTCTTAAATTAAATATTAATATTTAACTATTTCACTTTCCAAAATTATTTATTCTTATACAATAATACCTGTATCAAATATTATTCATCTATCAATTTATCATTTTTTATTTACAGTTACTTATCACTCAAACAATTAACAGTTTATTTCTATCTCTAGACCACTGGTTTAAAATTTTAACTAAAGCGGCCGACAAAGAAGAATAATTTAAAATAAAAAAATTTGGAAAATTCAAGTGGGAAATTTTTTTTTTTTTTGATCGACAGGTACAATGCCCTTCAACTTAAAAAGGAATAAATTCAAAGAATTTATATATACACATATATATTATTCATTTGTAAGACATGATTAATCGATTTATAGATTTATCAAAAACATGATTATTTTTTTAAAAAAATATTTTCTTTTAATTCAAAAATTTTTTTTTATCTCAATTATTTCAAATTCATTTGAATTAAAAAAAAAATAATTTTTTTAATAAAAAAAAAAAATTTGCTATAGAATAAAAAAATATTTTATTAATTTTCATATAAATAAAATAAGAGTACGTGACACTAGTAGAGACACGACAGACTTACTTGGGATTAAATTTAACATCCTCTTTATAAGTCATTTTATCTTTTCTCATACACATACATATATATTATTATTATAATTCTTATTTTTCATGAGTAGTCTTTTCTTGTCATATATTCACCCTCTTTTATTTCTTTCACTCAACCATCTCCGGCTCTTAAGAATTAAGAACTAAATATATATGTATAAGCATTTATAATATTAAATATATAAAGTATTAATTGTCAAAATAATTCATACGCTATATATTTGAAATATTAAATGGATAATTAATAAATAATCTCGTTGATAAAGTCATATATTTATGAGACACACGTGTAATTTTAAATTTCTAAATTTAAAAATTTTAAATTACTCGAGTTATTGATAAGTAGAAAGCCCATGCATATTATTAAGGCCATGTGTGTGATATTTTAAATTTTTTATCAGCAAAAAAAACTAACATTTGCTTTTACTCGGACAAAAAAAATCAAAGGCATTAATAAGTAAAAATAAATAGAGGGGAATTTTATTTTATGAAAATATTTTTTTAAATTACATTCAATTTTTTTTAAATTTATTTCACGTCTATTTCAGAAAACTATTTTGTTGTTGCTAAATATTTAGTCTTTTTTATCATTTCCTAAAACTCGAAATTTTTTAAAAATTTTTTTCATTAATCCAAAAAATTTTACTATAATTTTCAAAAATTTCAAATTTGTTTGAAAATTGACAGCTTCAAGTTGAGTGACAAATTTGTGCTTAAAGTTTTTATCTATGGCAGCAATAAAAATTTAAAAAATCGATAATTTGAAAAAAATGTATTTTGAAACTGAACTAAAAATTTTGACTTTTCTATATTGAATCAAATTTAAATTTAAAATAAAAAAATTCATACATGTTTCAAAGTCGATTAAAAAATGGTATAATTGTACTTGGTTTTGAAATTTTGAAAATACTTTTGACTGAAAAAAAAAATTTCACTAATTTTCTCAAAATTTATTTTTAAAGCTGCATTCAAAAATTTAAATTTTTTCTCTATTGAATTGACTCATTTGAAATTTTCATCAGACTTGTGGCTTTAAATTTGAAATTTAAAAATTCACACCACAAAATTTATTAAAGGAATATAATTTTTTTTTTGTTCAAAATTTTGCGACAAAGAACAAAAAATATGATACTGAAGTTAGCCGATGTCTTATAATTTTTGGATTTTTTTTGTCAACAAATTAATTAAAAAAAAAAAAACTAAAAATATGCACATGTAGAAAATTTAAAAAACTACAAGTGCAATTTTTTAAAATATTTTTTTTTTATAATTCATCATTTTGAAAAAATTCCAAAAAGTCTAAAACGCCGGCTAACTTCAGTATCATAAAAAAGCAGTGATCAAAAAATTTTTTAAAAATTTCAGTGTCGAAAATTTAATCATTTTAATAATTAACGAGATATTTCAATGACATTTAAACTCATTGAATTGCACAATTGTCCTTGAGATGGGGTTTTTTAACAATACTAGACAGAGAAAGCATTCTAGCTCTGATCGGGAGAGACTAAACGACCCTTCTTCCTTTTTTACGTCCTTTACTTAAATTTCTTGGGTCCTTAACCCCTTTTTCCCGTCAGCTGCACACTACCATTAACATCTGTACGCCCTTCCTTTCCTCTTTCCTCTTTTCCCACCTTATTCTCTCACTCTCTTTCCCTATGTAACTGTTGTCATCATATATAGAAATATAAAAACCTGATTTTTACAAAACTTTTTACTATTTTTTTTTCATTTTTACACATTCACTACTTTCTGTAAAGAAACAGGAAGCCAAAAAAAATCATGATAATCTGTATCTTGATATCAAATCCTTTTATTATTTTTTCATTTTGAATCAAATGCACAAAAAACTTAACTCTTTGTGGGCAAACGTTTAGACACTTCCATCTGCTATTTTCTTTTATCTAAAAAAAAATGTATTTTTTTTTTTTAGATAAAACGTGACTTGAAATTATTTAACAAGATTACATTTAAGTTCTTTACAAAAAGAAAAAAAAATAGAAAATTCTATACGTTTTACTTTAAATCAAAATATCAACTAAAATATCAAAGTTACGTAAAATATTAATGAGTACTTTTTTTTACAGAATTTAATTTCCTTCAAAATTGTCTCAGTCTATTTTTGGCATATCTATGAAATTTAAATCACAATTTTAATTTAAAGGATAAAAAATCTTCTGAGGAATAAATTTTTCAAAATTTCGTATATCGATTACTTTAAATTTAAATTCTGGCTAAACTACAAAAAATAGGGGAAAAAATATGAAAGATAATTTATAGGAAATTAAATTTCCTACAAAAAAGGTTTCTATACATTTTCACGTAGAAGTGATCGTTAAAAAGTTATGGTGATTTAAAAACCAATGAAATTAATTTTAAATTAAACTGGAAATTTTCATTTGAAAAATAAAAAGTTTATATGTAAATTTAATGATTGAATAAAATATGAAACTGACTGTCATGTTTTTTAAAAAAAATATTTTTCTATAAAAATAGATTTAAAGGGAAAAATGTGTTTCCTACAAGGACGTTATCGGGATCTAGCGTCAAACATGATCCAGAAAATCCACAACATGCATCAGCATCAGTGGCAGCGGCAGTAGTGAGGGTGATTTTAAAAACTCCATGGTATGGTGCAAGGTGTCCTTAAATGTGGGGTCACAGTCGGGAACACGACTGAATAAAAAAGTACCGTAGAAAAAAAGGAGAAAAATAAAAAGAAGTGAATTCCGAAATACACGAAATCTCTTGAGAAAACACAGCTGGTTACGTCAGGTATAGATTTTTTAGTGAGTATATCTCGAAATATATATATATATATATATATATATATATATATATAGCCAGAGGTACACATATGTATGTATGAATGTATGGTGGTCCATTGAAATCAAAAGAATCATCGGCCCAAAAGATGTCATCTTGCGCAATTTTTTTTTCCTTTTTCGAGACAACCCTCGTACCCCTTTCACTATGGACTTCAAGACTATTGTTTGTAGATTTAGTTTTTTTTTCTCATACTTGTCCATAAAATATAAAACTTTTGAAAATAATTTTTTAACGGACTATTTAGCAATTTTTTTTTTTTTTTTTTTTTTATAAATTCAATTATTACGAATTTATTTAAAGGATATTTTAACCTTGAGAAATTAAATAAAAAATAATAAAATCGCGTGCAGACTAATGAGAGTAATCACTTAATAAAGATGCCACAAGATCGCGTGACCCTCTTATTTTCTCATTCATTCTTCACCTCAAACTATCAATATTTACAAAATCTTTTTTACTCTTACATCAGTTTCAACACGTCTCGATTACACATTTCACGTCAAAACATCTCTATTTAACGTCAATCGTGTCTTAAATTATTATTTCAAAGTAAATATTATATATTATATAAATTAAATTACTCGTGATTTATAAATACAAATCATAGATTTTTAATTTTAAATAAATTTCTTTTTCCTAAATGATTTTGATTTCAATAATTTATCAGAAATACTCTAAATAAATTAATTAATTAAAAAAAAAAAAAATTAATTTACATAAAATACTCGAGTTAATTTTACAAGTGTAGATTAACGAGTCAATAATTAAATTTTTCGGTAAATTTTCTAGCCGAATATGTATAAAATAAAATAATAAATAATTGGCAACAGATTAAGGTCTCGTTTGTTGAAATATTAAATACTTTAAGTTATTATTTTATTTTTAAAATCTAAATATTATATATTTATAATAATATTTAAAAATTTATGACATTAATTTAAGCTTTTGATATTATTGTGAGAGCGGGTTGTGGTGCTATTTAAATATTTGCGTTTAAAGTCCAACCATTTAAATATATTTTATTATTATTATAAAAAACTTTAATTAATAATAAATAAAAAATATTTTATTTATTAGTCTGGTTTTAATAAATTATTTAATTTAGAGAAAATAAAAGTCTTTGAATAGATTGAAAATCGTTAGAATAATAAAATCTGATAAGACATCACCAACTTATATATATTTAAGTCCAAAGACTGTGAGTTTGCTGCAGTATTTTATTAACTCTTTAACAATATAATTTATAGTTTTCATGTGTTTAATATTTGGGCCCTACAGAGTCTGCATACTCATCAGTACTCTAGTGATATTTAAACTGGGACTAAATAATAAACCAATGGGACATATTTAGGCTCACTTTTACTAATTACTGCAGTATCGAGGTCAAGAGCATTTAATAAAGTTGCAGTGATTTTAACAAGTAATTTTAAATTAAACTCCAGCATTTAATATCAACTAAAATTATATTTTTACAGACTAAAAATTTAAATGCACTTACAAATTTATCAAAATTTAAAATAAATAAATAAATTAGTTCGGTTACTTTTAATGGAAAATTTTTTCAGTATTCTGATGATAAATTCAATTAAACTCAATCCCTCACTTTAATATCAATAAACAAAATCACCATCAGGATTTTATTATCAGAAAAATTAATTCTGTTTTTATTAACGCACTATTAACTCTACTGAGCAATCTAATTATTTGCTAAAAAATTTTATGATAACTCTAGTATATTTTTAGTATGTCCGTAATAGAACACTTACAAGATCGCGGATGTCCATTTTTTATTTTCAATAAAAGTTGAAAATTTTTCAAAATATTAAACCGGTTATTTCAAAATTTGGCATCCAAATAAATTTCTATATTAAAATTTCATGAAGTATAAAATAAAAGCTTGGGGTCATTACACTCTTATTTTATTTTTTACTGATTTTACTGATTGAAGACGTTGTTAAATTTATATATATTTAAATATTTATTAAATAAAAGCAAGCATTTAAAATATTGAAATTTAATACGCAACGAAACTTCACACGTTAAAAAATGAAAATTAGCATAGAATCATCAGTCAAACGTATTTGACATGAAATAAATATACAATATTCCGTATGATTGAAGCGTAACAAAAAAAGGGTAAAAAAACGTCTACATATTTTTTAACGTACATTTATATCCCTCTCCCTTAAAAGTTTAAAAAAAATCCATCATCCATGAAAATTTAGCGCCAATGAAAATTATTCGCGTAAAAATTTTCTACACATGATTGCAACTCTTCATCGATCATTTAGAAAAAAAAAAAAAAAAAGGAACAAGTTTAAATAAAATAATATAAACGGAAGAAAAATGAAAGAAAGAGTAAGAAGGAGGGATAAAAACTGTAATCGTTTATTGTGTACAATGTATTTTTTAAAAAAATGTCAACTAATCGACTTCAAGTCACATTCGATCTGGTGCCAGGGGATTTAACTCAGTTTTTTATAAAAATATAAATCCATTTGTCATTTTCGATGGACGCTTAGCCTTACGTGTTACATAAGGGATCGTTCAAAGAAAATTTTTCATGAGAAAGTCTTGATATTAAGTTTTTTAAATTATGCTATTGCAGTAAACAAGGCTTGCGGGGTAAAGTGGGACGCTGTAGGTTTTGATTGATTTTTTTTTCTTTGAATTTCAGGTGTCAATTTTATTGGTTGTCAAAAAAAAAATTTTATTTTAAAAAATTTTTTTGTAATTAATTTTTAATTTTAAATTCGAAAATTTCTTGTGGAAATTTATTAGAGTGAAATTTATACAAAGAAAAGGGGACAAAATGGGCCTGAAAAATTTTTTTATTAATGAAGAATTCAAGGGATAAAATTAGAAAATTTTTTTTTTCAAAAACTACGAAGATGACATATGAACATAGGGGCAATGTGGAACATATGAAATTTTTTATTCAAAATGGAAGAATCTAATCAGCTTTATAAATTTTTATTTAAAAAAAAAATAATATTTTTGTAGAATTTTGTAAATATGTAAAGATCTAGAAATTGCACTTTTCATTTTAGATACAAAATATTAGACGATAAAATTTCCATTTCAGAACTTTTGTTAATTTTTTGAATTTATTTTTTTAATGGGCTCGTTTTTCCCCCGATTAAAAAAAAATAAAATTGAATCAAGTAAAAAAAAAACAAGTTCTGCTATCAGTAGCTTTCGATAAAAAAAAATGTATATATATATAAATATTGAATAAATCTTATTTTTAGCTGTTAGAAATTTAAATTGAAGATAAAAAAATTTATGACTATGATTGAATTTATAATGACAATATTTAAGAAAAAGGGTTAAAATTATAACGTAGAAAAAGGTAGCCAGGTGAATATAAAATTTTCCATTCACCTGGTCCATTTACACATATATATATGAAGAAAAAAAAATTCTAATTTCTCGAGTCGTCAGAGCGGGAGGCCTATATCCCTACAAAAAACCCATAAAAAACTAAACTGGGAAAGGATTTCTAACCCTTGGGAAAGGATTGAAAGGTCTCCGTATACGCTTAAAAATCATCATCGCGCATAAAAACCTTGCAGGCAGCAGTAGATGTAGTTGTAGTTGTGAAGGGGTTATAATTTCGTTATAAAAATTATAAACAGGGTGAATCTTATTCAAATAACGACAAGATTCAGGATATTTTTCAGCTCTCGCAACTCTCCCCTACTATATAATACTCTCCAAATGCCATATATATCCCCGGTATATATCCCGGTTTGTCTCGTTTTCTTTTTTATTTATTTCTTTCTTTATAATATTTAAGTATACTAAATACCCTTCCGGAATATACCTGAGTCCTGGGAAAAAAATCATCTACGTAAGCGTTGCTTACTTTATACTATACTTTTTTTTATTTTTTACCTATTTATTACTTTAAAAATCTCATTAATTTAGTATTACTGATATTATAAGTTCTACTATTTCCATTCAAATTTATTTTAATTTTTCATATTAATCACGATAGCTCGCGAACTATCGAGTTTACGTGAAAATTTATGGATATCTTTTTTATTGCTAATTTTATCCTCTATAAATTTGTATCTATTCATTTTTGCTGTATCTTTGATAATTTACTTACAATATCAATTTGAATCCCCTTAATATTAAAATTTAAAAAAAAGGGATTCCAAAAAAATAATCTTATCTTTAAATTTAAATTGTGGCCAAACTATTGAGTGCACGACAAAATTGAATGGATATAATTTTGTAGAAAATTAAATTCCCTACAAAAAAGTATTCATTAACTTTTTACGTAAATTCAAAAATTTAAGAGATATTTTAATTACAAGTGAATAATAAATTAGTATATTTTATAGAAATTTATTTAAGAAAGTTTAAATAAACGTAACTTCTAAAATATTGATATTGCGGGAAATTTTATAGAAACTTTTTTTTTAGGAAATTTAATTTCCTTAAAGTTTGATTCTTTGAGATTTTATCGTACCTCTAATAGTTCGTCTTAAAATTCCGTTTTAAATATCTGACCTAAAAAGTTGAATAAATTAAATGACAAAATTTATGATAATTTAATAAAAATTAATACGATTATCATTAGTAGTAATTTTATTACCGACTTGTTAAGTAAATTTGAAAAAGAAAGATGTATAGTAATTTTTATTAGTACGTGTTTAGTTAAAAATAAATGAAAAAAAAGGTAGAGGCGCTTAAATGCATCAGGACAAAATCTGTTTAAAACAAGAGTAAAAACAAAATATTTGTTCTTATATATGTTTCTACAAGTTTCCTTTGAGCAAGAGAACTCTCGAGAGATCCTTTGTGATGATCCGCGCCGATTGGATCCCATAAATCAATTAATTTCAAAGCTAGTTCGATATACCGGTCTAATTTAAATTCTTGCGGTAGCCCTTTGGACATTACGTCCGACATTAATATAAGAAATATATTTATTTATACATACATATATAAAATAAAAATTAAACTATCCATAGGACAAAATAATTAATCGATCTAATGACGTAAAATATAATTAGTGCGTTTGATAAATACCCGAGAATTTAATTCAACCGATTCTTAATATAAATAAAAAACTCGTGTGTGATTAATATCGTTTAAATTTATTAATTATAAGGTGAAAATGACACTAAATTTTCTTAGATCAATGTCAGATCATACTTTACTACCGAAAGTACAAAAGAAATCTCTTTAAATATTTTAAAGATTTATTTTAAGGTGCGAATATATCGATATTAATTTTGAGGTTGCAATTAATATAATTTTAAAATTGGTTAAAAGAATTATTTTCAATGGCTGTCGATTGTTTTGAATAAACGGCAAGTCTTTGGTTAGAAATGATACGCCATCTATAGGAAATTTTAAAGAGTAATGATGATAATGCAGAAAATTATTGACTTGACAGTCTGGACACGGATGATAAATTTTTCATTTATCATACAGAGGCAGAAACCTCCCTGACAGCCAGTTGGGCTTAACCAACAGTCAAATTGAGCGTACATTCGACGTCAAATTAAAGCCGCTATTTGACGTATACGAGACATCAAAAATTGAGTAGCAAAATTTGATCTGGTTTCAAAAATTGAATTTGATTTGGTTAAGGCGTGAATTTGAGTCGTATATGAATTCGACCCGATTGTCTAGAATGGGTTTGCCCAAGGCCTTACAATATACATATATATACTGAAAAAAAAAAAAAAAAAAAAATTAAAATTGATAAATTTCATCTTCTACTCTAAATACTATACTATAAAGATCATGAATTCTTTAAAAATTGTATAATATCGCATTAACTCTTATAAAATTGTATAAAATTTCGTATGAGTTAAAAATTTTATAGCCCAATGTTCGAGTCAAGCAACCGCCAGAATAAACTAATGGATCATATAGGGCTGAATCAGAATTTTTAATTATTTTTTCCGCAACTTAATATTGCACACCTCAAGCGCGAAAGCGCTGAGGGTGCTTTATGATCGCTCTAAATTTTTTCACTCATTCACTCACATTAAATTATCTTTAGATTTTTTCGATTACACTAAAATGGGTCAAATTTTATACCAACACAAAGACAATTTATTAAAGAATAATTTCGACCCAATATTAAGTCAATTAATTATTCCATTAATTAATTATAAATTATTTTAATCTCAGTGACACGAGTTGTCAATTGTTGTGTATGAAACTTAGTAAACCAAATAACTCTCGATAGACACAATTAATCGGCCTAACTTTTTTTTTTATTATCTTCATATTTTTGATCACAAGAACCCTATTGAAAATTACTGTCTAAATCCTTTTAGTTTAATTGTAATTATTGAAATCGTAAAATTGATTTTTCACGAAAAATTTAGCTGCCATTTTCTATTTTTACTGTTGTTATTATTACGAAAGTAAATTTTACGTTCATTGCTTTTTTCTTTTTTTCTCCCCATCAACTACTGGCGGCAACACTAGCGTAAAACAGTAGGATTGAAAAAAAAGAGCGACATCCACAACAAAAATGCGGGATATTTAGAAAAAATTTAAATAAAAAAAAAATATTAAACTGGAATTAAGAAATAAAAAATCTAATTAATAATTTAAAAGTTAAATAAAAATTCATAATAAAAAAAAAATAAAAGTAATGATTGAAAATAAAATGAGCGATTGAGGTGTGCAATTTTGGATTTTCCACCATTTTTTTTTACATTTCATACGATTTGTACAAATTAGTTTTTAGGGTAAATTTTTTACAACCGTTCTGTACTTCATTAATTTTTCAAATTTAAATCCATTTAATATCTATTAATAACGTAGACTATATATTTTTAAATAGTAATTGGATTTTCATGAAAGAGTATGTCGTAATTTTTTCAATTATCAACACATCAATATTCTAGTAAAATTAATAAATTTTATTATATATCCGTAACAATTCTCCATGAAATTGTATCGAATTCTACTGGGATGATGGTTATTTTCTATCTGGGATTCTTTTACTAGTGGAAATATACAGTCAGCATATTTTTTTTCTCGAAAAAATTCATAATCAATAATATTAATTTTAAAAAATTTTGATTTTTGGCAATGCTTAAATTTATAAATTTTTCTATTCTGGGTTTTCCTCATACATATATATGTTCAAGTATTTTAGTGCGCATACAAGACAGAGACCTACTGATGAAAACCTGGTGAGTTGTACAGGAATGTGACTATAGGTGGAGTATATAATTTTATTTAGTTCCGTTCTGAAGACTTGGGTTAGAGTTTTTATAAGCCATATTTTGAGCAGTTAACAGTACTCTAGTTTCCCTTCAAAATTCGCATAAATCTTTCGCCTTTTACTAAAGATTTCCGTGGAGGGGAACAATTGATGAGTCTTATAAAAATTTTTTGTGTGCCCGGCAGAAGCTGGGCCAATAATAAATCCAAAAATAATTATTGTTATATCCCATTATTCCCGAAACTCTTTGGGAAATTGTAAATTCATTACAAAATCCACACACAGTAATTGGTAATTACTGACTGAATAACGTTCAAATACCGATTTACGACTTGGAATCGCCCCAAGAAACAATTAAGAGCAATCACAATAAAAAATATTTTTTTTTTATAATTAATTTTATAGTGTTAGGTTTTGATTCTTTGTATGAGTGTGAATCTAGCTGACAATTGGCATTTTTTTTTTAATATTTGAATAAATAAACCGAGCATATAAATAAATTAATTACTATTCTTTTTTTTTTTTTGCATTCATCATCGTTATTGTTTGATGTTCTTTTCGTGCATCTGTTTGTTATGTGTTTGTCTGATTTGGATACCTGGTGAAGTATTTACTTCATATTTAGTTGCTATTTTTAGGCCGCTAACTAACATCTCCGATTGTTTAAGATGTATATTAAAGTTATTGTATGGTGGCTGTTCATCAGCCGATCCGCGCGGAAACGGCTGGTTTGAGGGCGACGGGATTTGTACAGTTTTTTTCTTTTCACGGTACCATTCGAAGAATTTCTCAACACTTTTCCTATTTTTGTTTAATAATTATTGCTTGTAAAATTAAAATAAATTTTATCAAGCCATTTTCGGTGTTGAATTTTATAAAAATATATTTTCATAGTTTCTCTAACCAACTGATTGGTCAGAATAAATCTTTATATAACTACAAGAGTATATCTAGTTGGACTTTTCATCTTAACAGAAGATATTCTATAAGATAATTAATAAAAAAAAAAAATTTAATTTTATTGTGTAACATTTGATTTGAAAAATCAACATTCTACGTGATTTTGGTAACCATAATCACAAAAAAGAAAGATTCATATTAAAGAGAAGCCAGCTCGTGACATCTAGCAACTATTCAACAAAGTAAATTCAAAAATCAAAAGGTAAAAAATATCTCTACACTTGAGATCTTGTGGACTTCTTTTGTTGCGTCTCAAATTTTGATGTTTCATAGACGTCTAATAGTAGCTTCAAGTTTACGTCAAATTTATGTGAAATTTGACGTCAAAGAGCGCTCAAAAGTTGCTGATATTTTTTATGTGTACCATACGTCACTGAGACGACAAAAGTTTCAGCTCAAAAATTTCGCTGCAAATCTGGTTATCTATGATCATAGATGACGACATTTAATGTATCCAGTTTTAATAAATGTTACAATTGGTGAGTCTTTGAAGACGGTAGTAAATATAGAAGAATAAAATTATCGAGTAATCCCTACTCTGATCGCCACTTTGATTGCAAGTTGACGTCAAGTGGATTAAAAAAATTTTAACGCATCCTGACATCTAAGCTGACAGAAAAGTTATCGACAACCTACTACTGCAACTTGTCGTTGAATTGAACGCAAAAGTTGGCATTGTTATAAGTTGACAACACCTGGACGCTAACTTTTTAAAAAAGTTTGTGACAAAAGTTGATATTCCATTAGTTGACGGAAGCTGCCTCCACTTTTTCGAGGAACTTGACATCAACTTGTAGGCAACAGTTATAAAAGCTAAAGTTGTCATCAACTTAACTACAACTAATTGACGTCAACTTTCAGACCAGAAAATTTTGCTATTAAGAAATATAGAAAAATAAAATTATCTAGTATTCCCTGCCCTGATAACTACTTTGATGGAACTAAAGTTGACATTAAGTTGATGGCAGAGACTTAAATGTTCAAATAGTTGGCGGTAACTTTTCCTCAATTTAGAAGTAAACTTTTGCCCTTTAAGTATTTGGACAGCAAGAATTTGACGTTAAGTTAACGTCAAATTGATCTAAATCACTGACCAGCAAGTTTTTGAAGAAAAAGTAACCACACTTTTAATTCTGATTCTCGAAGAGTAAAAGATGACTTTCAAATTGACAACAAGTTACTGTAAACTATTTTAACATTGAAGTTTTTGCAGTCAACTTAACGTCAACTTTCAACCGTAGATTCTCATTAACTTGAGATCAACTGAACTGAGTTTATAAAATGATACGTACTCAAATACATGGGTAACTATCGATCAGACATGTGGAGTATTTGGAATATTTATAAAGTATTCAGATACTCATTTTATGCATATTATTTGAGCTTTTGCATACTTTTAGAATAAGGTTTTTTTTTTTTAAATACTAGATACTTTAAATAAACTTATGAACACAAAAAATTCAATAGTGTCGTACACATATAGAACGACGATTCAAAGACCTGATAGCGAAAGAAAACCTCAACAGTTTATTCTTTAGGAAATTTCCTATAAACATCAATAGAAACTTCGATTATCTCGAAAATGCCAATAAATGATATTTTTTTTTGTCACCTAGAACTTTTATATTTTGTACAGAATTTTTATATTTTAGTCCTGATAATCCCGAGATGATCCTGAAGTTAGCAAACAATTAAATATTTTCGAATTTTCTTTTCAACAATTTAATTAAAAAACTAAAAATATGCACATGTAGAAAATTCTAAAAACTACAAGTGCAATTTTTTCAAATATTTTTTTTTTTATAATTTATAGTTTGAAAAAAAATCCAAAAATGATTAGACGTTGGCTAAATTCGTGATACTGAAGTTAGCCGACATCTAATAATTTTTTGATTTTTTTTAAAACAATAAATTAACAAATAAAAAAAATATTTGAAAGAATTGCACTTGTAGTTTTTAAAATTTTCTACATGTGCATTTTTTTTCTTTTCTTTTTTTGTAATCGATTTGTTGAAAAAAAAAATCATTAACTTTAGGATCATGTTAAATTCAGTGTCATATTCCGAGTAGAAACTCAGAATCCCGAAGAATAATTTTTTTTTCTTTTTAAATAAATTTATATTCTTAGAATTTTTATGTTGATCAACTCAATGTTATTTCGTAGAAAAAAAAAAAAAGTAAAAACTTACCGCTTGCTGCTGTGTTATGAAGTCTTTGGAGCTGATTTCAGAACTTAACTTCAAATACTTAAATAATTTACTCACTACTTATGATACTGAAGTTGGCTGACGTCGAACAATTTTTGGAATGTTTTAAAAACGACAAATTATGAAAAAAAAAAATATTTTTAAAAATTGCACCTGTAGTTTTTTAAATTTTCTACATGTGCATATTTTTATTTTTTTTATATTTTTTTTGTAATCAATTTGTTGTAAAAAAAAAATCCAAAAATTGTTGATGATTCTGAAGTTAGCTGACATCTAATAATTTTTTGAATTTTTAAAACCATAAATTATAAAAAAAAAAAAATATTTTAAAAAATTGCACCTGTAGTTTTTTTAATTTTCTACAAGTGCATATTTTTAGTTTTTTAATTTTTTTAATTAACTAGTTGAAAATAAAATCAAAAAATTTTTGATTGTCTGTTAAATTCATAAGTGTGAATGTAGCAGACATCGGACAAATTTAAAATAATAAATAAATAGAGTAAATAATTAAAAAAATAATATTTATAAAAAATGCACTCATTAATTTTTAAATTTTTTAAATGCGCATTTTTTTTAAATTTTATTTTATTAACTATATACTCTATTTATTAATAATTTTAAATTTGTCTGATGTCTGCTACATTCACACTCATCATAAATTGTTGATCATCTGTTTTCAGGATCATTCACTACTCACAATAAAATACACTGACTAAAATTATTTTCACAAACTAAACACTGATATTAATTACAAAATACAATTGAATCACTCACGAAACACGATTTATAACTCAAACAAAAAAAAAAATATTCAAAATGGCGACACAAAAAAATTTAAATAAATAAAATTATTTTTACTCACTACTAAAAAAAAATTATTGACACTTACGCACAACTGATCACGTATATTTTTCGAAGACTTTGATATATAAATAATAATTAACTAAAGTTATTTACTTGTAATTTTAATTAACAAAACACACGACAACGAACGCCGGCATCCAGACAATGGAAGCGATGGAACGATAAAATTAAATGTTTTTTTTTTCAATTTATATTTTGAATTCCGATTAAATTATTATCACAAAATGTTTATTGGGTAGTAGAGAATATTTATAGACATCAATTTAAATTTATTTAAACGATAAAACACTGAATTTATTTATTTAATTACGAACTTAAAGGAGGCCCGAGTTACTGACATGGCGGCAAAATGAAGTTGGACACAAAGCACTCGCGCAGTTGTGAGCCGGTATGACTTGCGCAGTAGAGGTAAAATTTTGATGTGCGTGCGCAGGGAGCTCTCAAAGCATTCTGGAATTTCTGGGTCAGTTGTCTGTTGTCTCTCAGCTCCCGCCTAATAATGGCTCGCATTTGTTGTCATCTTAATGCGTAAAAATAATTCAAATAATTATTTTATCAGTAAATAATAAATGTTTCGTTACTTTAAATTTATTTTCTGTTGAACAAACAACAGTATGAGATATTAAAACATGTGTGTCAGTGAATGTAAGTTTTTAAATGAATTAAATTCAGTGCGGACATTGCTCGTGTAATTGTGCGCCATGTTTGTTGTCGGAATTTCAGTACACAAATAAATGGAAATTTAAATGTTTTTTTTTTTATTTAAAAATAATATTTACGAGTGATTTTTTACTTTTAATAATTAATTATTCAAATTAATTTAAAGTTTTTTGTGAGTTTTTGTATTTTTTTTTAATTTATTAATTTTTGTGCTGATGTATAAGCACGCGGAGCTGAGAATGAAAATGGCGGGAAGAGTGAGTAAATTTGAAAAAATTTTTAAGTGGCAATTTTTTTGTTTTTAATTTTATTTTATTGACATAAAAAATTGTAAATAATTAAATTGTTGAAGAATTTTATTATTTTATTTGGTAGATAGATATTTTTATTTTATTTATTTAAAATAATTAAATTTTAAATTTTCCCGCGTGTTTAAGAAAAGGCGCTTTATTCAAAATAACGGAGTTATGAAAATACTTGACATATTTATTTATTTTTTTATTTAAAAATTTTTGGATTTTTTTTAACAAAAAAAACAAATATTAAAAAAATATTTTGAAAAATTGCACTTATAGATTATAAAATTTTCGACATGTCCATTTTTTTAGAAGTATTTTTTTTTCATTATTTATCTGTTAAAAAATTTTTTTTTTATTTCAAACGTCTGCTTACTTTACTATCATATGAGTGTAGCTGACAATTAGCAATTCTTTGAATTTTGGAATAAAAAAATAAAATTTAAGTAGAGTAAAAATTAAAAAATACGTATTTAGATAATTCAAAAATCAGTACACACATTTTTTCCAATATTCATCATTTTAATTAATTAATTTATTTATTTAAAATTTATAAACTGTCTCATATCTGCTACATTCACATGTGTATAGTTTTTGAATTTTAAAAAAAACGATAAATTCAAAACAAAAAAATATTTCAAAAAATTGCATATATAGTTTTTTAAATTTTCTATATATCCATTTTTTTCGTTTTTTGTTTTTTTATTTTGTAACTTATTTGTTCAAAGAGATAATCCGAAAATTTTCAATTCTGTTAACTTCAGGATCATGCAGACATCAGACAAATTTAAAATCATTAATAAATAGGGTTAATAATTAATAAAATAAAATTTTGAAAAAAATGCGCATTTAAAAAATTTCGAAATTAATAAGTGCATTTTTTATAATTATGATTTTTTAAATTAGTTACTCTATTTATTTATAATTTTAAATTTGTCTAATGTCTGCTACATTCACATTCATTGAATAATATAGAATATTTAATTACAAGTATCACTTTAAATATTCAATGAATAGTTATGATGAAAAATTTGTGACAATTATGTATTAAATTAATGACAATTTTTTAAATAATTGACAAATGTCAAGTCAACTTTTTAGAAAATGATACTGAAGTCAGTTGACGTTTAATTATTTTTTGAATTGTATCGAAATGATGAATTATAAGAAAAAAAATATTTTTTAAAATTGCACCTATACTTTTTTTAATTTTCTACTTCTGCATATTTTTTTTTTTTTTTTTTTAATTGATTTGTTGAAAAAAAAATCCGAAAGTTGTTAATTCTCTGCTATCTTTAGGATCATTTCAAAGAAATATGTACTAAAATATTGATAAAGTCATCTAACAGTTTGATAGAACAAGTAAATAATAGAAGAACGTATGAGTCTGTATGCTATATATTTACATGGAATGGTAGCTCTGAATTTTTAAAAATAATGAATTTGCCTTCGTGTTCAGCTCTTGCTGAATATAAACGACAAAATGATTCATCGATTGATAAAATATAAATTGAATCTATAAATTGACTACGGATCACACTATTCAAAATTTTCATTGGAATTCAAAGCAGATTACTAGAAATTTTTATCAAATTAAAATCAGTCAGCATAAAATATAAATATAATTATAAATTAATTAGTTTAGATATTTAATTTTTACATAACTTTGAATTTCCAAGTCGTAGTCATGAAAATTGAAGCCCAAATGTATTTTATTTTATTTCATTTAAATAATTGTTTTTTTTTTTTATGGTCCATAAGTCAATTAATTTTGATTAATATTAATTTCAAAGCTGATAGTTATTTGAAAAACCTAAATTTTTTTTTTTTTTTTATTTATAACTAGTTTGTAAACTCGCAAAATTTCATAACAAAATTTAATAGACTTGAAACTTTTAAAAACTAATTAAGGTTTTTAAAAAAAAAGTTATTACTGTATTTTAAAAATTTTTTGAATTTCAATCCACCTTAATTTCTTGATTAATCATATAGAACATATATATTTAAATCTTCACAATGTATTTATGTACTTGAGAATCAGAACGTTTTTTGCGCAGCAAACAAAAAAATTAGAAAGTAAAAAGTCTGCTGGATGATTAGATTTCTGAAATGTTTCGCATTTAGATGCTGGTATGTCAGCCGAAAATCTTAGGCCACCCCAACCCCCAGAACTACCTCTTAAGCAGTCAAATTACATAATTTTTTTTTTTTTTCATTTTCATTTGAATTTTTATTAAAAATTAAGCTAAAATTCCTTTAATTATGTAATCAAATCCACATTCATGTAAAATTAATAAATTTTATTAAAATTCCATGGCAATCATCTGTGAAAATCAAAATAATTTTGAACAGTGTAGTAAAATTATTTATTTCAGACTAGATTAATTTCGATTATATATCATAATTTTAAATATATTGAATTGGTATTGTTTTACAAGCAGTATAGTAACGAAACCATCCACTTGTGATACATTTAGCGGCAATCCGACTATTAAAACCAATGAAAATTACCATGCACTGGAACCATTTCCATGTTCCGCAGCTCCACAATTAAGAGTTAAAAGATTGTATCTTTATAAGTTTTATTTTTCGATTTGTCTAGTAAACGTTCCCGTTTTTTTCCATTAATGATCACATTGCTACCTCTGGTACATTTTTCTCCGTGCGCTGGAACGTGTATACTTTACCACAGTATATTCGCACAGAATTTTCAATAAATTTTTTTAGAAATTCTTCTGCTAATTAAGATATTTTTCAAATACCGATTCCGAGATCCATTCGTTACAAAATTTCAAGGCGATAATTTTTACTCAATCGACACAAAAAATGGAACAAGACTTCCTATAAATTTTTCTTATAAGTTGCACCGAGTCAAAATATTAGACGTAAATTGAACGTTTTGAATGTAAATTGAACGTTTTAAACGTAAATTGAACGTTTTGGACATTAAAAACTCAATTTGATAGCTTTTAACTTATTCAAAACGTAGATCGGAGTATCATGAATCGAAAACGTAACTAAATCCTATTTAGACTTACAATTAGAAAACATAAGCATACCAAAAAATTTTTTTCATCGATTTTGTACTCTTGGTTTATAATCACGTCAATTCCCTAAATTTTTTTCGTCCGCTTTTCTGGTTCTTAAATAAAAAATTCGTATTTTGAAAAAAATTTTTTTCAGTTTCATACTTCTATCTTTATCACTATATATTTATATTCATATGTTATGATATCAAGATTATGAAAATTGTGATTACAATGAAATAAATAAATTAATGTTATCATTAAAGTAAAATCATAACTCATGAAATTACCAATTTTTTATGAACTAAAATACAAAAAAATTGTTCAATTTACTTTCAAAACGTTCAATTTACGTCTAATATTTCGACTCGGGGCATTCCAGTAGTTTCGATCGTCAGAAAAATAAAATTTTTAGTTCTCTTGATTATTCAAACATTGAATGGAATATTGAGCGCTTACTGTTTTATTTTATTAAAGAGAATCCTAAATATATAGAGAATATTTAATAGATGACAAGTAACATCGGATGGTGCATACCGTTTTACTAGTGGAAATGCCACACGAGAATGAAAGATAACGTTAGTAAGGGTTGTAAGCGACGATATGACAGTACTATATGTACCTAGTATCGTGTCTACAACAGCGGTTTATACATAACAGAACGCGTAAGGTTGGAAAGCCAAGCATCAGACAATCTGCTAGTCTAGCACCAGCGTACTGTATAATGCACTGTACTGTACTACAGCATTCCGAGTGTACATTTCAACAAGTTTACAAAGAGACTTTTTTTACCCTTTCACACAAGTTTTTCGAGTACCTTGTCGTGTATTTCCACCCTCGCTTCGCTACTTCGGCTCGATTTTTATTTTTATTTTTATTCTTTAATCCAAAATTAAAGGAAACGCGATAAAAGTCGCGGTTGAAAATTAATCATGAAAGCAAATATAATTTTATTGATAATGTAAATTTTTAATTCATTCATAATGAGGTTCTTGATTAATTCGATCCGATTTTTTTTTTTTATCTTTTAATTTTTATTTTATGCAAGATGGGGTAGAAAAAATAATTATTGTAATTAAGGTAATTAGAGAGTGTACTCTTGAGAGTCGAGAGTTACGAGTAGAGTAAGTGTTGATGGTACGGTCCATCGAGGATGAGGGTGAAAATGTATAAGCGATGGGTGGGGTTGCTATAGAACGGCAGTTGGGGGTGAAAGAGGGTGATGGTGAGTTTAGTTGTTAGGTAGATTGAGAAGAGGAGAAGAGAAGAGAAGTGAAGAGGGGAAGTGAGGTAGTAAGCCGATGCTCTGTTACTGCTGCTGGAGGTGAAAGAGGTCGTAGGTCACGTAGGTCCTTCGAGACCGCAATGCGGATTGCTCATAATATGGTTTTATGATAATAATCGTCCATAATCGTAATAATAATAGTTATTGTTATTATATCATTTATCGGATTCTAAATTTTTTAATGCTTTCATAGTTGGGAAAAAATGAGCTTTTAAAGATAAAGAAAACAAAAGTTGGTTGGAATATTATTTGATGTATAGAAAAGAAATCTTGAATATCGGATTTAATTTGAGAAATCGATTCATTTATTGTTGATAAAATTAAAATTTGAGAAATTGGTGAAATCGTGAGGTATCAATTTGATTTTTGATTTGACTTCTATGCATTGATTGTAGATTTGAAGTTTTGGATCGATTATAAATCCAAATCATCAATTAAAAAAGTAAAAATAGTTAACTGAGCCTTGAGTTTCAGTCAGAATCGTTTTAGAGCAATTCCATAGAAAATCAGGACACACTGGGATGCAAAAAAAAAAAAAAAAATAAATTGTATTCAAAACTTGAGTGATGTCATTTCTCCAAACGATGATATTCCCAAAGTCTTAAAACATCTGATCGGGGTCCTAGTTTTATTTAAAATCGTTTCACAAGAAATTTTACAGAAAACCTATACACTGAAAAAAATAAATATTTGTTCCAAATACATCAATTTATTTGTGGTTCTTTTTTTGATATTTCTTAATGACAAATGAATATATTTGGTACAACTAAATATGACAGTTGATTAAAATAATTTTTTAATTTGACTGGAATATATCATTTATTTGTGGTAAGTAATTGTGGTGTTTGATATATTTGTGGCAAAGATATTAAATTTGTGACTAATCACGAAAAATTTGACGATACTATGCATATATTTGAAGCACATATTTATTTGCAGCAATTGAATCATTTATTTACCACAAATAAATCACTTATTTCTCACAATTAAATATTTATTTGGCCGTATCCAAATATACGATATCTTTGACTTGAATAAATCTTTTTTTTGGTGTACTTTTGAATGATATTTTTTATCTAAGCTCGTTTGATATTCCCAAAGCCTAAAAACATCCCTTTGAGACCCTCATTTTAATCCCGATCGTTTCCTGAGAAATCCTTAGAAAATCTACAGAAAATCAGGACTCACTGGCTTATGCTAGAAAACAAAATTATTTTATCGTCTACACGGAGAAAAATGCAGGTCAAAATTAAATAATAATTCCAATCACAATGAAAAATTTGCTCTCAAATAAAAAATTACAATCCATAAAAAAAATTACAATGATTTGTTGAAAAATAATATTTTATTTAAATTATTACTTTCTAGATTGTAATTTTCACTTATAATAATTACAATACAGCTTCGTTAAATTTTCGCTTGGAAAAAATAAATATTTATTTACTCATATAAAAATAGTTGAATCTTACAAAAAGTATAAATTGTTATTAGAATTATTAAAAGTTAGCACATTAGTCGCAATTTTTGTTTCGTAGTTGATAAATATTACATCTCCAATGTAATTCTACGTAGGTATTGTACATTTTAGAATGTCGGTAAGACAAATTGCTACTCCGGGAGATAAAATTACTATTTGAGATTGTAAAAATTACTATCTGGATAGTAAAAATTACTCGCCAGAATCCATCTTTCACAAAGCGCGTTAACTAATATTTACTAAGTACAATAGTCAAAATTATTGGTAAATTATAATTTTTATTTGTCGCTAGTAAATTTTATCTTGAATGCAGTAATTTTTATAATAAACATAAATTATTGTTCTAAATAATATGTTGTAATTTTACTTGGAGTTTTGTACAAGTTTTGATTTTTTTAACGTTTCAAGATTACTTCTCAGATTGTAATTTTTTTTTTTTTCAAATTTAGTAAAAATTACTTAATTTTTTTCTCCGTGTACTTTTGAATCACATTATTCATCGAAGCAACTTGTCAGCCCACAAAGACTGAAAATAGCTAACCGAGGCTCCAGTTTCAGTTAAGATCACCTAAGAAATTTCTTGAAAATCTATAGATCATCAGGACTCTGGCTTGCATAAAAGAAAATTTTTATACCTTCATCTGAAATTATTTATCAGAACGACTTGTCTGATTTCCCCAAAGGCCACATATTGATTGAAACTCAAAGATATTACAATATTTTTAATAGTTTGAATCAATTTTTATTATTCGAAGAAATTCAATAAAATTCAGTTCTGATTATAATCCGTTAGCTTCTTTTTCTTGTGTTTCCAGAAGTCACAAAAATGAATGTTTCAATAATTTTTTTCTTTGTTATTAAATTTTATTTAAATTTCACAGAAGTGACTTTTTTAATGTAAAAAAATTGTAGATCCCAAAGTAGAACAAGAAGAATATTACACTTCAAAATGAAATAAGATTATTCAGGATTAAAATTTCATACTTTGTTTTTCACTTTTTTTTTATCATTATTCTGCTCATTATCATAATTACATCTGCAAGATATCGCGTTCGTATACCCGTGATGTATTTTAAAGTAAAACAAAAATATAAAACGTAAATTCAGTAAATTCATAAAATAAAGTAAAATAATAAAATTGAAATATTAAAGTTATGACTAGAAAAATCAATACGCCGAACTAAGACTCCCACTTGGTCGTTATTGTCCACAATTCAGATATTCTTCGTCTACGTCACAAGTTATCAACTTTCCAAGTTTTCAATTCTCCCACGACCGTCGCCATTACTCATCTAACCACGCAGCAATTGTTCATCTGGAATATTTTCGCTTCGCAATAAACTTTTTCATCATCAAAATAAAAAATTAAAAAACTTCAGAGTATGCACTGCCTCCATTTTCTTAATAACATAAAGTTTTGAAAGGAAACATTTTTTTTTTTTTTTTTTTTACGCGTTTTCGCAATTATTACCATACAAATTAACATAAAAATTCTTCAACCGGAAGTAGAATTTATACTTTAAAAATTTCAGCAAGCAAACAAAATTAAAAAATAAGTCGACTTTGATGGTCGATGACTCAGAGACAAATTATCGTCTCAAAAAAAAATCTTGAACTAAAAAAAAAAAAGTTATGAAATCTCCAAATTAACAAACGCATTTTACAGTGGAATAACGTTTGTTTCAAGTCTCTGGAGGTAATTATGTGAGATGTATGCAAGTTAACTGTAGTAATGTCAGTACAGGTTTAATTAAGATACGTTGAATAGATTCTGAGATATTTGCATTTTAATCTAAAACTTACATGAAAGTGAACCATACAGATGAGAAACAAATTTTTTTTTCAATTAATATTTATTTAAAAAAATAACATACAATGAAAAGTTATGAAAAATTGAATGAGCTGTTACAAAAACTCATTTATGTATTTACAAATGTATACAAATCACAAAAAAATAATAATAATACATATTCCCGATGAAAAAAGATTTTATACAATTATATATAAATTGGATAGAAAAAATGGCCCGATCCATTTGTATACAATCGTAGATAATTATATCTAATTTGTATATAATCACATAATGTTTTCGTATAGATTATATATAATTATATACAATTCTATATTATTGTATACAAATATATACATCTTCATATAATTACATATTGTATTCGTATAGATTATATATAATTATATACAATTCCATATAATTGTATACAAATATATACATTTGTATATAATTACATATTGTGTTCGTATAGATTATATATAATTATATACAATTCTATATAATTGTATACAAATATATACATTTTTATATAATTACATACTGTATTCGTATAGATTATATATAATTATATACAACTCTATATTTGTATATAATTTTATTATTCTTTTTTGCATTTTTATATAGACTTATATACGATTGTATATAATTATATAAAAATTTTATATAATTTACATCACCTCTATCTAATTGTATATAATTCATGGATAACTGTATACAGTTATATAAAATCTTTTTCATCGGGTTTATACAAGAGCAGAGCACACACGAAAAAAATATAATATTCTTTTTTCCTGCGGCCATACTATCAAAATTTGTTTTTTTACGGTATAACATCGTAAATTCTATAACGCTACCACAAAGTTATATAAAGTCATATGTATTTCAATAAGATACTAGTATTATAATAAATTACAATGGCAATATCGTAAAATGTGTGAGTCGATAAAGTGGAATTTTTTTTAATTTATAAAAATGTTAATAGGGTATTTGGTCAGGATAAGAAAAGAAGATCGTATCTGGGTCAATAAAATAACTTGATTTTGACTGCTAAAATTTATTTTGACTTGGATTTTACTTAGTTAAATTGATTTCGGCTTTACTTACTATTTTTAACTTCAATATGACTTTTTTAACTTGAAAATTTAAGTCAACTAAGTCAAATCCAAGACAACGTGACTTTTATTTGACTTAGTTGGCGCAAATCTGTACTAAGACAACTTAGTCAAAAACAAGTCAAAACCAAATGTCTTTTTATATCTTAAAATATGTTGTTCATTTATTAAAAAAAGAAATTAAACTTGCTTTATTTTTAATTTTTCAAATTACGTCAAAATCAAGTTATTTTTTTGGCCCAAATATCAATAAACTTTTTAATAATTAAATTGAGAAAAATAATTGGCCAGTTCAAACAGGGGTTCAGATTCAGAACATTTCGGTGACACGCTCAGAGTCTTTCCGTTAAGCTGTTTGGGCTTTTGTTGAATTCCCTTGAATTAGCCTATAGACATTGAGTCACGGCCACATTTTTGTGGTTATTATTTAAAACATTTGCTGTTTAGCATCGTAATTTTTAAAAACTGCACAGTACATTATTATTATCATTTTTTCTTAACTTAACGATGTTAAAAGTGTGAATTTTCTTCATATAATTTAATATAACGAACTTTTTCGAAGGTCCGCCGTATCCGTGTGTTGAAGCTTTAGCTGCAATAGGAAGGTCTAGTGTTCGAATCCGGGACTCGGCGTTTGACTACAACGGTTATGAGCGGGTAGGAAGTATATGATAAGATGGAAGAGAAAATAAAGATAAACCTGTGAAAAGAAACAAACACAGCAAAGTCTCGTTTATAAGAAAAACGAAAACTGATTAGCGGTTATATTGACTGTCCAAGGTTCTTATCACAACTTTTTACAGCACCCTTACGTGCTTTCAGGACTAAGTCCATTTTACGTTCCTGCATCCAGAACTGCCTTTGCCAGTCTACTCCTCTAATCAGGCTAACTAGTTTCTGTAATTACTTAACTAGTTGTGATTCTGCTCTTGATATGTTCGGCTTCAATCAGATTTTCTCGCTGGTACACTGGAACTCGTTATTGTCTCTACGAAGCGGTCACACCAATACAATGTTTGAGATGTGTAATATGTTTTGAATGCTCGCTAAAAGTTTATATTTCTTAATAATATGTAGCTCTATTTTCATGGTTTATTTTCATTATTACTTTGGCTGTTTGCCTGCAATACTTGCATGAGAGCTATATGCTCATAAATGTTGTTACTGTTCTGAAAGTTATGTTTATGTATTACGGGAGCTTGTTACTGGCCTAGGCTGTTGGGACCTCGTTAAAGAAAAAATAAAATAGTAATACAACCTTCTCTAAAAATTACGAGATTATATTGTAAATGATCATATCACTAAGTCTAAAGCCAAAAGCGCGTATTATTATTTTTTCATTGCTAGTCATATTATAGACTTATTATAAATCTGTAAAATGGAAAAAAATTTCCGAAAACCAAAGGGGCGTATAATTTAAGCTACGTCCTTTTGGCTTTCAAAATTTTTTTCCATTTTTCAGCATTAAAATAATTAAAAAATATGATTAGCAATAAAAAAAAACCGGTCTATCGGTTGACCCTGCGGGCTAGCCCCAAAACTTCCCGCTGTTTTCGAGCTCCTTGAGCTCGAAAACATTGTTGTGAATACATTTTCGAGCTCATCGGGCTCGAAAATACTTTTGTATGCCATTATTTTCGCAAAAAACAGTTTTTTAGCATTTATTTTTCCCACGATATCTCACGAATGACTTAACCCATTTTTATGGTTGAGGCGGCAATCGACGCATTTCACTGATTTCTAGAGCTGATCAAATTTTGAAATTGTTTGGTTAAGTTGTTTCAAAGATATTCGCAAATAACTGTTTTTTGCCATTTCTTTCTCCCGCGATATCTTTCGAACAAATTAACTGATTGAGATGGCTCAGGTAGCAATCGACGCGTTTTATAAAGTTCTAGAGCTGATTAGATTTGAAGTCAATTGTATAAGTCGTTTCCGAGAAATCAATAAAAAACTAAAAAGAAATTCTTTTTTTTCGTAATATTTCGAATTTACTCGATCAAATGATCTGAAATTTTCAGGAAAGTTGATGGCCAACAAGCTCTTTCGATTGCCACCTTAACCATCCAAATCGGTTCATTAGTTGAAAAGTTACAAAGAGTTCACACACACACACACTCGGGTATCATTCTGAAAATAGTCAGAATAGCTTCCTAGGACCTCAAAACGTCGACATCTGATGAAAACTTGATTTTCGAAAATCGGGGTGAAAACAATAACTTCGAATTTTTCGAAAATCATCGATTTTCTTAGTGAGAAATTAAAAATAATGCGCTCTTTTGACTATAGACTTAGTAACTAGAGTCAAAAGGGCGTATAAAACTATAAGTCCTTTTGGAATTAGTGACGCGATATTTGAACAATTAATTTGAAAATTTCTGTTATTAAAATATACCTAATTCTCTGTTATGGTGTTAACGTTGTAATTCTTACGATGATATTTTTTCTGTGTTTGAAGTATGCATTTAATGTAACTTTTTTTTTTTAATTTTATTAAATTTTCATTGATTTTTTACTATAAATTAATCTCCTGAAAAATTTTCTGTGCAGATTCATCTGAAATTAAAAAAAAAAAATCTTCATAAATCTATTTTATTATATATTACATTTACGAGGCGTGCACTTAAAAATAATCCAAACTGTCACCATTGTATTATTAAAATTTATACCAATATAAATTAACTTTTGAAAAAATAATTTAAGCGCGTAGCTTTTAAACCGGATATAATAATAAATATATCAAATTCTTATGGGCGCAATATAATATAATATAAGTTTAGCTGACAATGATCTCACACAATAAACGGCGACCTCGACGGTAACATTTGAGTGGGCAGCGAGGGATGGTAGTAGGATCTTCGCGGGTTTTCGGGGTAGCTCGCGGTGGCACATCGGCAGCTCCCGGGCTCACTCTGTTGGCTCAGTATGTTGCGCGCTACCCTGGACCGCACAGGCGCCTGTGAATAAACATACACGTTTCATTTCCAATATAATATTCTTGTGTACACTAACAACTAGTTACCGTTACCAGAATATTTTCCCTCATGATCACGTTTCATTATTTTCATTATACATCACACCTTCAATAATTATTTAATTATCATTTTTGTGCGCGATTTAATTTTTAATTAAACTTTTTTTTATTTATTTAAAATTTTATTTTATTTTATACTCTTGAGTCACAACAAAGTTTAAAAATTCTTTAAATTTACTTCTGATACCTTCAATATGCACACCAGAGAGCAAAACTCTGCGCAAGGTACTTAGGCATAAATTTAAGGTGCTTATGGAGGATCACTGAGATGAAGTGCTATTCAACATTAAGTAGTTGTCAAGTTTACCTTGTACTTATTTGTTTGAGAATTTAAAATGTCCTATTGAAAAAATTAATTATTTCAAGGCACACCATTTTATTATTATTATTTTTTTAATATTTACAGAAACAATGAATTCAATTATTCATTTTACTATTAAGTGACTATTTAATGTTATTATTTAACGATTATTTTGAATAATTAGACAATGTGATTTTATTTTTTTTACCTGAATGGATAAATGCACACCACGAATAAATTTTATAAGTAAGTATTTATTTATTTATTGTTGTATTTTTAAGTTAATCAAGAGGGTCGTGCAAATCATTTCAACTTACAGATTAATTTTGTTTTATCGAATGTTAATATGCAATTGAAAATTCCGAGTTTTGAAATTTTCGAATTATTTAGCAAATCCGAATTATTCGTAAATTATTTATAAGAAATTCTTATAATTCACAATTTTCGGAATTAACAATTTTATGTATGGGATTCAAATTCGAATTTAATAATTAGAATAATTCGTCAATTTTTAAATAATTTCTGAATTTTCTAATTATTTATAAAAAAAATTTTTATAATTTAAATTTTTAGAAGCTTATAATTTTATATTTGGAATTCAGATCAAATATTCAAATTTTAATTGAATTAATAAAATTATTCGAGTATTTGAATCATTCGTAAATTTTTGAATTAGTTGAAAAATTCAAATTATTCGTAAATTATTTATAAAAAGTTTTTATATTTCAAAATTTTCAGAAGTTCAAAATTTGATTTTTGGGACTCAGATCGAATATTCAAATTTGAATTGAATAATTAGAATCATTCGAAATATTCGTCATTTTTTTAAAAACTGATTTTTTGAATTATTCGATAGTTTTCAAAATATTTAAAAAATTTGAGTTATTTCTGAATTTTTCATAATTCATCGAAAATGAGAATAATTTAATATTTAAAATTCTCCCACATGAAAATAATGTATAGTTCTAAAGTATACTACAAAGTATATCCATGTGTATACTTTCTATAAATGCGGCAAAGTACCTCATAAATGAGTTATAACGTGTGATACGTAGTTATTATAAATTTAAGATATAATTAATTATATAGTATTACATATATGTAAGACTACACCTTAATGTATACTTTTTAATATATTCGAAATTTATAAATTAAATTATAGTTGATCGAAGATATTTATGATAGAAGTAGAAATCATAATAATCTATATACATTGCAAATCTATCAACGAGTATATCTCAAAGATATAAAAGAAACGTAAAAAAAAGTATACAAATTATTATAGCTTAGGAAAACGAAAATTATATCGGTCGAAACAAAAATTATCTTCAGAAAATTTATCTCTCAAAATGATTTCTTTTTACTCCGAAACAACTTAGGTCTTCCCGAGAATTTTCTCCTGAAAATTCCGATATAATTAGAGTATGCTCATTGTGTATAATTTTTATTATATGATTCGGGTATAGTTTAGCTTATACAAAATTTATATAACTCAGAGTATATTAAATTATAAATCTTACTTATACTAATAAAGTATAATCAAGTGTATCAAAACGGCAAAAAATAGTAGCATGAAAATATATTGAGAATTATATATTGAAGTCCCGATGAAAAAAGATTTTATATTCTGTATACAGTTATATATGAATTATATACAATTGTATAGAGGTGATGTATAATTATATATAATCTATACGAATACAGTATGTGATTATATACAAATGTATATATTTGTATACAATTATATAGAATTGTATATAATTATATATCATTTATACGAATACAGTATGTAATTATATAGAATTGTATATAATTACATATATTCTATACGAATACAGTATGTGATTATATACAAATGTATATATTTGTATACAATTATATAGAATTGTATATAATTATATATAATCTATACGAATACAGTATGTGATTATATACAAATGTATATATTTGTATACAATTATATAGAATTGTATATAATTATATATAATTTATATGAATACAGTATGTAATTATATAGAATTGTATATAATTACATATATTCTATACGAATACAGTATGTGATTATATACAAATGTATATATTTGTATACAATTATATAGAATTGTATATAATTATATATAATCTATACGAATACAGTATGTGATTATATACAAATGTATATATTTGTATACAATTATATAGAATTGTATATAATTATATATAATCTATACGAATACAGTATGTGATTATATCCAAATGTATATATTTGTATAAAATTATATAGAATTGTATATAATTATATATAATCTACACGAAGACATGATGTGGTTATATACAAATAAGACATAATTATGTACGATTATATACAAATGGATCGGGCCATTTTTTTATCCAATTTATATATAATTTTATACAATTGCATAAAATCTTTTTTCATCGGGGTATAATTTTATATATACAATTATAATTTGAGATATACTTTTCACCTATACACTTTTTTCATGCGGGCCAATCAAATTTTTTCATTAATATCGAATAATTTGATTCATTCAATTCAAACAATACTCGCATAGCCCTTTTAATTAGTCCTAGAAATGCGTATATAATACTGTAACAATATAAATTATTGGGTAATTAGAGTTTATGGATGGTGTGCATTATTAATTTTAAATTAAATAAAGCATGCTTCAATTTCTGTGGGTTATAACTTTTAATTGATTAATCGTTTGGTATTATAATGAACCATTTGGTATGAGGGAATAATTATTTATAAAGTAATAAGCTAAATGAGTTTATAAGTTTTAAATTTTTTATAACATTACAGAGATTTATTATTATTTGCTATTGACATTTAATTATTTATTAATATTCTGAACAAGTTGATTGGTAACTGAAATAAAGGGAAAAATTGAACGTTTATAGATCTTGAAGCTGTCTAGACGGATTTCAAGTGATGTAAAAGGCAGGAACAATTGGAAAAAATGAGACAATTGTCTTCTTTTGTATACTTTTTTTTTTTTTTTAATGGATTATTAGTATTCTTGTATTTTCAGATACATTTGATTTTAAATAAATGTTTGAATTACGATAACTCGCAAACTATCGAGTTTACGTAAAAATATGTGAGAATATTTTTTAAAGAAAATTTAATTCTCTACAAATTTGATTTTGTACATTTTTACTGTATCTGTGATCATTTCGCTTTAATTTTGATTTGAATGATTGAATAAAATTAATTACGAAAAAAAATTCAATTATAAAACTGATTTCATCTTTTAATCAGAATTATAATAAAAAAACTATTATTTGTATGATAATAATGTACCGAAATAATTTTATAGGGAACTTTATCTATAAACAACGCAAATGTAATTTCTTATGTAAATTGAATTGCTTAGACGGTCTTTTAGTTTCAAATATAAGATAAAAATGTCGTACACATTTTAGTTTAATTTCAATGCACAATAACTTTTAAACTGTCAAGTTAATTGGAAATTGTGTAAGAATATTTTTTATAGAAAATTTAATTCTCTATACACGGAAAAAAATGATGCTCAAAATTTTAATAGTTTGTAGTTTATTTTCGACTTAAAATTATTATATTCGATACTAATATAAAACCAGGATCATTATATATATTACAAAATGGCTATTATTTATATTAAAATTTGATTCACACAAAAGAGCAAAATTTGTAATTTCGTATATTAAAATTAATATGAAAAAGAATCGATAAATTGGTATCTACGGTTATTACTATTCAAATAAACATAGAAAAATTTTAAAAATGAGGAACCGAAAAATTAGTAAACGTACATATTAATATATAAAGATCTAGTATACTAATTTTTCATTTTATTATTTACCACTTATTCGATATATGTATATAATAAATTAATTTATAATAACGAATAAATAACATTTAATATTAATTATTAGTCAATGGGATAGAATTTATAAAATAAGAGTTAAAAATTTTCGGTATTTTTATGAGCAAAAAATCAGTATCTAGTATACCAATTTTTCAATTTATTATTTGCCACTTATTAGATTTATGTATATTGTAAGTTAATTTATAATGATGAATAAATGATGTTTTGAGCTAATAGTTGATCAGTGATATCGTCTTTATAAAATGAAATTTAGCAACTTTTGCAATTTTCGGCTGAAAAAATCAGTATCTACGATACCAATTCTTAATTTGACCAATCATTACTTTTTAATAGATTATACCATAAATTAATTAACTTTCACTAATAAGTCACGTATTATACCTCAAAGTAATAATATTTACTTACTTTTTGAAATAATTTATAGTAGTTTTTAGGAATCTACAAAAATTAGTAAACTACTTTGCATTAAGCACATAATAGTACTAATTATTGATAACAGATTCCACTTTTTACTATTATTTATTAATTTTTAATATTCTGTTTTTACCGTGTAAATTTGTTTCTATACATTTTTGCTGTATTTTTGATAGTTTAAATACAATTTTTAATCAGAGAATGTGATATAAATGAATTAAAAAAAAAAAAAAACTATTGACGTAGAAATTTTTTGTTATCTTGAAATTAAAATTCAGGTAAAATTATTACGAGTACAAGAATTCATTGAAACGATTCAACAGAGAACTCAATTTTCCCCAAAAAAGCTTTTCATTACTTGCAACATAAATTTAATAGTTCCGAAGATATTTTAATTAAAAACGTGAAATAAAACAATTTTTATAAAAGTTTACTTTCATTGAATTTTAATTTAAATTTAAATTTAAATTTCTTGTACATTATCAAGTAAAATCATAGAAACATAAAAATATTTTTTTTACTAAATTTCATTCTATACAAAGTTGTTTCTATACAATTACATTGTATGTTTAATAATTTAGCAGACGTTTTAATTTCAAGCATTCCATTCATGAATTTATAAAATGTTTAACATTTAATTATTTATTTATTTGAATTTCTGTTACTATTTAAAAGTAAATGCCTAAGACTAATGAGAAAAAAATTTAATTTACTGGATAAGGAAATTTAGTATCATTTAAATAATTTATCTCAAACAAGATTTAACGAGATGGAAATAATGTAAAATAAAAAAAAAAAAATGTCACCGTTTAATTCACTATTTCATGGTCGTTTTTTTTTTCTTCTGCATTTCACCTATAAAACACCTAAGCTCAGCTGACTCACTTTTTAACGCTTGAGAACATCTTTTACAATTTTATTTTCTCAGCACCGTCTTTACGCTCGTGTGAATTTTTTTTTTTTTTTTATTTTTCTTTGTCAATTATTTTTACAATTTCGATAAAAAATATTAGTATATTCCCTGATAAAATGATTTTAGTGCAATATATTACTCTATATGTTTATTTAAAATTGATAGTATAAATTCGTTAATAAAAAAAAAAAATTGTAATGTTTGAGGATTTGATTTTATACAAAATAAATATTTATTTATGGCAAACATAGATTCATTGATAGTCAATAAATATTTACAAGCGTTTAAAAAATTTCGTTTGATAGAACAAAATATATTATCAAATAAATAATCCTTCCGTGTTGATATAATTGGAAGTACATGATTGGGACGACCTCATTAGTTTTGAAATTGCAACTGTATGATATATCATTTAAACAAAAATATGATATACACGAATGATAAAAAATAGTACCATTATTGGAAATTTTCTGTAATAAAGTGAAATCTCCAAAAACGAATTAATGAAAAGTAAATATTCACTTTTTGCCAGTGAAAAGTACACTATTTGAATTTTATGACATACTTTTCACTAATGCACTGAGAAAAAAAGCATCAGTCGAAAAAAGATGACTTTTTTCCATCAATTATTCATTTCTTAAACTAAAAAAATAAATTTTTATATGGAGAAAGTGCTCAATTTAAATACCCGAAAAATTTCTTGATTCGAACAAAAATTACTTGAGTTCAGCTATTCTTCTGTTTGCTAAAATAATTTCTTTTCGGTAAAAAAAAATTCGTATCTTAAGATCAATGTTTTTCGCTCAACGAAAATGAAAAAAATTGATATAATTGGACTGTTTAGGGGATGGCCTGAGATTTTCAGCTGACATACTCGCATCTATAGACGAAAAATTTCATAAATTTAGACATCCTGTAGAAATTTACTTTTCAATTTTTTTTTTTTGTTTCGCGAAAAAAGTTCCGATCTTCAGGTCCATAAAAAAATTACTTCTAATATCAAGAAATGACGTTATTGCAAATTTTCAATTAAATAATTTCTCAGCGCAAGAACATCTACTCTTAAATGAAATTATTTTTTCCTCAGTGTGTAAAAAGTGAATATAGTGACTATATAGTCACTATATTCACTATATTCACTATTTCAAATTTGAAGAAACTGATAACAAGCATAATTTTTTTAAATTTTATCTAATAACTAGTTGACGTCCGCGCGCAAGCGCACGCGTTTCGTTTTTCATATATTTATTTTAATGTATATTTTCGTGTCATTTGCATATATTTTTTTGCTTTCGACCAATCACGTTACGAATAGTTTGGCTCCACATATTTTTCATGTCTATTAAAATATAGGGATTGTAAAACTGTTGAATTTATTCTCTAATTTCATCAAAAATGTATTTATAGATATTAGAGACAAATCGAATTCAATTTCATAATATATTATAGTAAATTTCAATAAGTATATCAAAGTAACATGGTACGAACATTAGAGTAGATGATTAAATATTTGTTTAGCCTTTAGCTCGACATCTAGAGTTAGTTGAGTTAGTTGTTTCGTGTGTTTACACCACATAGATAGTTACCACATCAATAGTTTCCACTTTGGAAATTCGTCATCCATATACACAAGTTTAAACAAGCTCAATACTCTTGACGATGTAACTGCAAGTGATTTGATAAACAATTTCGTCTAAATATAAACAACTTAACGGTCTGAATTTAAACTACAAGTAAATACAAATAAAATAATCAGCTTAAAATAGTCAATTCAAGTATACGCTTAAAGTTTTTTTGTTACACTTGTTCCGAAAGTTTAATAAAAGCTGGATAGCGTCTTGTAAGTATCCGATTACCGGTTACCTACTTTATCGTTCACTTCGCGGCATTACACTATACTTTTTTTATTCTACTAGACAAAAACAGAAAACAAAACTTGACTTCAGTTTACGCTTCAAACTTTACACTCGTTATTAGGGGTGTGTGAATAGTTCGAACTTACGAATAATTCGTATCGAGTCGAATCGTACTATTCAACGCGAGTAATTCGAAAAATTCAAAGTATTTGAAAATTTTGTAATTATTCGTAATTTTTCAAATAATGCGAAACTTTCCGGAATATTCGTATATTCTCAAATTATTCAAAAATTTACGATCAATTCCAAAAATTTTCTTTTGAACGACTTGAAATTGTAATAGTGTTTCCAATAATTCAAATTTTTGTCGAAGTTAAATAGAGCTCGGACACAAATCTATGACAAAATTATTTTTGTTTACTTTAGAAACTAAACGTTCTATTAAATAAAAATTGAATATTTGAAAACTGATCAGAATTTGCTTGATTTTAATCGAATAATTCGAAAAGTTACAAATAATTTGAATCATTCGATTCGATTCGCATACCCCTACTCGTTATCGTAAACACGCTCCATGAACCTTAGGCTCATGTTGCAGGATTGGGACTGTCAGTATATTGTCATTTTATGGCCAAGTTACCTAAATATCTATTATGGTAATAATTGTCATCAGTATATTATATACAGTATTAGTTCAGGAGCCTTAAAGGAACGGTGAGGTGGACAAATTTGAAACGTTTTGAAATTTTGTGTCGTTGTTCGAATCAATCAAATAATGAGAAAAAAAATTGCCATGGGAAAAAAACTCTGTGCGACTATTTTTTGTAAACAAAAAACGATTTTTTCGCTACGACCGCGTAAACAAACAAATCTAAAATGAAAACTATTCATAGGATTAATTCATCAGGAAAATTACGGAGACTAGTATTGAACAGCATAAAGAGAATTCAAAGTTCCAAATAAATTGGAGATGCGAATGCACACTAATGGTTGATTTGTTATGAAATGCTCCATATATATATATATATATATATATATATATGTAACACCAAAATCAAATACTAATTAAGCAACATTTTCATTTTAACGTGATTATATTTGAGGTGCGCATGTTTGGATTTCCAAACTTTTTAAAAGCTACAAAATCTTTTTCATCTGAAGTTAGCGTCTCTCGACCGGCTGTTAGGATAATATCACCCTTCCCCTTCTTTCACTAATTAGCCATGACTTTTATAACTTTTCTGTAACTATAACTTCCAAAGAAATTAAAAATTACTGACTTGGCCAAATTTGGTAAGTCATTAAGCTTAACTGTATTAACACAATTATAACTTCAAAATATTTTGAATCATTATTGATTTAATTTTAATAATAAAATATACATTATAAGTATAAATCTAATAATTGAAAAATAATTCGTCACTGCTGTAATAATGTTTTAATTATAACTATTGAATAACGCAATGACGTAATCAATGAATAATGAAGTTGAAAATGAAATGATGAAAGACCGGAAGACAATAAAGAGGATTTTGAATAGGAAGACTTATGAGTTTAATTATTATTCATCAGACGTTTGAGATACTGAGTTATTTAATTACAAGCTATGGCTTTATCTTTTAATCTGTAATCCTCCTCACTGCAGTGATTGCTCATAAACCATAAGTCAAAATGTTATTTTTGTTAATCAAATAAACTCTTATTTAAATTATTAAAAATTTCATCAATCTATAGATAGTTTAATTCAAATATCTTCTACTACTACCGACATTGTAGAAATTTTTTTTGAGTTCTCAATTTCGAAGTCGAACATAAAGAGCAAATTCTACTTCTAGAATTAGATTCCATATTAATCATAAAAATTCTCCTTATAAGACATTAAGAAAAGTCGGGAATTTTCTTGAGCACAGAGACCGTTCCCATAATATATGGAAACCATTTTTCCATAATGCATTTGAACTATTTCCAGAAAATTGTACGAATAGTTCTCATGCATTATAAAATGATTCTCATACATACATAAATTTTCAAAAATTATGGGCATATCTCCCATAATATATGGTAATGGCTCCTATAATCACATGGAAATAATTTCTACCCATAACGAATGAATAAATAGTTCCCATAATTTATCGGTCATTTTCCATTAATTTTCTCTCCGTATATTCGCTACTGATGCCTGTATATATTATAATGAATTTAAATATTTGCAATTAAATTCGTCCTGTCTACAAAGCATTCACAGTCCAATAGCATTTGGTATCAGTATTTATTTATTTATTTATTTATTTCCATTAGATAATTGTAGCGCGACCTAGTTATCGTGTTGTTTATTTATTGGACTACTCAATTATTAAAATACTTTTGTGTGAAAAGGGTTTCCCGCATCGAAACAATCTCTGTAAACTTTAAGTCAGGCTTAATTATAAATTTTAAAATAAAAAAAAAGTGTGAGGTAAAACTCCGTCAAGGAAAGTCACCGAGCTTTACATCCTCTTTAAATATTTAAATTATTTTTTCACGCTCTAATTCGAGAAATAACTTTTATTTCTAAAATATTATATTACTGTGTTTATTATGATATTTAAACGACTTTGTTTGAAATGCGGTTACATTTCAAAAGAAATAACAAAATTGTTGATAATATTGTGAGTCGACAAAGTTATAAAATGCTACAACATAACTATTGTTAGTTATTTATTATATTAAATTTCAAAGGAAATATTTTCAACGTTTTTTTTAACTTTGTAAAAAATAAAAAAATACAATTTATTTATTGCTTAAACATCATTAAAAAAAATTGAACAGTGTAACAATGAGATTAGTTAGAAATTTGTAAAGAATTAATATTAATATGAATTTATACATAAATAATTACAAAATTTATTATAAATGCATCATATGCAAATATCTTATTGTCTTGTCTGCACAATAGCTTACTCACGTGTACATAACTAGATACTCATGAATCAAGAGCATCAATTCACTGTCTGATGCACGTGTGCTTTAATTTATTACAATAATATCTTAGTCTTAACCATTTAATTTTATAAATTATATTTAAACAAAATTAACACCTTTCAAGTAGAGTTCTTTAGAAATCGGACGAAAGTACCCGCGGGTAATAAGGCCTAATTGACAGAAATGATATTTAAAATAATCGCCTCCGCTAAAGGCTACTCTAGTAAAAGGGTCTTGCATAGAGATGTTACGACAAATTTATAGAGTCCCGATACCATGTTCTCTGTCTTCTATATTTCATCATCCGTCATATGATGTCGTAGCGCAGGAGAAATTATAAAAAACAATCTAGTCTTCTGACTCTTAAGTGGGTTTGTCATCTATTCTCTTTCTCACACACATGTGAACAAACGAAACCGTCCTTGTTGCACTTACATTAGCAAATGGAAATTTCAAATGAGCCGTTCTCGGGTATGAACTGAAATTTCGGAACCGGAAGCATTTCATTCGATAAATAATAACTTTACGCATCGAATGACATATTTTATTTAATTATTTGAGCCTTTATCTATGAAAACGGTTCATTTGAAAATCACCTGTTTCACTCTCTTAAAAAGGATACTGATAGTTTTAAGCGCTGGTGAACAAAACAATCTAGTCTTCTGACTTTTAAAAAGTATTGCTGCTAAATTTAAGTGATGATTCATCTCTAATACCAATTTTATTAAGTATACACCCTAAAACCAAGTGTGTTACAAACGTATTATTTTAACACATATTAAATGTGTTCTATGTTTAAGGCCATAAGCGAAACTATAGTTTTTCGTAGTCATTTTTAAACACGTTTCACAATGTATTAAATATCTATAGATTGCTTATGGCGTTTCAATGTTATTTGGTAAGTGTGTAAATTTTGACTACACACTTGGTTTTACAGTGTAGTTAAACTATTCCAGTTTGTTTAACCCGTAGGCCTTATTACTCTACAGTAGTAAAATACAGCCTATTCGTATAGTTTTTATAAAAGTTTAATTTTTTGTTTGTTTGTTGTATAACCATTACTTCATTACATTTTATAGTTAATGTATTGAAATAAATATTAATGATACATTTCGATAATTAAATGCAATATTTTCGATTCTATTCAAAATCTCCTTTAGCTAGGCCTTATTACCCGCCGGTACCTTAGTGCAACGGGTCTCATCATAGAATATCAAAGAATTTTGCTACCATGTCTTATTTTACTTAGTAGAGTCAAAAAATACAATTCACTCAAAAGTTAATATATATATATATATATATATATATATATATATATATATATATATGCGATATAACGCGCATTGTCATCACCATAGCGCCCGCAATTCTTAACGGATCTTCATGAAATTTTATACACTTATTTATTGGCCGATTACCTTGATCAAGTTCAAAGATGAGCTCAATCGGTAGATTAGTTTGGACGGTGTGGTTGTTAAAAATTTTTTTTTATTTTCATAAAAATGAATTTTCTGGCTTTATCCTTAAATAACTTTCGAACCGAAAGTGATAACTTAATTCTGTAAAATGCATCTTAAAGTCATACGATTAGCTTTGGTTTTCACTATATTACTTGTTTTTTTAAAGATATTTTCTAACAATTTGATGATCTAGAAAATTTCACAAAAAATTAAAAAAGCTTATTTTTGCAGCTTAGCCCTCTCATAACTTCTGAATAATAGAGCATAATTCAATCCCTTGAAATTCATGTTGTAGCTTATAAAATGAGTATTAATTACACTAATGTAGCCTCATTGTATTTCAATAAGAAATCCACCTTTCCATTCCGGATAAGGCTGAATGGCTCTTTTTTTTTAATTTTTATTTCAATTCGTCCTTTATTGCACTGCAAAATAAACTGTCGTAAGTTCGCGTTATCTCAGTGTTAAGGTTATCAGTATTAAATTTAACCCCAAAAACGGCGTCAAAATACCACTGGTAGAGGTGTTTAAATTTTTTTCCGGTGATAAGCGGGTCAGTATATTTATATATTTACAGTAAACAGATATATTAGCAATGATAATTTAACCCTGGATTATTTATAACCTGAACAAAAAAACTGTTCCTAAATTATGAGTTATAAATTACAAAATCATGTTTAGAGGGGATCTATCTTAGAACAGTCATTTCTAATTGGGATTGTAGGTAATCAAACTCTGGATAAGCGAAATCTAGGTGAATGTAATATACGTAATAACAATTCTGTCCAATAAACTTCTGTCTCACTGACACCTACCCCATACATCAGGGTATATGTGTGTAGGTGCGCGCGCACGTGTATGTGCGTCTATATAAATGTGTGTGAAAAGCCTCAAAATATACTATACGATCATCAGAGTAACTATTACTCACTTTTCTTTGCCTATTATTCAACATTTCTTTTATTATTTTTTTTTCTATACATCTATGACTTATTCATTCTTTTAGATTTTTTTCTTCGATCACTATATATTTGAAAATGAAAAAAAATGTAGTGACTCTTTTCTTAGCGTATACTATAAAGTGTATTAGCCAACCATGAATAATAAATGCAAGCTCAGCTTCAATTTCTATAAACAAGTAAGAATTGCTTATCGCGATGAAAAACAAAAAATTAAGTGTAGTGTTCAGAAACATTTCAAGTAATGCTAGTGATAGATATTTATCATTATTACAATCAAATGTGTAGTTAGATAACCAATAGTAGATTGTTGTAGCAAAGGTAGTTCAATTTGCTATGAAAGAACTGTGAATTCAACAATACTATTTGGTTATGGCATCGATACTCGCTATTGCTGTTTTAACGATTCATATAGATAGCTATTACAGCGACCCAGATTGTTAATATAGCAAATTATTTCGGGTTGAAAAATTCGATCTGTTTTATTTTAATGTAAAAATTCGAATTAACTTTAATTGAATAAAATTTTTTTCATGAAATCTGCTCTGAAACTTGAACTTTTAATCCTTATTTAGCCAGTCGTAACTATAGCTAATTTCAGGCTACTATCGAGACAAACTGTGACCTATACTTAAATCACGAACTCAATAAATTAGTAGGTTAAGGCGATTTCGATTTCAGCCCGCTAAAGTTAAATTCATATTTATCGTAATCTTATCGGCATGTCAATTGTTTGTTACAAATTTGAGACCTCAATTATATTCTGAATGCGAAAATAACAGACAGCTTTCATTCAAAAGTAAATCAAAATTTTTCTTGATTGTAATTCGTGATTTAAACAAACGTCAACAGCATCCTACATCATTAACTTGTTCCAGCTAACCTCAAACATTGAAACTTGGAGTTTCGACTCGATGTTATGAAGAATTTGATGAGTGACACAGGATGAAACATAAATGCAGACACGGGTGATGTCAACCCTCACCTTCGGCCAGGCAGACAACTATCCTGATTTGCATTCATATTGTTTGATCCCTTGTCACTCAATAAACTCAATATATTTGTACGTAGCTTGCCTGTAAAATTTATTCGAATTGCGTTTAGTTCATATTTACACTAATTTTGAATTCTCTTTCTTAGTTTTTTAATCTGTATTTAGTCGTCTCTAGGACTAAAATAAAAATTTTCGTATAAAACAATAATGACATCATTTTTATTATGATCAATATGGAATTTGTATGGTGAATAAATATGAAAAATTCTTCAAGCACAAATTTTGAAAATTTTGTTCTTTCGAATGTTTACAATTAAAATTTTCTAAAGTTCTGGATAAAATAGATCAGTAAGTTTACGAAAAGATCAATCAGACTAAAAACAGATTAAATTTTCCATCCTAGTACGATTACTGAAATCCAACAGCATTAATCTTATAGCAACATCAGTAGATTTCATAGAAATCTAGCTATTGTATTTATCTTCATAGCACGACTTACCTAAAATTTTGCCTTAATATATCTCAATTCATCGAGTAAGTTCCAAAAATAGCAATAGTTCAAAAGTTTATGTATGGAATGAAATTCGCTTTATCATATCTGAAGCTCCCGCAGTTCTTATCGGATCTTAACGAAACTTTGAACGCTTATTATTTGGGTGATTACCTTAATCAAGTTCTAACATGAGCAAAATTATTATATTAGTTCAGAAATCTTGGCCATTTAAAATTTTCAAAAAAAAAAATAATAAAACAAAATACTTGCATAACTTTTTTTCTAAATCACTTTTGAATGAAGAAATTTAGCTCGTTTCTGTGAGAAAACATTAAAGCTAATGAAAATAATTATAACTTTTTTTTTTTAATTTTTATTTTTCAGTTTTCATAAACTGTCAAAGTTATCGGACAGTTTTTCGTACCATAGTAATAATATTATCAGTATTTCTGTTAAAGTTTCTTATTAATGTTAATTAAATTTTATATGTTTATTCTCTGTGCCATTACTTTAATCAACTTTGAAACTTTTGAAAGCAAAGTCGGCTGAGTATTTTAAAAATGGTGGCAATTTTAAATTTTAAATCAAAGAAAGATGCTAATTTCATTGGATTTTATCTCAAAGAGAATCTGATAGTAAAGAAACATTGGAGGTATTTAAAGACGTCGTTTTGCCAGAAAATAAAGATTTAATGTCTACTAGTAGCATTGCATTGAAGTATATTTTTTTTTCATAACGACAATCAGTTTATATCGAAATAGTTCTGAGTATTATGATATGGTTATAACGCGACCTGTAGTTTTGTAGGAACCATAGATTAACTGATTAGGATTTTTATTCAACCAATCATTGTATTTATCATAAATTTCATTATGTAAATCTCCGATGTATTCAATTTTAATGTAGGTGTTAAAACCAATAGTTAATTGTTGACGATGACTGAATGTTGGCAAAATTCCAACTAGTAAATCTTTACCATCTAGTTTGGATTTACATAATACAAAATTTCTGAATCGGTTATAGTTAGTATTGTCCAACTGCAATAATAACCATTGAGAAATATAATAGTTTATGCTACATGTGGACTAAGGAACGAATAATTTGACAATGATGTTGTCGCGACATGAGCGTAAGGCTTATGATGCATTGACATGAGGACGAGTGTGGTGGTCGCTACGAGCCGTGGGCTAGTAAGCGACAACCACATGTCCTCATATGTCAATGTATCATAACCTTAAAGCGAGTGGCGTGATCAGGATTGTCATGTTCGCTTCTTAGTCCACCTGTAGGATACATTATTTTTTGCAAGCCCTGCTATGAAAGTTCAATTTTCGAGAAGTCAAAAATTATAATTTTATTGTAAATCAAATTTTTCAAGGATATCAAGTTGTCTATCGTATTCGATACATATCACATGAGTGACAAAAAGTAATGCGTTGTCGCAATGTGTGGTGGCGTTTCACTCGCTTCGAGTACAATCACGTCGTTAGTTATAGAGAGAAAAATTAAATAAATTCACTGGTCGTGATATCTTATTACTACGTTAGTATAGTAAATTTAAAACTGTAAAGTTATAAGCTATTTAGCGCACTAGTGCGGTTAAGTAAAATGTATAGGCAAGGTTGAATATATTTGGCGCTTCCGACACGACACAGCGCTCGGAAATTGAACTTTCAAAGCGAGTGTTGCGAAAAAAATATAATTTCAAATCTAAAAAACACATTGATTTACCTCCGATCGATAATGGCACCAAAAAGAATCATTTGAGAACATACAAGGACTAACATAGACATCATATTGTCCAAATCCAGGCACTATACAATTTGTGTAGTCCACATCATTGGTATTATTCGGTAGATTAATCGATTCAGATTTTTCTCCAAAGTCATAAATATGATCATATAAATACTGTGTAATTTCTTTCAGCAGCAACGGATTGTTATCAGAAAATACCAGCTGGTTAGTTGTTATCATCGCGATATTTCGTTTAGATTCATTATATTTACTTGTTAAGTCTTCATTATAAAATATATTTCTCATATTTACAGTTGCCACACGTTGATATGTGTTCCAACTATAGCCATAATTTATATGAATATCATAATGTTTTATTGTTATCACGAATCAGTGCGCTGTACAAAATTAAATTTATTTAGATAAAGTAATTGGGTTAATTATTCAAAATAAAAATGTCTACTTACTTATATACGCAATCAGCATCAGCAATAAAAGCTCGTGGTTTAATTGGCATAACATGACAAATAGTTTTTTCTTTGAAAGGAACGTAAATAGATATTTCCCACTTATTATAATATTTTTGTGGTATTCGATATTCTCTTTCTAATATTAATCCACTGGATGATATTATTAAGAGTAATGTTATCAATCCACTTATCTTCATCGTTACTTTAAGTGTTGAGGTTCGTAAAAGTGGTGATGACTGCAAATAATCGAATGATTTAAGCTATATTTCAACTAGTAATTATAAACTAGCTTTTTTGCGTCGTTAGTTCGAACAAAGGAATTTTGTTTTTTCAGGCCACGACATACTTTAATGGGCTTGTTATCGTCATTTCTGAGAATTTGTGATATAAAAACTGATAAATTGAAAAAATTAACTTGTTTTTTAAAAATTTTATATATCATTCAATAATCCGACATAAATCTGCCAGTTAACTAATTTTCTATGTTAAATTTTAAATGGACAAGAAATTTTCGAATTATTGAGCAATCAGACGATGGAACTTATGTGCCATAAATTGAAATTGAAAAATAAATATGTTTATTTATACTAGGAAACAATTTTTTTCCAAATTGAGCTATCCAGCTCAGCTAAAGCTCCCCTGATTCAGAAATCTAATTTGGAATGATTCAATCCATGCTAGAGTGTATACCTATGTATAGTCAATTTTGCCAACTTTGAATTATTTTGGATCGTGTTTGAATTATTCCAAAATAGATTTCTGAATCAGGGTCAAAAGAAGCGTGTTTTTTATATCGAACAAAAATATGTATATAACTATACTAAAATATTAGTATTTGTTTTAAATATTGTCAATTGTTTAAATATTTGCGATTTTGACGTTAACAATTTATTGCTTAAAAAGTTTTGAATATTTTAACCTTTGAACGGTCAGCCTAAAAATTTGCATGCTACGGGTAAATTCGGTCTGACAGACCGCTATTAGAAGAACACCTGGTTTTACTTTTGAGAAAGGGAATTTATCTATTATACGAATAAAACTATATTTTTATGAAAAAGACATGATTTAATGATTTTATGAATTTAATTTATTTTGAAACTACACATTAATTAATATTTCAACATAACCATATTAAAAACAGTTTTATTGATTTTAAATTTGATTAGCGGTCTGTCAAACCGGGGTTACCGTTTAAAGGTTAACTTAAAATTTGATACAGTTTCTATAATTCGTCCCCTTCAAAATGCAAATTCGGACGATCTGATCCGATGAATAGTTTTCATTTTAGAGCTGTTAGTTGACACGGCCGCGGAGAAAAAATCGTTTTTTCGCACGACTCATAATGCGAAAAACTATAGAGTGCTTTACTATAAAAAATTTTTTTCGCCTCCTTTCTACAACTACTTCTGTTATTATCGTCTTACTAGTACACAAAACTATCTTATTGTTTACAAAATATAGTCGCATAGAAGTTTTTTTCTCGTAACAATTTTTTTCTCGTTGTTTATATTGTTTCGAACATTTCCTCAAAATTACAATAGGTTTCAAATTTTTTCACCTCACATGTATTTTCACCGTTTTTATTGAGGCTCAAATTTAGTTGGAAGAAAAATTTAAATGCATTTTTAACTTCCCGCTAAAAATCTCAGATTTTCAAAAATCGGGAAGTTATTGTTTTCACCCCGTTTTTCGAAAATCGAGTTTTCATCAGATCTCGACGTTTTGAGGTCCTAGGAAGCTTCCCTGACTATTCCCGCGATGATGTCCGTGCGGCTGTATGTATGTGTCTGTGTGTGTGTGTGTGTGTGTGTGTGTGTGTGTGTGTGTGTGTGTGTGTGTGTATGTATGTAAACCTCTTATAACTTTTGAACGGCTTGGCCGATCGGATCGAAATTGGTGGCGATCCAAAGAGTATCATAGCCATTAAATTTCGTGAAAATTTGAATCGATTCGGTTCGCTAGATTTTTAGAAATTTCAAAAACAAAATTTTCGAAAAATCGTTTTTTTGGAATAACTTTTAAACGGCTTTACCGATCAATTCCAAAAACTAATCAGCTCTTAACCTTGAAAAACCACATCGATCACCGTTGGACCGATCAAAATCGGTTGATTCTTCGTGAGATATCGAAAACGAAAAATTTCAAAAAAAATATTTTTTCAAAAAATCTCTTAAATGGCTTCACCGATCACTTCCAAAAACTAATCAGCTCTTAATCTTGAAAAACCACGTCGATTGCCGTTGGACCGATTAAAATCGGTTGATTCGTTCGTAAGATATCGAAAACGAAAAATTAAAAAAAAAAAATGTTTTTTTAAAAAATCTCTTAAATAGCTTCACCGATCACTTCTAAAAACTAATCAGCTCTTATACTTGAAAAGATACGTCGACCGCTGTTGGACTGGTTAAAATCGGTTGATTCATTCGTAAGATATCGAAAACGAAAGATTAAAAAAGAAAAAACTAGTAGATAAAATTTCAAAAATTTCTTGCGCGTTATGAGTTCGTACTTAGCGGGAAGTTCCAGGGATGGCCTGTAGGGTCAACCGTATTCCAAATTTTTTTTTCTTACATTGCGCAAATATTTTTATGAAAGAAAATAATTTACATAATAAATAAACGTTTGAATAATAAAATATTTCAAAGTATCATTCAAACTTTTCAGAATATAATCTAAATCTAGTAATTATTAAAATTACTCGTTTAAATTTTAACAAGTAAATTGTGGATGAAATGTGACTGTTAAAAAATTTAAATACAAAAAATTTGAATAATTTTTTTTATTCTATAATTATGCGCATTGTAATATGTGGAAGCAGGTATCTAATGGTGGTTAGTTTGAATTTCAAATTAAAGTCTGCGGTAAATTTTCCATGAATGGTTTTGATGTGACCTATCTTCTCTCTCTCTCTCTCTCTCTCTCTCTCTCTCTCTCTCTCTATATATATATATATATATATATATATATATATATATATATATATATATATATATATATATATATATATATGTATAAAATAAAATATCTCTATATTTAGTTAGTGCACATTTCGAGTATGAATTTCTGCAGGCTTTGGAATTTTTAAGTAAGCTGACATTAAATATTTGTTCAAATCTGCATACATGCGTGTATTTATAATCGTGATAATGCTCGAAACACGCAATTAATCGACTTTATTTTTTTTTGCATAAGCTTTTGATTATCCTTATAAAATAACTCTGCATAGTCATTATTCAAAGCTTTGTTTAATCATAGTACATAAATTAATAAATGATAAATAGCTTTGCACCTCAAGCGTGAAACGTTGAGAACTCTGTATAGAATATTCTCGCTTTTAAATTATTTATGGATTTTTTGATATCTCAGTCTAATTGTAATCTCGTCCAAAACAATTTATTTTCATTATTATTATTTTTCCTACTTATATTTTTTTAGCATATATATATTAATGTAGAAACGTATTAAAGTCAAGGGAGTTAGTTTAAGATTAAAAAGCTTGAGGCTACTTAAAATTCCTTCTTTTTTTTTTATACTCCTATTTCGTCTCAATTTTCTACTTTATTTTAAAAAATTTTTTTTTATTTTCTTTTTTTAAAAGAGAGTTCACTTCTTTTACTGAAAGTCTGTCGTCGACAGACGACGAGAAAGCTTATCGTCGTCTCGAAATCCGTAGAAGTAGAGATAGTTGTTATATATCCTAAAGGTAAAAACTTATTATTACTGTCTCTCGAGATAACTTAGTTTAATTGAAATTATTAAGAGAGATAAACAGTTTTTAAAATTATTTTTATACCTTATAATTTATCATTATCATTAATCACACAGGAAAGACCGGGTAAAGTGAGACATCATTTTTGAGCCCAAAAAAATTGTTTTTAGTACGCTTATGAAAAATCACCCGATACTGTTACGGTAATAATTAGATAAAATTATGGGATATACACTCAGAATTTCTATAAATTTTTTTTATGACTGGAAAAAAATCGTATTATTATGGTAACAGTTCTTATTTCGTATGGTTATTGAATTATGGTAACGATTACCGTACTCATGGAAATAGTTTCCATAGGCGAATAGGAATAAATTCTATATCCACATTGGAATGGTTCTACGTGCATATGGGAATATATTCGTTATATCATAGGAAACATTGCCATAATATTATGGTTATTGTTCCTATATTACTATGCTAAACGTTACCATACATTGTGGTAATGATTCCCATAATAATATGGTAATGATTACCATAACATTTTAAAATTCGTGATAGTATGGAAATAATATAGTATAGTAACCATTACTATGATGGTATGGTAATCATTACAATGATATTATCGAGGTCGTTTCCATATAACAATGGTCAGTATTACTATATGTTACGGTAATAATTCGATAATGCATGGTAAACATTGCTGCAATATTATGATAACCATAATAATACGATAATGGTTACTATAACATTTTGAAATTCGTAATAGTATGGGAATAATTACTATGATTATATAGTAACCATTACCATGATGGTATGGTAATCATTACAATACTATTATGGTGGTCGTTTCCATATAACTATGATCAGTATTAATATATATATTAGTGATAATTATTCCATAATGTATGGTAAACATTATTGCAATATTATGATAACCATAATAATACGATAATGGTTACTATAACATTTTGAAATTCGTAATAGTATGGGAATAATTACTATGATTGTATAGTAACCATTACTATGATGGTATGGTAATCAATACAATACTATTATGGTAATAATTACCATAATATTATGTTAGTCGTTTCTTTATTACTATGGTAAACATTACTGTATATGCAGTAATAATTCCATAATACACGGTAGAAATTACTGCAGTATTATGGGAATGATAACCATAATTTCATTGGAACTATTTCAATGTCGTATACGAATTAAACCCATATAAATAGGAATGATTACTATAATTTGTATGGGTGCCATTCTTATAATCGATATTTCAAAGAAACCTGTTTTCCCACGAAATGAGGATCATTTCCATAAAATATTGTAAGCGTTACCGTAAATTTCTCTTTGTGTAAAAAAAAATGGGGCAAGTCGACCATCGGTCAATTTACGATTTTCATTTAAAAAAAAAAAAATTGTTTTTGCTGATAATTTTAAATTGTTCACATCGTTTGGGCTGATTCCTACCTCATCTTTTTCTACAAATTATCTACAGGTTTTTTGTAAAAAACAAAAAACTTCTCGTGTTAAAAGTAGTGTTTCATTCTGTTTTAATCTTCTCTATATTTAAATTGTTATAAATTTTTATTGAGGAGATTATTGAAATGAATATAAATTTAACGGTTTGTTTCATTCAATTAATTTTAATTTTTTTTTTTAATCGATAAAAAAATGTAAAGGAAATAAAATCGCTGTTTTCATAAAATATATCTGTACAAGCACATTCGGATATTGGAAAAATAATAAAAATATCTAGTAGTATATTCAACGTATTATTTTTATACATATATATTTTCTAAAAGGATGATACGTGTATATAAGTATAATATAAAAAGTTTCATGTCTAGTGTAGGAAAATCCTGGTTACATGTTAGTATATCCGGTCATTTATTTTCTGGATTTTCTTCTCTTTCTAAATCCTTATAAGTATACCACTAAGTTTATTTATTTATATATATGTAAAAAAGCATAAAGAAACATAAAATGTCATTTTAACAAATAAAAGAGCAAAGAAAATTTATCGAATAAAATTTTTATAGTCAAACAAGCGGAACGATCAGTTTTACGTAAAAATATTACAGATCTTTTTTTTTTTTGTGGAAAAGTTAATTCTCTATAAATTTTTTTTACATTTTCCTAAAGTTTTTGATTCAAGAAATGGAAATCATAGTCTGTAAAAATTTACTAATTGTCAAATACTGAATACTTATGTAGATTATATATTTTTTTTTAATTTGAAAGTCTGAAATAATATTAGTGAAAAATGAAAAGTTGAAAAATTTTTATTCAATATACATGAAAATATATGTATATTTGATTATCAAACTCTTTTACGATAAAGTTTTGTTCTCACATATATTTTTATATTTTTTTTCTAACGAAAACTTTTCTTGTCCTCGTACTTTACAGCTATACATGTTATAAAAGAGTACGTTACCCTCATTTTTTGTCTTTTACACAGTACTCAAAAGCCTTTTACTTTAAACTTTTATGACGAAACTTTCCCTATACAACATTATAAATTTTTTTATTTTTTATTTTAAGCATGCATCGACTTTAAGATTTGATATAAATCACATCTGTATGAAAGTCGTTCTGCTATGTACAATAACGCCATATGTCAAAAGTTATGGTTTGAAAATTTTTTTAAGAAAATAAAAAATACACAATAGTAGCCAAAAAAATTTGTTATTTCTTACATTAAATCATATATAATTGTTAATATTATTATTTAATGATCTTTTGCATCAGAAATAATACAGGAATTAATTTTCCATTGATTCGATTGAATATTATTTTAGATTAATTAAAAAATTAAATTTAATGTAGTATCCTTTTTGACTAATAAAAGACATTCTTTTTTACCATTCGATCCAAAAACTATAGTAACGGATTGAGTAGGTACACTCAGAAAATTAAATAATAGGAGTTACTATCTAGTTATGGTAAAAATTTCTACCATCAATCAGATAGTAGTAAATATTATCTAAATGATTGTATAAATTATGTAGATTGTAATATTCACCATATTTATGATAATTGTTACTATCCTGTTTGTTAACTAGGGTTAATTATTATAATTATTCTAAATAGTTATATTTATACTCCAAGTGGTAACAGTTATCATCAGAAATTATAATGATTACCATCCTGATAGTAACTGTTTCGAAATTTATTGCAGAAGTAAATATTATCATCCTGATAGTAACTGTTATCATCTTGATAGTAACTGTTATCATCCTGATGGTAACTGTTATCATCCTGATAGTAAATATTATCATCCTAATAGTAACTGTTATCATTCTGATGGTAACTGTTATCATCCTGATAGTAAATATTATCATCCTAATAGTAACTGTTATCATTCTGATGGTAGCGGTTACCATCCTGATGGTAACTGTTAACATCCTGATAGTAACTGTTATCATCCTGGTAGTAAATATTATCATCCTGATAGTAACTGTTATCATCTTGATAGTAACTGTTATCATCCTGATGGTAACTGTTATCATCCTGATAGTAAATATTATCAACCTAATAGTAACTGTTATCATCCTGATAGTAACTGTTATCATCCTGATAGTAAATATTATCATCCTAATAGTAACTGTTATCATTCTGATGGTAACGGTTACCATTCTGATGGTAACTGTTACAATCCTGATAGTAACTGTTATCATCCTGATAGTAAATATTATCATCCTGATAGTAACCGTTACGAAATTTATTGCAGAAGCATAATCTTGACAGTAAACCCCTAAAACTTTTTGATTTTCACTTCATTCTGATGTATTAAATTTCGTAATCTTCAGATTTTCTGATTTCTTTCTTCTTAATTAATTTCGAAAAAAAAAAGAAGAAATTATTAACATCTACAAAAAAATGTTTTACATAAAAAAATATAATTTATTAATAGAATAACAAATAACTTATTTAACATATAAATAACATTGACTTATGATTATTCGTGCGTAATCACTGAGGATTAAGGATTAGGAGATAAATCCTCAGCATGAAATTGAACCACTGCGTACTCAAGTGGCTGATAAATAATAATTGAACTTAACGTTTAGAGCTCAGATACTTCGCGTTACCCTGTACTTGATCCCATGTAATCAATAATGACTTAGAAATTTAAAATAAATATTGAAATATTGTTTATGTAATATTTGCTAATTGGCAACTCTTGACCTAAATATTTTCTGGTACATACGCGCTTATGTTTATTTTGAAATAAAACTGAAATCAGTATTTTAAATGCGGCCCAATGAGAATACATAAAAAAAAAATGTTAGCAAAGTTGAATATATGATGGGGTTGTTTACACGTTTCATATCCGATGTCGTGTTGATTCAGGTGTATACAAATAAAAAAAAAGTTCCTTTTCATCATTCATATCAATATGAGCTGATTAGCTTTGATTATTCAACAAGTTCAATAGACCAAATGTATCATAAGTCATGACTGAAACAAAAAAAAATAAATATTTACTTTTTGTTTTTGCTTAAAAAAATTAATAATTTTTTAACGCAATTACAAAATAGTTTATGGATATTTAATTCACTTAACGAACTGTTAATTTTAATTTCATTTATCTATAGAAGATTATATTCTTTTGTACTTTTAGAAGATAAAAAATATGTGCAACGAGATGTCACTAAATATTTATATCGAATGTCAATTTCAGCAATTACAGTTCATTGAATTTACCTTTTATCATTTTATTGACTCGTATTTATTTTACCTGCTGATATTTTTTTATTTTAATAGAAAATTTTTTCTGGAATTTAAATAAAACATATTTTTTTCAGGGGTAAAATGAGCTTCTAATAAAAAAATGGTAATAGTGTTTTTTAACTTTCCGCTAAGAAAATTGAAAATTTTCAAAAAGAAGGAATTATTGGTTTCAGTCTGTTTTTTGAAAACCGAGTTTTGAACAGATCTCAACGTTTTGAGGTCTTAGGAAGCTTTTCTGACTATTTTCAACATGATTTCCAAGTGTACTTATGTACGTACACTCGAAAATCGAGTACTTACGGATGTATGCCAAGATTCTATGACTTTTTAATAAATTGACATTTGAATCTTTCAAGCGACATTCAAAACGACTCACTAATTCTTAGACTCTGTAAAAAAATTGAGATTGATCGGTACAGTAAATGTTGTGTTATTCCATAGATAAAAGTTGCACAAAAATGTTTTTTTCGGATAGTTTTTATAATTGATTTCAAATTTTAACGAAATCAGAATTGGTTAACTGATTGACCCTCAAAATTTTCAATTTTCATAGATCAAGGCAAGACATGTCTCTTTTCGAGCTCAAGGAGTTTGAAAACGGCGGGAAGTTTTCGGGCTGGCCTGCAGACCCAACCGTTATCTAGATTTTGTTTACTACTTTCACTTTTTTTTAGCCTCCACAGAAGTATTCGGTGGTAATATGACCCAATAATAGAAAAATTTCTCAGTACGGAGCAAAATAGGTTGAAAGAATTAACTAATTCTACTTTATTTATTCACCATGCAAATATTTGGTCGCAACATGTGCCATAGGGAAAAATTCTAAAAGTGGTCTAAATGACCCCATAATGTCCATATTTCTCATAAGTACAATTTTAAAAGAAAATACTGGAAATCCATTTTGCCCCCTTACTCATTCTCGAACCATAAAAACTTCATAATTTTTAATTCATTTAAATAAATTTTGCAAGTCTTAAGGCCAATTATCGATTATTTACAAAAAAAGAAGTAAAATTGAAATTTACTTCCGATTGAATAAACTTGAGAGAAAATTCAATCAATTGATTCCGAAAACTGAAGCAATGTAAGATTTGATAAACCCTTTTTCCATTACTGAAAGAATCGTTTAAATTAGTCATTTCATCCATGAGATTTACAATTTATACGTTTGTACATTGGCACAAATCCAATGGAATCCTCTTTACAATACAAATAGTTTTTCAAATTTAAAAACGTGAATGAATGTGAAAAAAAAAACAAAAAAGTATTTTCCATATTTAAAATTGTTTTATCCTACTAATTTTTTTTTTTGTCATCAATTTCTCTCATTGAAAATTGAAAATTTTCGAAAAAGGCGAGTTATTGATTTCGCTTTAAGCTTAGTAAGCTATTCTATTTCCAGGAGGATATTCAAGTGTGTGAGTCTGCGTATGTCTGTAACTCTTCCATACATTTCAAATAATTCTAACTTTTCCATTAATTCCGAAAATCGAATTTACGAAATAAATTTTTTCTCAATAACACTGCCTTAATCGTAAAATTTTCGATCGTAAAGCACACTCTGATGCTTCGCATCATGAGTCGTGCAATATCATTAGTTCTACAGTTCAATGAAACTATTCATTGAATAACTAAATTCCTTATTTTCGGTTAAATATTTCGGCAAGTCTATGGTTCAAGATATTTTTTGAATTTTTTTTTATCAATTTGTTTAGAAATGATTTATATGTTGTCCCATGTGTTACAGTACTTTAACTTTTTTTTTTTTTGATGCAGTATTACTCATTGTGTATATCATAAGCTCACACAGACACACATATATATATAACGTTTGTGATATCTATTTTTACATTTTATAGTACTAATGGCTGTACAAACATTAAATAAAAAAAAAATATTTTAATAGCTTACTTTTATGTTCCTGTCATACTTTATACTTAATGTTTATTAAAAAAAGAAAAAATAATTCAATTTAACAATTTTATAACGTAGATAAATTTTAAACTTATTATTATTATTATTATTATTAGTATTATTATTATTATTATTATTATTATTATTATTATTATTATTATTATTATTATTATTATTATTATTATTATTATTATTATTATTATTATACAAGAAACAATCAAATGATTAAAATTAAACATACACAAACAAAAACGACTGAAAAGTCTACTATACAGAGGGTCTATGGGGTATAATGATCTACCAATAAATATAAGAGAAGAGATAATTGTAGCTTTTAGAAGATCTCTTAAATATTATATCAAAAACGATATTACACTGAGAAAAAAGTTTACTAACATTTGATAAATTATATGTATTAAATATTCGACTTTATTTATTAAATATTAGTCTACACATATATTAAATATTTATCTTTTACATCGACTAAATATGACTAAAATCACAGTAACATTTGATAGGCCGCTGGTCAATATTTAGTATAAGTTTATTAATATTTGATAAACTTGTATTAATTATTGATATGTGAGATTTATACAGTTTTCAGACGTCGTATTTCCTAACCTAACATACTGCCTGATAGACGTGTTGCAGTTAATAAATTGTTTTCATGCTTGTTTAAATAATAACCCAGATAGCAAAATGACGTCTTGATGAGTTCCGAATGAATTCCTATTTATGATTTGGACGTCTCATCAACATCTTAAAGAAGTCTCTAAGAAGTTCTCAAGATGTCGAATGAGCCACCTAGCGAACTCAGACGTCTTTAAAAATAAATCTCAAAGAGTTCTTTTTTCTGACTTCGTAAATAAGACTTCAGTATGAATTTACCATGACGTCTTTAAGGAGCTCCTAATTTTGACTTCATAAAGAAGTTTAAAAAAGGATACATTTAGTCGTCACAAAACTGACATCTTATTTATGGAGTCTTTAAGAGCTCTTAAGTGAGAGTTCTTAAAAATGACACCTTCAAGAAGTCATTATGAGACTTCTTGAGGACGCCTTCAAAAAGACGTCCTAAAGCAGTCATTCCGACTTGAATGCTGTCTGGGAACTAAAGATATAAAATAAAGTGCTATGGAAGAATTATTAAGAAAATGGGACTTGCCAAAAATTATTTATAATTTTGATATTTGTCCGTATTTATTAATAGTTAATAAACTGTTTATTAATATTTGATAATAGTTGACTTGCAAACAATCTAAGTAAACCGTTTACTAAATATCGATAAATTTTATTAATATTTGATAATTTGTTTTCCCTGGTTAAAAATACTGATTGAAAAGAATTGAGAAGCAATCACTCCACGCAAACTGTATATTTATATATACAAACAAAAAAATTTTAATTATTGAAAAGAATTCGAATTTCATCATTTTTAATTCTTTTCAATCAATATTTTTAAATAGGGCTCTCAGTGTAATGTCAAATAAATACTGTTTATTACTAAAGATAAATTAAATCTTCAAAAAAGTTGTGAATTATGTAGCAAGTGCTAAATAAAGAACTCATTATTATTATTATTATTATTATTATTATTATTATTATTATTATTATTATTATTATTATTATTATTATTATTGTTATTATTGTTAGTGTTCTTTAATTATTTAAATGAATTTTTCTCATTACATAAATGTACTTTATCTTAATAAATCATAAGACTAATTACTTTTTTTCTACTTCATATGTATGTAACGTTGTAGTTTTCTTAGTGACGCGGCTTGATTATAATGGAAAGACTGAAATATGCTTTATATTAAGATATTTAAACAAGAAAAAACAAAAAAATAAGTAATTAAAAGTACATTAAGGCATTAACGTAAACATGCAGAATAAAAATTATTTACCTTGTATAATTACAAAGATTATTAATTTTTTAGTACTTAAAAATAATAATAATAATAATAATAATAATAAAGGGTTAATATGAATGAGTAGATATTGTTATCGTTTGTAATCTGTAAATTAAAGCTGTAAAAAAATTTTGATGCCAAACTCTGTAATAGTAATTTAGACATGTAAGCAAAAAATTTAATTGCAATGCAATTTTAAGTGAGTATTTTACTCAATGATTTTTTTTTTGTCGAAAATGAAATTATTGAATTCGGAAATTTCAATTTTGGAAATATTAATTCAGGTAAATTTTAACTTTTGCTAATTTAAATTGATAGTAAATTAAATTGAATAAATTCTGAGTTTCAAAATTCAAACTTTTATCACTAATAATTGCAAGCATATCAATTTTTTGAACGATAGGAAAAAATTTTGTTAGTGCGCGATAAAAAAATATATTAAATAAATTTGGTGTATAGGTTGATATATATGACGTCATATGTGTCAACTTGTAAAATCGTGTGTGAAAATATATGTGTGCAAAGAAAAATTTATTCAAATTTTTCGTCATCTATCCATGCGAGCACGCCACCGGCAAAAATATCAATCACGTGGATATGTTTTTTATCGAAGTTTGATTTCTTATAGTCATTTAACAGAAAATCGACGCATGCGCATCTTTTATTTCGTTCGCTTTCTCATCAACAAAAAAATATTAATTTTCTATCTCTAAACAGGCAGGAATTCAAACTTTCCGCGCAAGTGCGCTGAGAATAATAAATCAATCTTGGAAAATTAATTTAGACTTACATAAATCAAATTTTTCTTTTGTTTTAATCATAGTAATCCTATGTTGGTTTATAGAAATTTATGCTAAAATAGGTCACGTTATCAAATAGTCAAAGTTTCAAATTTCGATTCTTAAAAGGATTTCGAAGTTCAATAAAACGTTTCTTTAGTAGTTTGTATGTGTCTATACTCGCACCATTGGCTAGTAGATTCGCTGGGAGTGAGACACAAATAGACTATGGATCCTTTCAAAAAATTCCAAGAGAATTCAATCAAAAGTGCCCAAACCCCATAGAAACTATTAGACTTTTATTGGTTTCCATGCGGTTTTTGGCACTTTTGATTAGATTCCATCAGAGTTTTTCTCTAAATAAGGGATCGTTGACCCTCAAAAGAAGAGTAGATCGAAGATTTGCAATTATCTGCCCAATTACTAAAGCATCAAACTATAAATTTATTGAAAGAAAAAAATTTTAACTTGAATCGAGGATTTTTTTCTTCAAAATTAAAATCTTCTTTTGATTCGAAAAAATGTTTACTTGCTTCAAAAATGATAAAATTTTTCATTTAAGCATATGAGACACTAGCGACTTCATTCAAGGCGGCACTCTATCATACTAACTCAATATTTTGACTTTTCAATTAAACTTTTAAAAAACACTGACTGTTGCCGGAATCGAACTCACGTCTTTTTAATTAGAAATCTTGTCTGCTATCCACTAGGCTCAAACATACGTTTGAGTTCTTTCTACTATAGCTTTGTGGGTATGCAGTCGGAACAAGAATTAGAGGTTATCGTTCAGCAATTTTTTTTTTTTTCAATCGAACAAAATTATATATCGGGTCAAGCATTTAAATTTATTTATCAAAGAAATTTTTTTTTGAACCAAGAATATCTATTTTGAGAAAGAAAATATTCTTTAACCAAAAAGTTTTTTTTCTTCATGCTAATATTCTTAGGTCAAGTAAATTGTTCATGATTTAAATTTTTTTTCTATGTTAAAATCAACGTAAATATATAATTCGAAAATATATATTTGAGTAGGTCTCATTAGATCAAAATAATTTTTTTTCCGGCCAATTTTTATACAATTTATATAACCTTCAACTTCGAGAATTTTGACACTCATATGCGTTACTTTTAACATACACGAGTGTCACTTTTTCTACACAAACGACGTATGTTAAAATAACATATCGATCGTTTTACACACGGCAAGTGTCAATTTTGACAAATCCTTTTTTACTGTGCAGAGTAGAACTAGAATAAATTTCTCGACACAATAAATTTTTTTTGCCCCAGGAAAATTTTGGTTTTCACTTTATAATGCAAAAAATTTCTTGGAAAAAGTTAAAATTTTTTTGCGCTAAGAAATCCTTTTTTCTGTGTAACCTTAGTAATACTGTAGTAAATATTCATTGTTTTGATTTTATGAACTGAATCTTTTTTTTCATTCATGCTGCATAAATTGTATGCGTGGTTGAATTTATTTTGTATATGACAAGTATGAGCTATTGTATAAAACACAGAGTTATAGTAGTTTATACCAATGTTAGGTGAGACAATCAACTCTATGTAAATGGGATATATTTCTCACGGGAAATTACGCAAACTGACAATTTACAATCACGTAAATTTATTTCGTTATAAAATATATAAAAAAACCTAAGCAATAATTTTAAAAAATATATAAATAAAAAAAGAATTTTTTTTTAAGTAATAATAAAAATATATCTATATATTTATGTATACGAGCGTATCAACGTCCTTTAAACTCAAGAAAATCAATAACAAAAAAAAACAAAGAAATAAAAATAAAAAAAAAATAAATAATACTTACAAGCACTATCGTCCTGAACGTGCGGTTGGGGTCCATTCCCCTAAATAAGGGAGCAAAAATAAAAAAAGATGTGAGCACATCAGAATGGCCAAGTAGATAGGGTAGTTCTGTAGTAATTTTACGCTCTCACTTTATCTTAGTCTATTCTATTTTTTTTTGTTATTTAATTTATTTTTACCTTTTTTTTTAACCCGCAACTTTAATCCTCCAACGGGGATTTTAAACTACCGACTCTATAAAATGAAGTCTAGTCTTTACTTAAGTAAATTATATTACCAAACAACTTAAATTAAATATAAAAGTACGGATAATAGAATTAAAATTGTGTAATTTTTTTTTTTTTTTTTAATAAAATTGCCCGAAATTATAATTATTTAATGAATAAATTTATTCTTATAGAGATGTGAGGAATGATCACGTGGGTGATGGTCGGACTGCTTCTGGCTGCAGAAACAACTCATGGCAGAAATTTTTTGTCCGACAATGACGACACTAATGATCAAATTGAATTAAAACTTAATGGAATCAAAAGAACTGCGGGTACTAATGAAGAAGATACTTACCGTATGTAGAAATATATTTTCTCATTTTTTTTTGTTAAGGTATAAAATTTCCTCTGAAACGAATACCCACATGACTATAATCAAATTGTTTCAAAAATCTGTTGGGTAAAATTCCAAATTTTTTATTTTGAAAAAATCCAATTTTTTTGCATTATGTCCAGATTAAAAAATAACAATAGTATTATTTTCAAGTTATATTCATATGACTATAATTACTTTTAAAAATAAAATTAAACATTCCTATTAAAAAATGAAAAATTTGAAATTTTGACAAAAAAATTTAATAGTTATAATGTAGTATTGTAGATAATTAAATTCTCTTTAAAATGAGTACCTACATGAATACAGTCATGTGACGACGAAAATCAATAATCTCAGGTTGAAATGAAAATATTTTAATTTCGAGTTTTTGGCTTTTTTTTGAAATTTTTACTCAATTGTACTTTTATTATCTTCAAAAATTTTACAAAACTGATTAATTGAATACTTACGATATTTACATAAAAATTTTGGTATAAAATCAAAAATCCGAATTTAAAAAAAAAATTTATGAAAAAAAAAAAGAAGAATTGAATTCTTGTAGATTTTTTAATTTCCTTTTGAATGAGTACCAACACGACTATTCTCACTCCTCTTAAAAATAAAGAAATTTTAGATCAAAGTTTAAAAATCCAGTATTCAAATTTGTTGTTTCTACTTGTAGCCTTAACTGATTTATTTAGAAGAAAAAAATTAAAATTAGTCTTTTTGATACAAAACTTTATAGTAAAATTTTACTTCGAAGCATATACGTGATTTTCATAAAATTTCAACCATTTTATTGGACTTTAACTGAACCAACATAAGATCAATAAGTTTAAACTTTTTTTTTTTTTTTTTAATATTCATTTTTGGATAAATATTTTTGTAAGCAAATTTTTTTACGTAGTCGTATAGTAATATAAATAAATCTGACAATCAGTGTTTTATTTGTATAAAATTGGTATAAAAATAGCAAAATAGTAATTTTTTTGTTTTTTTTTTTGTCTATATAAAAGTGATGTAAATGAAGTATACTATCAGTGAGATTTTTTGTTAATATAAAATCGGTATAAAAAGTTGACGTTTATAACGGATGATTTAAGTTTTTTTTTTTTTTTTTTTGTTAAAATATCTAAATTCTACTTTACTTTATTTCACGTTGATGTCAACCAAAAAACATATTTTTTAAATCCCTAGAGTACAATCATTTATATAAATAATTTCAACGCTTGGGATATGAGGAATTGATCAAAAATTTACACTGTTAAAAATTTTATTTTTTTTACTGTTCATTAAGTCAATAATTTTAAATTAAATTAATTTTAAAGCTGATATTTAAAACACAGTTATTTTAATCAAATATTTTTTCATGTAAGCATGCGGGTATTATAATTAATGATATAGTATGTTATACTGTGCGACAAGGAATGAAACAAAACGATCTCAGACCAGGTTGAAGTTGTCTGCCCTAGGGCTGACATCACCCACAGTCTGAAATCGTGTTTCTTCCTGAGTTACACACTATGTTTTTCATGATTACCTGGATTGGATCTTAAAGTTTTAATGTTAGCATTCAGTTAGAAACAAGTTAATTTCAGACCAGTGATGTGATCAACTATTAGCATAAGCGTAAATTGTCATTCGAAATTTATAATTAAGCAGAAACTATAAATACTATCTATTATTCACACTAATTTTTACAAATTCACAGTCAGAACTGTCATTCACGCAAATAAAATTAATGGTCTGAAATTACTATTAAACCAATGACAAGTATCAAAATTTACATTGCGAATGTCTTTAGTCAACGGGCAGAAACACTATTTATTTTTACCAAGGGACGAACTTTCTGCCCGCTGACATTCGCAATTTTCGCATTTGCTAATATCGATTTGTAGCATTGAACCAAAATTAGCTTCTTTCGATCGGCCGTAGAGACTGAAACTTTAAGTTTCGATTCTGGTATTATAAAATAGTATATTACACACCAAGTGCGGAAAGCAGGACATTCTAATCCCATTCGTAAAGCCTTCTGCTCGAGTAGGCAATTATACACGCTGATTGGGACGTCCTACCTTTCTCCGTGGTGTGATACGATTTTTCACCAAATCTGTACCTAAAGATTTGAATTTTTGCCTCTGTAAGAAGAATAGCTTATACGCTTATTTTTACAATTTGTTTTCTCATAAAACAACAGAACGGCTTTCTTCCCTCTAAACAGGGCAGGAATTTAAATTTTGGATTCAGTCATGGTGTAAAATATGTTTTGAACAATATCTACTTATTGATAATAATAATAATGATCTTTCTGAATAGGTCTGACATGCTATACCTGTGTCAACGTCAGCGATAATCAGGTATCGGATATGTCCATTAAATTCAAAAGCTATATAATACATGTATCGCGTTTAGGTCAGCTATGTATACAATCTCTATAGTCTCCAATAACCACTAATATATCTACAATATCTGTACATAGAATATATACATAGTATATAGTCTACATACACCGTACAATCATACCAATTACATCTTAGTAAAGCTTCAGTCCTCTAAATAGAGCTTTCAAACCCATTCAAGATATTTCAACACAACCACAATAATAATAAAAAAAATTCAACTGATTTATTTCCACCACCTGTCGCTACTGTTATTATTGTTATTGTTATCGTCTATATTGATCTCCAATTTATTTTTAGTATCTCAGGAAAAAGCTTTAACGTCGATAAATTTTATATTTTGACATTTTTAATTTAAAAAATAATGATTTTATCTATTTAGATATTATTTTAGCAATAATTGTTCATTTTTTTAGATGTGTAATACGTGGGCTATTGACACCCCATGCCCACCAAATGGAAAAGATTTTTGTAGATCGCTACACATTCTCGATAGTCGGGGTAATAGTGTCTTGGTAAGATTTTTTATTATTATTAATTCAAATCAATTGTTTGAAGTTTTTTATTGTCATCTTTTGAATACATTTGATACTATTTATAGAAGTAACTAAATTACGCGCATGCTCATACAGACAGCTATGTATCACACACAATATTGGAATTCTCCATTGACCTAAATATATTTAACTGAAGGTCAACAGAACACTAACAGTGACCGTGAATTAAACAAGACTGAAACATTTATTATTTTTTAATCATTTTCTGTTTTTATTCAGTAATTATTTCATTTTGAGTAATACTGATAGCTTGTAGATTAGAAAAATGGCGAGTATTTGTTAAAATAATGTAAATCAAAATTTACCGACTGTAAATAATTTTTCAATCGGTAAAAAGTTTTAAGAATCTACTTTATCAACAAAAATTATTTATATTTTCTGGAGATACAATAAATGATTAAAAGTATATTTTCCTGGTCAGAAAGTTGGTGTCAATTGATTACGATCAAATTGACGACAACTTGTCAACAGTTTCAGCCGTTGCATAACTGTTGACTACAAGTTGTTGTCAACTCTCCCAGAAAGTTGGTTACGATTTACTACTGCAACTTGCCGTCAACTTTTTTTGAAAAAAGGTAACTTTTTGTCAACGAGTGAAATGTCAACTTTTGCCATCAACACTTTCAGAAAGTTCGCGACCAGTTGCCGCCAACTCATGAAAATGCTAATTTTTGCGTTCACTTTGGCGACAAAAAAATCTTTGGTTTCATGTCAATTAATTCCACATTTTAACAAAATTCAATAGACTTATTCCTTTCTGATAACCAAGCTGTCGCCAAACTAGCGCCGACCTACTGCTGCAACTTGTCGCCAAGTTAAACGCTGAAAAATTATCATCCATCAGTTGACAAAGTTGTCTTCAGTTTTCCCAAAAAAGTGGCAACAGGCTGCTGCAATAAATTGACGCCAATTTTCTGGACAAGTTGATAACAACTTGTAGTCAACAGTTGCAATAGCTGAAGTTGTCGTCAACTTGATCACAACTAATTAACATCAACTTTCTAACCAAAAAGTCTTGCGATCAAAATAGTTATCAGGACCATCAGTAGACTTACTGATTGCTGACAACTGATAACAACGAAATTATTCCTACTTAAAAGCTATTGGTAATAACAATGTCTACTTTCTTATCAACAGGTAAGCAAAAGCTGCGCGAGTAGTGCAGAATGTGGTCCAGCATCAGTCGGTTGTGTACCAATCGATACTCAGAAGGTACTTAAACAAAAATATAGAAATATTATACGATATTTGAAATAAATATTCTTAATTGTTTTAGATATGCATAAGTTGTTGCGATGTGAGTTATTGCAACGTCGAATCACCAACAAATTCAACAAACGCAATTTATTCACGCAAACGGCGTAAATTAAAAAACAAACGTAAAAAATTTGTTAAAAATTGTTCCGCAAAATTAATAACAAGTCAATTAATTAAATTATTTGGCATTACTCTCATAGCCACGTTATTCTATGCATATCATTGTTAATTTTAAAAATAAAAAATGTATATTAATTATTAATAAGAAAAAATTTTAAAAATTGCTCTATTCAAAAAATTTAATTATTTTAAAAAATAATACTTAAATGGCTGAATTGTTGAATTTTATGGAATTGCATTTTTTGTTGTGATTGTAGATGCCTATTGCCTTGTTAGTGCAAAAATTTTAAAAATGTAAAAAATAATTATAAAATTTTAAGAAACGCAATAATTTATCAAATTTACAATGTACCAGAAATATTAAATATACACAACAATCAATCGAAATGCAAATAACGTCAATGTAGATATTATATGTTATCTTTTTAAGTGAAAATTTTATTCAGAAATTATAGCTTCTAAAAATTTTTAAATAATTTGAAATAAAAAAAATTATCGTTTCTTTACTTTTAAGTGCAAGAGAAAATTTATCCATGTTGGAAACAACACAAAATAAAATAATTTTACTGATGCAATATTGTATGAAACAAAGCAAACTATTATTTATAAAATGTATTATTAATAAATAAAGTGATGAATTATTCGAAAAAAAATATTAATTACAAACCAAGTAGACAGTAAGAATATTAATAATTGTACAGTCGGTCCATTAAACCTCCATAAAGTGAACCAAAAATCTAAGGTATTCACGAATTAATCAAAAGATGGACAGAAAATAACCGAAAGTTTTTTGACGGTCATTTTGCATCTAATCAGTTGTACGAAAAGGCTTGTCTTCTGAATTTTTAACTTCCCGCTAAGAAAATTGCAAATTTTCTAAAATTCGGGAAGTTATTGGTTTCAGTCCGATTTTCAAAAATCGAATCTAATAGATATTGACGTTTTGAGGTTCTAGGAAGCTATTCTGACTAATTTCACGATGATGTCCGAGTGTATGTATGTATGTACGTACGTACGTACGTACGTATGTAAATATCTATAACTTCTGAACGGATGAACCGATTTTGATCGTCAAGGTGTCATTCGACGCGGTTTGTCAATATCTCAAAGCTGAAAAAAAATTGAGCTTGATCGGTAGGGCTCGTTCGGAGATATTCCAAAAATAAACTTTTTTCGGATAACTTTTTACGGGCTTGATGGATTGATTCCAAAATCAACTGGGCTCTGAAGCTTTATAAGCCGCGTCGAATGCTCAACCATCAAAATCGGTTGATTCTTTCAAGAGAAACCGTTGTCGAAAGAATTAAAACAAAAAATTTTTTTTAGTATTTTGGAAATTTCTTAAAAACGACTCGATAAATCAATTTCAAAATCTGATCAGTTGTAGAACTCAATAAAACGCGTCGATTGCGATTTTAACCGTCTCAATCGGTTTATTCGTTCGAGAGATATCGTTGGAGAAAAAATGGTAAAAAACGTTATTTTTCGAAAACAAAGGCATACAAAAGTGTTTTCGAGCACGAAGAGCTCGAAAATGTATTCTCAACAATGTTTTCGAGCTCAAGGAGCTCGAAAACTGTGGAAAGTTTTGGAGCTGGCCCGCAGGGTCAACTGACAGACCGATTTTTTTGATTCTTAATAAATTATTTTATTCAAATAATTGGCATGTTAAATATTAACCACTAAAACTTAAAGAAATAAAATTAATATAAATATTTTTTTTCATTCGAATTCTCGCGCGCATTTTAGTCAGAACTTGAAAAAAAATCCTCTCAAATATTGTTGACGGACCAAAACAAATGACATCAAGACGAGCAATCGCTCGTAGTTAAGAAAGTGGCTTTATCTCACGTCCACTTTCAACACGTGCACTTTGAATTTGTGGAAAAGTGCACAAGTTGAAAGTGTAAGTGAGGGTTGCCACTTTTCCACAAATTCAAAGTGCACGTGTTGAAAGTCGATACGAGATAGAGCCACTTTCTTACAACGTAATTAAGTTGTCAACTCACCTTCAATTGAAGGTGAGTTGACCCTGCTTCCGTACGTAACTTGGCATGTCTAAATTGATGGTCATTTTGCATCACTAGCTACAGTTTTTATTCCCTAATAGCCACTTTAGCTTGAAATTGACAGTAATTTGACAATTGAAATTACCGAAATTTGCTGAAAATTTGACAGCGAAAATTGGAAAGAAAAATTTGCGGTTAATTTTTCCACAATTTAGACCCAGTAAACACATGACCTTATTTTGACATCATACGTAGGTCACAGAAATGTCACGGCATCTTATGTAAATTTGATGTCAATCTGACGTTCTCCATGACTTTAATATGATGTAAAAACTTGACATCATATTGATGTAAGCATGACTCTTGTATGACGTCACATTTATGACTTATGTACTACGTACGCTTGACATAAAATCTACATCACATTGTTACGTAGTAATAAAGTCATTATCGTATATCATAATGACGTAATTTTTAAATCATACATTTATGTCAGTAGCTAAGTCACGGTTATACGTAATATGGATGTCACTCTTAAATCATATCTTTACATCAGTGACAAGTCAGTATTTTACGCAATGCTGATGTAATTTTCGAGTCATAGTTTTTTATCATCTATGTATTCAAATAAAACAATCATAGAATGAATTTTCAAAAATGTGAAAATAACAACTAAATGTCGAACATTTTTGGGGCAAAGTAATCGATAAACTCGATAATAGATTTCAAACGTTTTAGAAAACATTAGCGTGAGCATAAAAAAATTAACTTTATTTTTTTAAATGATATACCGAAAATATCATTGAGGATGACAAAAAAAATGTAACGACAGTTTGAACTATTTTGATATTAAGATTGTAAAGTTTAGTATTACAATTTTTCAATCGATTAAATTTCATACAATTTTGTGGAATTATTTAATGTTTCGCAAAATTTGATATAAGATTTTTTAAATTTCACATCACAACAGAAAATTATAAAATTTGAAATGTGACCACCCTATCCAAAAATTCCCATAGAATCCACTCAACTGCGACAAAAACCGCATAGAAACCAACACAGTCTATAGGATCCTGTGCGGTTTTTGTCGCAGTTGAGTGGATTCTATGGGAATTTTTGGATAGGGCAGTGAGCAACGTTCAGGACTACCAGTCAAGAAGAGCCGTGTTCGAACCCAGCAGATGCCCAGGATTTTTTCATTATTTACTGCTATCAAATCTTGTTTCTGAAGTCGTAATGCGTTCGCGCGCTAATAATCGAATCAAAAATTCGGTATTTAATTTTTTTTTTTTTTTTTTTCAAAAATATTTGTTCCGGATTGATGATTTTGACATCACTCATATGTCATACTGACGTCATGAAATGTCACAGAGACATCACATTTACGTCATGTATACGTCATTAGTTTTACATCATAATCTTACGTAAGAGAGTGCGAAATAATGAGTCACACCTGACTCATTCATGACTTATATCTTACGTAAATGATGACATAGCGTAATGTCACTCTGACGTCAAATTTACGTCAATGTGTTTACTGGGGATGTAACTTTTTTTAATAGAATAAAATCCTAATAAGTTTCCATGAATTTTTCATCAAATGACCGTCAACTTCGATCTTTTCCGCTTTTGACGACAATTTGTATACCACTTTTGAAGTGAATTTGCATTCTAACTCGGGTAGTAAATTTATCTCAAATTGTGTAGCAAGTTGTATACAAATTGTCTTCAAAAACGGAAAAGCCCGAAGTTGACGGAAATTTGACGAAAAATTCAAGGAAACTTTTGCTGAAAAACTGTGCTATTGGGGTTAGGAACTTTTTCTAGGCATACTATACTTACACATTTACAGAAAATTCATTTCTGTTTGTGCGGTCAGTAAGTTCGCAGTGCTTCTTTACTTAACGATTCAAATATTTTCCCACATTAAACTGCAAATAAATTCATCAATTAAATTTCAATATTTTCTATCACATCGAATCTACTCGTAAGTAAATATTCAAAATAAATTATTATTATTTATAATCATCATATTCACCATCAAATCTATACACATACATACAACCTTACAATTATTAAGCCCAAGTACCTGAAGTTCTACAAATCCAGTTAAAACTTTTCTTTTCCTCCAAAAGAAAATTGATACTTCAAACTTATCATATTATAGCAATATTGACATCATTTGTAATATTTCAAATAAACACCAGGAAAATATTTTTTTATTAACATCAGAAAAACAGATGTTTTAAATATTTCATAGC